>OZ023267.1:29660093-30172593 GCA_964006375.1 Tillus elongatus
TCACTACCATAACGCACCTGCTGCGTCCAGCTTTTTTTTAATTTTTTTTCTATTTAATAGTTCGTTTGGCATGCAATAAGTTTTAAAATGAATATAGTAAATGTTTTTTGACTTTTTGAAAAAAGCTTTCCATTTCACACGAATAGCGGAAAGCAAATATCGGCCATCATTTCTGCGCATAATCAATACTAGTTGCCTAGGTAGACTCGGTTAATCCTTTGCCCTTTGGAAAACCGTTTACAAATAATTTTATCAAAATTAAATTATAATTTCTTGTATCAGATTGTAAAATGTGACAAATGGTTCCGTTGAAAACTGAATGTGGTGTTATCTTGTGATATGAGGCCGACACTGTAAGTATCACAAATCTTTAGAATCCACAAATCACGCGTAAGGCAAAAAAAGTAAAAGTAAGTTTAAATTTTCGCAAGTGATTTAGAGATCCAAATAAACTTTTGTGTTCTGTCGTATAAATAATTGATTATTAAGAACATTAGAATGGGCGATACGGTCTTCCGGACCAATTTATCAATTTAGTTTGCGCTTAGGTCACTTACGCTTATACTTATATATATAGGTACATTCAAAAGACTAATATCTTTTCGTGGGTTTTCGTATATTACAGTGACTGCATTGTGAATGGGAGAATTTTAGATTTAGAATTGCATTTCCTTATAGATCAGTGTGTTTGGTTCATGTAGGTGGTGGTATATGATGACGTTCCAACAGAAAATCAATATTGCTCTCGTCTCGACGCTCGGCGTCGCGGTAGGTTCACTTATACAAGTGCATTTGCCGCCGGCCGTCCGTGTAATCTTTGACGTTTTACAGTGAATATCGTGCAAAACTGTTCAGGTAGGCTAGTTTATTAAATTGGATTTAATTTAGGTAGTTATTATATAATGTTACTTATATTGGTTAATTAATTTTATGTGGGTAATACAAATATCTCTGGTACAAGTTGTCTCTAAGCAGGTGCTATTGGAACTTTCGGCATAAAAATCAATGAAACGTCTTCAAAGACAGTTGAGGAAGATAATGTACCCAATCAGAATTATATTTAAAGGCAATTTTTCCAATTTTCTTACTCTGAAACAAGCGAATAGAAATATATTATGAAGTCATATTTTAATACGTACAGTTATAATTATTTTTTAATTTATTGTAGTGATTATTTCTAGGTATGTACTTTTTAATGGCTTTATTTTTCCACATATTAATCAAAGAAATATTATATAAAGCAGATAATTATTATTATGAAACCAAACAATTTTCTTTTCCTACGAATCTGCGATTGTACAGCGTGGAATAAATTCAGTATTTGAATTATTGTAGTTATATAAAAATCCCGAAACACGTCAATTTTAGATTTAAAAAAACTCGGGACGCAGCAAGTGCGTTATGGTAGTGAATTTTTATTAAATGCTTCAAATGTAAAAAACTCAATTTTCTATAAACTTAGAGAGTTTAATTTTAATACGTAGTAAGGTCTTTCCTAAGGCAAGATATCCACAAAATTTCATCAAAATAACTTTGTAATTTTCGGAGAAAAACATTTTTTTCGAAAGAAAATTTAAAATTGGAATAACTCCAAAAAAAATTTTTTCGAAAGAAAACTCAAAATTTTCCCGGAAAACCCCGTCCGATTTTTCTGGCTAACTAACTCATCCAAGCCATTTATAAAAGAAAGGCACTTGCCAAGTTTCATCAAAATCGGTTAAGTATTTTTTGAGTTATCAGACGGATACATATATATATATATATATATATATATATATATATATATATATATATATATATATATATATATATATATATATATATATATATAAACATATAAAAATTGAAACTGACTCCGGATATGGCTTCTAGGGGTCCTAGTTCGCACTCATTTGAAAGAATTTTTGCAAAGTCTCACCATCGATACCTCTCCATTAGTGAATTTTTTAAAATAAAAATTCACTAATTATGCATATTGTGCTTTCTCAATATTCTGTGTATTGCCCAGATGATAAACTCAAATCTTGAGACCTACTTCTTAACGAACTTTGTAGACATGCTTCAAAATATGCAAGAACTATAATTTCATTCATTTCATTGTCTTCAATTTTGAAACGTTTAACAACGCGTCGTGTCAGTATTGTTCAATAACTTGACGACTTACTTTTAATTCTGCTGAATTTTGTTCTATTCATTGGAGCCAAATAAAGGAATCTGTTGTTAAATGTTCGAACTGTTGTCTCAACTATTCTGTTACATTCATCATATATTGAAAACAAATTGAAAACATCATCTGCAGAATAACAAACTAGCATGTACAACACTGCCACTGCCTATCCTCTCATGTGATCCTGATACTAGAAACGTGAAAATCGTCTCGTCGTTTCTACGATTTCTGTGGTAAAAACATCATGTTAAATATTAAATGCTTCAAATTTGAATAACTCAATTTTCTATAAACTTAGAGAGTTCAATTTTTGTGTGTAGTAAAGTCTCTCCTAACGCAAGATATCTACCAAATTTAATTTAAATAACTTTGTAATTTTCGGAGAAAAAAAAATTTCGAAAGAAAATTTAAAATTTGAATAACTCAATTTTTTATAAACTTAGAAAGTTTAATTTCAGTACGTAGTAAGATCTCTCCCAAGGCAACATATATAGTAAATTTCATTAAAACAGTTTTGTTATTTTCGAAGAAAAAATTTTTTTTCGAAAGAAAACTCAAAATTTTTCCGGAAAACCCCGTCCGATTTTTCTGGCCAACGAACTCATCCAAGCCATTAATAAAAGAAAATCACTTACCAAGTTTCATCGAAATCGGTTAATTATTTTTTGAGTTAACAGACGGTTGCATATATATATATATATATATATATATATATATATATATATATATATATATATATATATATATATATATATATATATATATATATATATGTATATATATATATATATATATATATATATATATATATATATATATATATATATATATATATATATATATATATATATATATATATATATATATGTATATATATATATATATATATATATATATATATATATATATATATATATATATATATATATATATATATAAACATATAAAAATTGAAACTGACCCCGGATATGGGTTCCTAGTTCGCGCTCATTTGCAAACATTTGTGCAAAGTCTCACCATCGATACCTCTCTATTAGTGAATTTTTTAAAATAAAAATTCACTAAAAATGATACTCCTGTAATCTAAAAACTTCACCCTTACATTCACCCTTCTAGTGACAGCTGCAACCCCCAAATTTTTAAACAAGAAGTTGGGGTGTGTGACACTTTATATCAAAGATCTTTTCATTCTCTATTTTAAAAAAGCTACGGTTTTTAAATTTATTGGAAACATTAACGGTCGAAAAAAAGAAGAAAAAAATAATAACTGATCGCGTTTTATTCTTGATAATGAGAAAAAATAAAAAACACAAAAATTAGTGTACGAGGTGTTCAAAATGCACGCATTGAACGTTTGGCCAGCATCCTAATCGTAAATAAAATCTCTTCTGGCGTTATTCAACATCTGAGGCGTGACCGACTTTACTCCACGTGGTGTCATAAATTTTCATAATCAACATGTTAGGGTACAAGAAAATCCACAAGGTGTCGGCCCACGAAACTGTTTAGCAGGTATTTAGTCTTTGTGTTTGGGCCATATTTTTTCCAGGACGAGGTAATGACGAAAAGATCCTACAGTTTTTATAAACTGGGCATTCTGATATCTGAAATTGTGTTACTAAACACTAGCTTCTGATTTAGAGGTGACATATACCGATTAGCTCGAGACTCCAGGCTTGGTTTCAATTAGATTGATTGAGCTCATTTTGCAAGATATGTAAGAACTTGGTTAGATGCCAACGACCCAGGGAGATGAATCAAACTGGGGCCCAGTTTTATCGCCACCACCTTCTCCCGATTTAAATCCATCGGATTTTTTGTGGGTAATTTCCTTAAACAAAGAGATAATTCTACTTCCGTTCAAACAGCGGAATATCTTAAATGCATGCCAGGAAGTAAGAGCTCATCATTTGGCTGGAATAAGGCGGTTTAGTGTACAACGATACCAACTATCCATTGAAGAAACCGGGCAGTATTTTGACGATTTATTGTAATTCTTCGAAGTTCTGGCAGCCTTGTTATTGTCCTTGTTATTCTTAAGTGTCTTATTTTCAAAGTTAAGTAATATTGAAGGTATTTTTGTTAATATCTTCAAAGACACCACTACCGATTTTTAATTTTTTTTTTTAGTAATTTTTCGTAGAAAACATTAACTAATGAGGAAATCGCGAAGTATGAATTTAATTTTTTTTACAACTGAGCATGGATTAGGACCCCTAGTACCCACATTTGTAGTCAATTTTAATTTTTAGCTTGGATAAGTTCGTTATCCAGGAAAATCGGACTAGTTTTTGCGGGTAAATTTTGGGTGTTCTTTCGGAATTTTTTTGTATCTCCGAAAAAACAAAGCTGTTGCAACCAAATTTCGTACGCAGGTTTATGTTATAAAAAGTAAACTACAAACCAAAATTAGATCTCTAGGTTAAACGAAAAAAGTGGTAAGCATTTAATGCAAAAAAAATCGGTTCCGATTGAGTTTATAGGAGGGCACAAAACCAAAATATTTGTGTGTTAAACAAAATCTATTAAATATTACAGACAAATATTATTTTTCTTGCCGCTTATATAATTTTCGTAAAAAATGCCCAGATAAAATCTATCAAAATTCACTACCATAACGCACTTGCTGCGTCAAGACCTTTTGCCAAGATTTTTTAAGTCCACTTATTCTAGTGATTTAACACAAGTATGTCATTTTTATCTAAAAATATCTTAAACATTATTGGTTGGTGTCAAAAATGCAAAAGTGGACCGATAAAAAATTATTCAACATTCTACTTACCTCAACCCCCGCAGGCACGCCTATGGACATAGTTGATTTCTCTTATATTTCTGCCTTATCCTTTAAAAAGTTAGGGCCGCGTACCAAGCTTTTTATCTCAAAACGTTTCGGAAATTACGAAATAAAATCATCATCAGCGGATAACCTTAATCACCCTGTATCTCAAAAACGAAGCATGTCACGACCTATGTTTATATAAACTTTAAAATTACCATAGCAGTACCTAGTATGTTTCATTAAATTATCTTGAGGAGGAACTGGAAACACAACCAAACTTCCCCATAAACTTCTATCTACGATTTATGTACATTTGCTATTTATTATTTTTGTTAACAGCTTATAAAACAGTCTGAACGCAGCAAGTGCGTTATGGTAGTAAATTTTCATAGAAATGATCTTGCACAAAACATTTTTTAATAAAAGCTATAAACTCTTTTTTCTTGTAACATAGCGATCTAAATTTGTGCATAGTTTACTTTTTATAACGTTAACCTACCTACCAAATTTGGTTATCATAGATTTTAGTGAATTTTTATTTAAAAAATTCACTAATAGAGAGGTATCGATGGTGAGACTTTGCAAAAATTCTTTCAAACGAGTGCGAACTAGGACCCCTAGAACCCATATCCGGGGTCAGTTTCAATTTTTATATGTTTATATATATATATATATATATATATATATATATATATATATATATATATATATATATATATATATATGTATCCGTCTGATAACTCAAACAATAATTAACCGATTTCGATTAAACTTGGCAAGTGATTTTCTTTTATTAATGGCTTGGATGAGTTCGTTGGCCAGAAAAATCGGACGGGGTTTTCCGAGAAAATTTTCAGTTTTCTTTCGAAAAAAATTTTTTTCTCCGAAATTAACAAAGCTGTTTTATTGAAATTTACTATATATGTTGCCTTGGGAGAGATATTACTACGTACTGAAATTTAACTTTCTAAGTTTATAAAAAATTGAGTTATTCAAATTTTAAATTTTCTTTCGAAAATTTTTTTTTCTCCGAAAATTACAAAGTTATTTTAATGAAATTTGGTAGATATCTTGCGTTAGGAGAGACCTTACTACACACCAAAATTAAACTCTCTAAGTTTATAGAAAATTGAGTTATTCAAATTTGAAGCATTTAATATTTAACATGAAGTTTTTACCACAGAAATCGTAGAAACGACGAAACGATTTTCACGTCTCTAGTATTAGGATCACATGAGAGGATAGGCAGTGGCAGTGTTTAAGTTTTGTTTAGTATAGTGTAATGCATGTGGCGTCTGGCGATCGCTTCAGGTCGGTATTGGTATTGGCACATGAATAAGATCTAATATCGCTTGCGCCCAAAAGAAAAATCATGGAAGTTATGCGATTACGTGCCTAATGGACAGTCAGTTTTAATCAACAATACACATCCCTTCCTTTTAAGTTAAAGGCAAGAATTTTAGGCTGTTATTGTATTCTAATTTTAAGAATTTAAATAATGAAGGGAAATATTTATATAATTATATAGTGATAAAACAAATTATTACGATATTCACTCTATATAATTTTAATATGAACCGTTTCGTTAAATGTGGCTTCTTCAGAAACAAAAGCAAAATGCATGTAGTAATTAACTACAGATGCAAATATTCATTTGTTTTATTATTTACGTTTGAATTGCATTTACATCAGAGATTATTAGTGAATTTTTATTTTAAAAAAATCACTATTAGAGAGGGATCGATGGTGAGACTTTGCAAAAAATTTTTCAAATGAGCGCGAACTAGGACCCCTAGAACCCATATCCGGGGTCAGTTTCAATTTATATATATATATATATATATATATATATATATATATATATATATATATATATATATATATATATATATATATATATATATATATATATATATATGTATGTATGTATGTATGTATGTATGTATGTATCCGTCTAATAACTTAAAAAATAAATAACCGATTTCAATGAATAATGGATTGGATGAGTTCGTTATCCAGGAAAATCAGATGGGGTTTTCCGGGAAATTTTTGAGTTTTCTTTCAAAAAAAAATTTGTCTCCGAAAATAACAAAGCTGTTTTAATGTAATTTACTATATATGTTGCCTTGGAGGAGACCTTACTAAGTACCAAAATTCAACTTTCAAAGTTTATCGAAAATTGACTTATTCAAATTTTAAATTTTCTTTCGAAAAAATTTTTTTCTCCAAAAATTACAAAGTTGTTTTAATGAAATTTGGTGAATATCTTGCCCTCTGAAAGACCTTACTACATACCAAAATTAAACTTTCTAAGTTTATAGAAAATTGAGTTATTCAAATTTGAAGCATTTAATAAAAATTCACTACCATAACGCACTTGCTGCGTCCAGAGTTTTTCATTTTCCGAGATTGAAAATTGTTCATAATGAATTGTTTGCTTTTAGTGAACTTTCTTTAAAAACACACTAATTAAGAGATCTGTCTTTATATATATATATATATATATATATATATATATATATATATATATATATATATATATATATATATATATATATATATATATATATATATATATATATATATTAGAGGTGTGCGGACCCATGTTTTGTTCGAACCGAACTATGAACGAACACAAGCAAATATGTTCCCTCGAACTTCGAACCTTGGAAATTGTATATCTACGGTTTAGAGTCGAACTTCGAACTTTTTAGAAATTCAGAATCGAACATCGAACTACCCAAAGTTCTTCAGTGTTCATATATCATTTCCTTAAATAGAAAATTTAGGAATATGGTAACATACAATATTTAATATGTAAAAGATTCCCATTCTTTTTACAAAAAGGAAGGGTTCGTCAAAATTTGCCGGCTGATTGGATGAAAATGCCTTCCCGTGCTGTTAGTTGTGGAGATGTGTCAACGTTAAATCAAAAACACAAAAACAAAAAATATTTTAAACTGTTAGCGAATTTTTATTTAAAAAAACTCGCTGATAGAGAGGTATCGGTGGTGAGACCTTGCAAAAAATTTTCAAATGAACTAGGGCCGCTAGAACCCGAAACCAAGGTCCGTTTGAATTTATATATATATATATATATATATATATATATATATATATATATATATATATTTGTGTGGGTGTGTGTATCCACACGATAACTCAAAAAGTTATTAACTGATTTTGATGAAAGTCGGCAAGAATCTTTATTTTACTAATGGCTTGGATGAGTTTGTTAGTCAGCCGTATCGGACTAGTTTAAAAAATATATATTTTTCCGAAAAATAATTTGTATCTCAAAAAATAGCAAAGCTATTTCGATGAAATTCGGTTGTTATGTTGCCCTCCTAAATACCTTACTACATATCAAAACTCAACTATTTACATATATAGAGAATTGATATATGCAAATTAAAACATTTAATGAAAATTTGCTACCATAACGCACTTTCTGCAATTTAATTCTGATTGCTAAATGGCTTCGCCGTATCTCAGTGTGTTCCACCAACTGTCAAAAATATGCATAAGTGAAATATCCTGAAATTACGCCAATGAGACCGATGAGTTTAAAGCGCCGCGACCGAGTAACTTTGCTACCTACGCAGCATACAATGCGTGGAAAGTTAAAGTTCGAATTATTTTTGAGCAACGAAGTTCGAACTATTTTGGATAATTACATATTTCGAACTTTGAACTACTACTCACTAGTGCGAACATATTTTGGAAGGTTCGGTTCGAATTCTGGTTCGGTTCGAAATTTAGAAGCTTCGCACACCTCTAATATATATATATATATATATATATATATATATATATATATATATATATATATATATATATATATATATATATATATATACAGTGTGGAACAGCCAAATGGAATAAATTCGATAACGGATAAATGAGGGCGTGTTGGGAAAAACGCTTGGACACGTCGATTTGTATTTTTAGCTGCGCATCTTTTTCAAGAAAAAAAAATTATATAGGGTGCGTCATGTGACAGTGGCCAATACCAACTTTCTTATTTTAAATACAAGCCCCTGTATATTATTAATTTTTTGGATTCTTCAGAAAATTCTAGACATAATTCATGTACAATGTCCTATACCTATCTTCAACTGTTTCGGAAATATTAAGTATTTTCAGATTTATTACAAAAATTAACATTAAAAATAGAAAATTATTTTATTTCACAAATTCTAATAAGAAATACTGATTATTTCTTAATAATTTAAAAAAACAAAAAAAAATTAATGTCAATGTAGTAAATGTTCAAAATGCTCGCCACGAACATCTTGGCAACATGCTAATCTGGTATAGAAATGTCTTCTAACATTACTCAACATCTCAGGCGTGACTGATCTAATCGCAAGCGTGATTCGTCTTTTTAAGTCATCTAAGTTGAGGGGCTTCTGCATACCTTATGCAATGGAACCGTTGTCCGTTTATTTGATTCCTGTTATATTTTCTTCCAAAATACTTTCTATAAGTAAATTGAACAAATATGGAAGTAATTGGCATCCTGGTCGTACACCTTTTCTTATTTTAGCTTCATATCATATCCATTAATATCTTTTGATTTTTGTAGATTGATAATAGTGCATAGTTCTCTCATATCATTACTAGCTTTTCTATTGTTTTCTTTGTTGTATCCATTTCTTTCTACTATTTGTATTATGATGTTGTACTCCTTTTCTTGTTCGTCGTTATGAAGTGGTACATATATATATATATATATATATATATATATATATATATATATATATATATATATATATATATATATATATATATATATATATATATAGACATAAAAATTTACGCCACTGACTGCAATATGATTTGTATATTATTTTCAGATAAATAAACTAAAACTACAAGTTTTTTGTCTCTTGAAATTTCTCCGTATCTTAAATCGTTTACACGATAAAAATAAAAATATTTTTATGGCATGTCACAAACACAAACAATAATTTTTGTTGATGTGTCCCCCCTAATGCCATTGGACTTAATAATCTTTATCTAATTAGGGTCAAATCAGCCCATTATTACTACAAACAACGCTGCCAAATTTCAAAACAATCGGTGAAGAGATATTTGAATTATTTTAAAAAACTCGTTATTTTACAAAAAAATTTAATACCTTGTATCTTGGAAACAATGCATTTTAGCACCTATGTTTATGGGAACTTTTTTTCATAAAATGACCTGGGAAATCAACCCCTTAAATATTGCCCCGTCTTTTTTAATATATATATATATATATATATATATATATATATATATATATATGTATATATATATATATATATATATATATATATATATATATATATATATATATATATATATATATATATCACACCGATAACTCAAAAATAATGGATTTTTTTAAAAATAAAATTTGGTAGGGGCCTTCCTTTGGCAAGTAGTACAGGCAATAGAGAATTTGTTTCTGCATTAAACCTATTTCCATCAGCAGGCTACATCATGCCATATGCGAGGCAGAACTACTGGTTGGTGTCCAGGCAGATGTTTTCGGATACTGGCGGCTGTAGTACAGGCAATAGAGAATTTTTTCTGCATTAAACTACTGGAGTTATTGTTTTTGGTAGATAGGTTCTGAATGACGTACTGAATGTAAAAACACAAAATCCTTACAAATTAGGAGGGCGGAAGTGCCGCCATTTTGAGAAAGACCGTTTCGGCCTATATCTCCGTAACCGTGCACTTTAGGCCAAAAATGGCAATGACCTTTATTGTAGATAATTGCATTTCTCATCTTTTTTGTAAAATATTTGTTTTGTATCACTCACCCTTTACAACCTATAGGGCTATTAGCATTAATTTATTGACTTTTTTTACCTATATCTTTGTTAATAATTGTTTAAAAAATAAAATGCTTATAACTTAACTTTTTAATCGACAAATTTTCTAGAACTCTTACTTACTTTTGAATTTTTTTTTCAAATGTGCGTTAATTATGCCCCCTAGAACACATATCTGGGGTCAGTTTCAATTTGTATATGTTTATTATATATATATATATATATATATATATATATATATATATATATATATATATATATATATATATATATATATATATATATATATATCACAACGATAACTCAAAAAATAATGGGCTGATTTTGATTAAATTTGGTGAATACCTTGCTTTTGCAAGTGGATTGGTAAGTTCGTTAGCCAGGAAAATCGGCCCAGGTTTTCCGGGAAAATGTTGTGTTTTCTTTAAAAAAAAACTCATATCTTTGGAAATAACAAAGTAAGGGCAACCAAATTTGGTACTCCGGTTTATATCATAATAGGTAAATTACCTACCAAAATTTAGTTTTGTTGGTTGAAAGACGAAACAGTTATAGGCATTACAAAATATTTGGGTTTTCCTCAAAACGTCAAAGTCGCGAATTCAAACGTCAAAATTGGCAATATTTACGCAAAAAACCGGAAACTAATATAAGCTATGGAACGAAAATGTCTCAAGACGAATGTTTTACAAAGCCTGAAGTGTTAGCTTCAACCGTCATGGTCCTTCATTTTACTAAAATATTTCCAGAAAAAATTGTCAATTGAAAAGTGCAACATTTAACGCGTTATAACTTTGAAAATATTGATTTGAGAAAAAAAAGTTTTTTGTAAAAGTTGTAGGAAATTTGTCGATTGAAAAGTTAAGTTATAAGCATTTTATTGTTTAAACAACTATTAACAAAGATATAGGTAAAAAAGTAAATAAATGAATGCTAATAGTCGTATAAGTTGTAAACGGTGAGTGGTATAAAAAAAATAACAAAAAAGATAAGAAATGCTATTATCTACAATAATGGTCATTACCATTTTTGGCCTAAAGTGCACGGTTGCGGAGATATAGTCCAAAACGGTTTTTCTCAAAATGGCGGCACTTCCGCTCTCCTAATTTGTAAGGATTTTGTGTTTTTACATTCAGTACATCATTTTGAACCTATCTATAAAAAAATAGCTCCTGTAGTGCATTATGGACAAGAATAACGAGCTCCTATATTGCCTGTACTAAAGTGGCTTCGATAAGTTCGTTAGCCAGGAAAAGCGGACCAGTTTTTTCTGGAAAATTTTGGGTTTTCTTTCGGAAATTTTTTGTATCTCCGAAAATAACAAAGCTATGGTAACCAAATTTGGTGCTTAGGTTTACACTATTATACTTACTCCACATGTCAAAATTCAGATCTCTAAGCTGAAAGAAAAAAAATTATAGACATTTAATAAAAATTGGGTGCCACTGATGACCAGAGAAATGCACAAAACCAAATAGACCTCTTCTGTGATGATTTGGCAGTAGTTTTCGTTATAGAGTTTGTGGTTTAATAGTCCATACCTTTTGGCGAATTTTTGTAGAAAAAAATCGTTACTAAGAAGACCACGACAAATTTTTAAAGTATTTCTTCAAAGGAGTACGAACTAGGCGCGTCCGGGGCTAATTTTAGTTTTTACCCGCTTAGATATATACAGGGTGGTGTATTTTTACTGTAAAGCTCAATATATCGGTTGTTTTACAAGATACAGGAAAATATTATAAAATTGATTTATAGGGTGTTCGACAATCAACAATCACAGGATCGTTGGTGGTACAAGTTTTCTTTTATTTTAATGAAACAGCCCATTTATTGCATTTTCCATCCAATTTTAATGCATGCTTGTAAAGAAAAAACATTTATATCGCCCATCGTTTTCGAGTTATTTCAATTGTTTTTCAATTTTTACATTCTGAAACATATTAAAAATTGTGATACGGCGTTTTTACCAACGAAAATCAGAGTCTCATGAACGTGACGCATCCAGAGAGGTTTTCGTTTAATATTATTTATCGTATACAGAGCGCTCTCAAATAGTGACTCAATTTAGAAAAAATTCCAACTGTCGTAACTCAATTTAGCTAATTTTTCGTTAAACGAAAAATTCACTAATGCGGAGATCTGTATATATATATATATATATATATATATATATATATATATATATATATATATATATATATATATATATATATATATATATATATATATATCGCCGATAACTCAAAAAATAATGGGCCGATTTTGATGAAAATTGGTACGTACCTTCATTTGTAAGTGGCTTCGATAAATTCGTTAGCCAGGAAAATCGGACGAGTTTTCCGGGAACATTTTAGGTTTTCTTTAAGAAAATTTTTGTATTTCCGAAAATGTATGACAACCAAATTTGCCACACACGTTTATACTATCTAACTTGCCCCACGTACCGGAATTCAGATCTCTAAGTTAAAATAAAAAAAGTTATAGCCATTAAAAAAAAGGGAGCCACTTGTGATCAGAGGAAAGCACAAGAACAACATATTTTGTGTGGTTAAGAAAACCAATTGAATATTACACACAACAGTTAAGATTTCTTGCCAAGCCCGAAACACAATAATACTTAGAGATATAGACAGCTTAATTATTAACGGATTATAATTCTAATAAAATACCTAAATATGTTGTTGATGATCAAAGATCAACTCACGCTCACGCATTCCGTCACACGCGCGGAGAAACTTGTGATGTGGCGGGAGTGGACCTAGCCTACCTACCTACTACCAAATTGGCTTGACACCGGCTTTAAATAGATAAGTAGGTAGCGCATATAATAATATTTCATTTAAATTAATTTTTGTCTTTTGAATTAAACCTGTAATCCAGTTGTTTTTCGCTTTTTAGTCCTATTTTGAAGTCGGTTTAATTATTTTTTTAGTTTGTTTATTGTATCTACAGCTTCAACTGCCCTGGCCAGTATTGCGTTGAATGAAGTTTGAAATGATACAATATTTATATTTTTTTCTTAAACAGAACCAATTTATTTGCTCTGCCTGTGACACGAACCCATATTAGAGAGAAGGGACCAAAGTCAAAGATCAGCCGATCCTAGCCAATTCGCAAACTAGGTCGTGTTGGCTCTCGCAAATTATTAATTTCGTAGTTTTGTACTTTTATTTTGTAAACCAATAAGCTGTATTTATGTATCTGGATAAGTTATGATTAGATAGCAGATAAAAGAGAGGCACCTATGCATACACATATCACAAATACACCATATACAACGCAAAGCGCACATTATATTACATAGATAATAATTTTTTCAGCATTTACCAAGTCAATTACACAGACCATTTCTCTGATGCTCTGGCAGTAGTCTTAGCTATAGAGTTTATCGTTTAATGGTCTATAATTTGTCGAATTTTCGTATAAAATCAATAAAGTTCAATATATCCGTTACGATACGAAAACAAAGTCTGGACGCAGCAAATGTGTTATGGTGGTGAATTTTCATTAAAATGTTTTTAATAGCAAATATATGTTTTTAAAGAAATCAGGCATGAAATTTGGTTACCAGTATAACCTATATAGTAAAAACAATGTACCATATTTCATCAAGTAAGCTCTTCGACAAAAGTCACAAAACAGTTTTGTGCCTAAAAATTTACGAAAATCCTAAAATATTTTTTAAAATAACTTATCAAACATTTATATTATACTTTCAATTTTGCCGAACCACTTCCTGTCTATAAGGAGGGTAGGGATATTTAACATGCCCAACATCGTAGTGTATGCAGCACCGACGGCTTTCGCCAATAGGTGGAACGTGCAGACACTCAACTTGCTCAAACATCATGCCAGAACCCTGGTTGATGTTAATTTGACAGTATGTACTGAAAAATTATATAAACATTATTAATTCCTGGGAAAGTTATGAGAAATTTTATAATAAGAAAAGTATTCTTTTGGATGCCGAATATAAAAATGTGGTACACTTTATATCAATTTGTTTAAAATATGGGAGTTAATGTCAGGTTCAGTATAACCTACAGCTTCACTATACTAGCAACATTTTAATTTCAAAAATCAAAGTCTGCTACATCGGTGGTCAAATTTCGATGACTTATGTTTGGCTACAAATATGTGAGTTTTAAATGCATTGCTTACTAAAGACAGGTTCATTCATTCATTCATTGTTCGGTTTTTCTGGCTGCGGTTTAGGTTAACCATTCGCACAATTACTGTCGTTCGATTTTTCTATGTCGCCGTTAATTAATATCTACCCTCATTGGGTGTAGCAAACTGTGTATGAGATCACTATACTTTACACATTACCCAACACCTACTTTAACAAACTTATTACCTACTACATATTTTACCATCTATTATTGCCATAACTATTAGTATTTTTTCCTTATCATTTTTATTGAGGGATATCAGACAGGGAACACACATCTTCATGCCCTGGGGCCTGTCAGAGCAACTTATCTACCACAACACAGAAGGGCCACGGTAAGTAAAGGTATTACACTAGGACAGACATTAGGTGACTTATATAACTATACATATAGTGATCTTAAATTAATTTGATTAGATTGTTTCCAACTCACACAAGCACCCACACGTACACACATCTGTACCCACTCCTCATACACACACCTACCCCTAAAACTAAATATTCACTACGTATATCTATATCTTTATTTTTAGATATTTGACATGGTTGGTGATTAATTTATATATTATAATGTTTTTGGATTCTAGTAGTTGCGGCAAATTAAATGGTATTTGTACACTTTTTAGCCCACAAACCTTGTCTACAAATGTTGTTATATACGCTGCGGATAAGCTGCAATTCAGCAGGGTGTGCTCTGGGTCACCCAATTCACCACATCCACAAAGCGGACTATCAGCTAACCTTAATTTAAATAGATGTTTTGGTACAAGGGCATGATTAAACCTAAGTCTACATATAATTTTAATTTCTTGCCTGCTAAGGTTGCTTTTGATGAACCATGGTTTTTTAGGTATTGTAGGTTGTATACTCCTATAATATGCCCCATTCGTATCTCTAATAAATTGATCATGCCATTCTTTTTGGTGCAGTGATGTCACATAGGAGTATACATCCTTGTAAAAATATTTGTAATCTAACATAACGCCGCTAGTCAATGCTTCTTTTGCCTGTTTGTCGGCAATCTCGTTACCTGCGATTCCACAGTGTCCCTTAACCCAAATCAAAGTTACTTTTTTATTTTGTTTATGTAAGGTATTAATCCTCCGTGTGTAAATCTCATGCAAATAGTTACACTGTGAAGTCACATTTAACTTGGCTAGCTTTTCAAGTGTACTTTTACTGTCTGTTACAATTACAAAGTTGGTATGGTCAATGGTCTTAGCAATATCTAATGCTTCTATTATAGCTATGAACTCTGCAGTGCATATAGGAAACAGTTCTTTTACTTGCATATTTTTACTAAGATCTTTTTGTGGGTCCCATATGGCCAATGCTACTTTCTTCTCTAACTTGGAGGCGTCTGTAAACAGGATGTAATTGTCTGGTACCATATTTTCCAAATCAAAATCAAATAGTCTGTTTCTCACTTCTATCGGAAATATTGAATAGTCTGTCAGAAATATAATGGGTGTGTCTGGAATTTTCTCTGGTAGTCTATAAATGCTGTTGTATTTGTCAACCCATATGTCATCTTGCAGCTTTATTAGTATATCTCTATATTCTTCTACCAATGCTGGAGCTTTCTTATTTTTCCAGTATGGGTGTGTAAGGTCTAGAACATTTAGATTGCATATCTTGTTAATGAGACTGCTTTGTTTGGCATGTATTTTCAATAAAAACCTGGTGGACAGCATCGACCTTCGAATGTTGATTGGCGATTCGGAACACTCGGCTAACAGGCTACAAATTGGTGTGCTGTTTAGGGCGCCTATGCAAGTTCTCAAGCATTTGTTCTGGACAACTTCGAGCTTTTTAAGATGAGTTTTTGCTGCTTGGTTATACAAAATGGATCCATAATCTATTATTGATCTGATGAACGATCTATATATCATTAATGCGATATCTGGATCTGCACCCCAGGCTTTGCCAGCTAGTACTCTTAATATGTTTATCCCCTTTTCGGTTCTTGCTATAATAGTGCTTATGTGATCTTTCCACAGGAGTTTTCTATCCAGAACTATGCCTAAAAATGTTACCGTGTTATGTACTGGTAGAATCTTATCGCCTAAAACAACACTGGATGTTGGATTAGCGTGTTTTTTGTTGAATACACATACTTTGCTTTTATAGGCTGATATACTTAGACCATTAGCTTCCGTCCAGTTATTCAAACTATTCATTGCATCATTAAGTTTACTGAAGCCTTCATTTACTTCGCATTTTTTGACATATAGACATATATCGTCTGCATATTGCAATACGTTTACTTCGTTGCCTATGATCTGGTCAATGGGGATTGTGTAAATTAAATAAAGTACTGGACTCAGTATACACCCTTGAGGTAAGCCTTTATTCAATAATCTTGGTCCTACCAGTTTGTCCTTTACTTGTAAGTAAATGATGCGGTTTTCATATAGGCGTACTATCCTATGAGCAAAACTACTGGGTATACCAATGCTGCACATTCTTTGGGTCAATATGTTTAAGCACACGTTGTCGTATGCACTCTCTATGTCTATGAAGGCGGCTGTTACAGACTTTTTGCTGGTAAAGGAAGTGTTAATGTCTGTTACTAAATGGGCGACACTTTCTTCCGTTGAATACCCTCTTCTAAAGCCTAGTTGCGTATTTGGAATCTTGTCATTTAATTCTAACCACCTCACTAATCGGTGTTTAATCATTCTTTCGAGTGTCTTAAGTACACAGGAAGCCAAGGATATTGTCCGGTACGAATTTAAGAGTTGTGGGTCTCGCCCGGCTTTCAAAAACGTAATCATTATGTGCGTTTTCCAGGATTGTGGTATATTACCACTCTTCCATATATCATTAATTATCTTAAGAAGGATATGCTTCTGTTCTAGTGGTAAGTTGCTTAGCATTGCATAGTGAATGTTGTCAAATCCTGGAGTCGATAATTTCTTATCTTGGACGGCCTTCTGTAATTCGTCAATGGTGAACTTTTTTGAGAGTGGGTGCCCTTCTGTGCTTGGTATTGTGTGTTGATCAATCTCTTGAAGCTGCGGTACCCAGGATGGTGCCAATTTATTTAGTAGCTCTTCTGCTATTGCTTCGGTAGTCAAAGTACTCCGGGGTGTTGATAACGTACTACTTATCTTCCTTATATGTGACCATACTTCTTTTATTGGGGTGTTTCTATTCAATTTTTGGCAAAAATCCCTCCAGGTAATTCTTTTGCTGTTTAGTATAGTTCTTTTAGTGATGGCCACTGATCTATTATATTGTTCATAATTGTCTTTCGTGGGATTGTTTTTATATCTTCTATATGCTGCCTTTTTATTAGATATTGCTAATTTACAATCTGAATTCCACCACACTTTTGAAAAGAACTGACTTGCAAATACCCTCTTCAGTGGTATCGATTTATTTGCGGCGCTTTCGATTTTTGAAATAAAATTATTATATTCAACATTTTCGATATCTTCGGTTTCCTCGGATATCACTAAAGAAAACAGTTGCCAGTCTGCCCTTCTCAAATTAAATTGACTTCGCCTTTGCATATTTGGAATGTGTTCCTTGTTATTATTGTAAGTGGTATTTGAGATACTACAATTTATTTTATACACAATAGCATAATGATCTGACCCTAATGTGTCTTCATTTACGCTCCACTCAAAATCCGCGGCTATGTCAGCCGAAACTATGGTCAAGTCAACGGCCGACATATTACTTGAGCCAGGACAGCGAACAAGTGTCTCTTCACCTGAATTTAGAAAAACCAAATGACTATCCTCTACCGCAGCCAAAAGATTATTTCCTTTGCTATCATTCCAGTTGCAACCCCAGGCAAAATTATGACTGTTAAAGTCCCCCCCTACAACGAATGGTTTTTCCAAACTGGAAAAGAAATCTTCCCACTCCTCTTTTGTTATGCTTAAATTGGGCTTAACATATAATGAATAAAAATTTATGCTTTTGCATTTATTTAACTTAATTTTTGCACCTATACACATAACTCCACTAATATTATGAAAATTTGATAATTCAGTAAAAAATAAACTATTTTTTATCAGGATGGCTACTCCACCCCATCCATCGTCTCTGTCTTTTCGGATTGTGTTAAACCCTTTTATTCTAAAATTTACATTATTTTTTAGCCACGTCTCGCATATCAATGCTACCGTTACGTCATAATCAAAAATAAATTTCTCAAATTCACCTTTATTTGAAACCACTGACCGTGCATTCCATTGCATTATAATGGGTGTGAATTTTGACTTAATATAAATTTAACCTTTTCCCTTAACTCTTCATATGAAAATGTTTTATTTTGATTATTTACCAAGTCTCTTAAACTATGTAACAAAACTGTGCATGAATTAAAATTAGAATCACTGCTATTACCTAACCTTTTCCTGGAGTATTGTGGAGAATAAGGATTCTGAATGGGTTTAGATGGAAGTGGTGGGAAATGTATAATTTGTCTATGCGCTTCTAACGTTGGACTTATACTTCCCTCTGGTGTGGAGACGGTTGCTCGTTTTCTTTTTATTTGTGTAAAATAGTGTCCGGTCTTGCTATCGCCACTGGTATTTGATGATCCTTGCACCGTTTTTAAAACGCCTGAATAACTAGACTCGTATTTCCTAATAGCTTCCTTGTATGAAACATTTTCTTTACCCATAATAATTTTTATATTTTTTTGTCTACTAAATTCTGGGCAAAGTTGTCGGTTTGTGGCTTCGTGTTCTCCTGTGCAAACAACACATTTTGGCGGTTCCTGTGATGTGCAATTTTTGTTGTCATGTTCACCACCGCATCTCTTGCATCTCTCGCGACCCTTACATTGCGCGCTAATGTGACCGTATCTTAAGCATTTTAGACATTGTACAACTCGTTGTACATAAGGCTCTACATCAAATATTAATTTTTCTATAACTATCTGTGTAGGCAGTACTTTACCTTTGAATGACACTAATATTGTTTGTGTAGGAATAAAGTTCAACTTCCCGTCTTGAAACACTCTACGATTCATACGCCGAACGTCTAACACTTCTACAATGTTGCCATATCTTGGTTTAATAAGTTCTTTTAACTCTGTTTCTGAAATATCCACATCGACGTGTTTAATTATACCTTGCCTTCTTGCTAAATATTGGGGCATGTATGCTTCGTAATCCTTGTTGGATAGTTCCTTTGAATTTATTAATTTATTGGCGCTAGATGCGGTTGAAAATTCAATTTTTAATTTATTAATGCCTACACTAGCTATACAATTGATAGAGTCCTGTATATCTGGCTCGCAATTCCTAATTAACCTTGCTACTCCTATTCTATGCAACCGACCTACATTTCCGTTTTTATTTTGTACGTAGACTATGTATGGCCCTGTATCAGCTGTTCGATATAAATATTTTTGTTTTGGGAATAATTGATTATTTATATTTTGGTTTGTTTCTTCCGTGACCTTCTCTTTTTCTTGTGATAAGCCCGTGCTGCCAAGAGCTGATAAACCCGACTGCGATATTAATTGAGAGTTGTGGAAAGAATTTTGATTTAAAATTACTGGATTAATTAATAATTCTTCGCTTACCTGTTCCCTTCTAATATTATGTGGTAGTGTAATTTGTGTCTGTGTATTATGTGTAATCTGTGGATTTTTTAATAATAGGTTTCTATTTTGTGATTGTGTATTTGAGTGTATCTGTTCATTTTCTTCTCCTATTCCTGTTTTTTTTGTCACCGTATCGTCTTCTATGTCCATCCTTGTGTCATGTTCTTTGGCCTTATCTGGTGGATCAACTTTAATGTCTTTATTAAGGCTCATAATACTTATTTGTTTTCACTAAGAACGCACTTAAAATTTTCACGCTACGATCAGACGTCCGAACACTTCTGAATCCGCCCGTGAACTGAAAGACAGGTTCTATACAGTAAAACTGTTAATGGTAACCAGCCAGTTCAAATGAAATTGATTGATTACGTTTCGATTGATTTCTATTTTATAAACCGTCTTCATGACATATTTAATAAAAGACAATATTAGCACCTAAGAATTACTTTAATTGCCTAGTTTATGCTTTTTACGTTACAACTTATGTCTATCTTTAGCAAACGACATTTCATTTATTTACAGAAGCCTCGATGAAACTTAGAGTAGATAATGCACAAGATAACCAAGGGCCTGAAGAAGAAGAAAAAAGGCAAAAAATCTAAACATAAAGAGGAAGAACTATTTAAGCCAGAAGAACTAGAGGCATATAGAAGAGAGCACCAGCAGCAACAAGCAGAAGGTGACGAAACTGCTGCAGCCAGTGGTCAAAACGAAGAGTGGAAGAAATTCCTTGCTCTCACTTCGGGTGTAGATGATATTTTAAATAAAACTAAAGGAGATTTAGATCGCATCAAAAGCACTTCATTCTTTCAACGCATCCCAACAGAAAGCGAAGTTAAAAAACAAGAGAAAGAGCAGGAAGAAAAACAACAAGAAGTTGAAAGTCGACAACAAGCTAAAGCAGAAGAAGAAAAGAAAGAAACAGCAGAGCTTGGTATCGTCCAAGTCTCAGAATCAGAGGAAGAATCCGAGGAAGATGATGATATTTTTGATACAGCTTACATAGATGCTATAGCCGCTGGAGAGGTAAAGTTAGCTTATATACCAGAGTCTCCAACTGAACAACCAGAAGGCGACGATCCATTCGATACATCTATAGCTGAGAGGGCTATTTTGGGACCAGCTGTAGAAAGAAAAGGCAAGAAACTCGTGCCCATTGGAGCTGCAGTTGAAGTTCTCACCGGAAGAGTCCAGGCTCCTACCTGTGCAACAAAACGACCGGTACCAAGTAGACGACAGATTTTGAAGGAAAGAGACCTACTTCTAGGAAGTTTTGATGACAATGCGAATTCTGTCCCGTTAGAAACTTTAAGTAAGTGCGTGATGGTGAGATTTGTTGCTTGATTTTGCATTATTTTATAACATATTTTAACTGTAATGCTCATTTACTAATTTTGACTTGTAGTTACATTGTACACTTATGCTTGTTTTCAATATTTTGCATTGTTAACGTAATAACCCATTAGTTCTAGTGAATTTTCTTAAAATAAAATCACTAATAAAGAGATCGCGACTTGAATTTAGAGAACATTTCTTCAAATAGGCGCGAGCTAGGCGCCCTATAACGCGAGGGTAAGTTTCAATTTGTATATATATATATATATATATATATATATATATATATATATATATATATATATATATATATATATATATATATATATATATATATATATATATATATATATATATATAGAATATGATTTTTAACACGGCATTTCTGTATAATATACAAGGAGAAAGGTTAAGGGCAAGGCCGCAAGGAGACAACCGCATACACGTGTTTCAAGCTTATTAGCTATCATCAGTACGGTATAGCCAGGTGATGATGGGAACACTCTGGATGAAGAAGCAAAAATACACGGAGTTGTTGCACTGGTTGCCTGTTGTGGCTCTGTGTATTTTTGCTTATTCTTCCACAGTGTTCCCATCATCACCTGGCTATACCGTACTGATGATAGCTAATAAGCTTGAAACACGTGTATGCGGTGGTCTCCTTGCGGCCTTGCCCTTAACTATTCTCCTTGTATACATATATACATATATATATATATATATATATATATATATATATATATATATATATATATATATATATATATATATATATATATATATATGCATCACACAGCCCAATTTTTTCGGGAAAATTTTGCGTTTTCTTTCCGAAATTTTTTATATCTCCGGAAAAGACAAAATTAGGGCAACCAAATTTGGTACACCGGTTTATATCACACATATATAGATTTGTAACTTCAAACACAAAAAAGTTATAGACCTTTAAAAAAAACTAGCGTTTTCCTCTTAAAAAGTCAAATTCGCGATTTAAAACGCCAAAATTGGCAACATTTAGGCAAATAATCTGAAACAAGTACGGGTTATGTAGAGAAAATCTCACAAGAAGGGTGTCTTATAAGCCCCTAAGTTTCAGCTTCAACTGTCATTGTCCTTAATTTTACTACAATATTTCCAAAAAATTTATTTCAAATAGACTCTTCCATTGATGCTTTGGCAGTAGTTTTAGTTACAGAGTGTATCGTTTGATGGTCTATAATTTTTAGAGAATTTCCGTAGAAAAAATTTGCTCTTGAGGAGACTGCCACCTTTAAATTTTGAAAAGATTTTTCCAAATGAATGCTAACTAGGCCATCTAGAACCCATATTAAGGGTTAGTTACAGTTTTTATTTGTTTTAATATTTCCAGGCTGACGCATGTATACGGTAAAGCTCAATATATCCGTTATTATGGAAGATACGGGAAAAATTGTATACGTTAATTATAGGGTGTCTTGAGGTGGATCTTATTACAATCACAGGATGGACCATAAGTCGCTGGTGATACAATTTTTTTAAATAGAATACGCCTTATATTATTGCATTTTCCATCGAAATTTAATGCATGTTTGTAAGTAAAGAAATTCGGGACACAGCAAGTGCGTTATGGTAGAGAACTTTCACTAAATGCTTCAAATTTCAATAGCTCAATCTGATATTTACCTAAGGTTCGTTAGTCCAGGAACCTAGTTTTTTCGGGAACATGTTAAGTTTCTTGTGGAAAATTTTTGTATATCATTAAACAATAAAGGTATTTTGATAACATATGGTATATTGTTTCTATACTATATGGGTTATAATGGTAACTAAATTTGATCCTTTAAAAAAGACATATTTGCTATTAAAAACATTTTAATGAAAATTCACTACCATAACGCAATTGCTGCGTTTGCTACTTTTAATATATGAAATAGTAAATACATGCTTTAGGAAAAACTAAATATTTTTTAGTAGCAAAAATATAATAGCAGTATTAGTATTCATCATAGTCATTATAATCTAAAGGCGACGTGGCCTTGTCGTCGCATTCATGACTCTGTCTCCAGCTATTTTTTTTTTTTCATTATAGCATTAACACTACCCCAATTGTGTCATGTTTTCTAGATGCTTTCCTTTCGGTCTATAATGTTTACAGAAAGTTGTGAATATGTTTAATACATGTGGCAGTCTTGCTCTCAATTTTTTCGGCAGGCATATTGATTCTGTCACTTCCTCGAGCACATTTTTATTTGTTTTCCTTTACAGTTTCTTGGCTTTGTTATTTTTGGTGATGTTTAGATTTCACACACTCCTATTCTCCTCATGCAGTGTTGAGTCAAAGTTCAGCTTTCCGACCCCTACATTACAACATTATATACGTTTGACTTGATGAACCTCTTCCTCAGGTCCAAGATAAAGTGTTTATAAGCGAAAAGATTACTTTGTCACTTGAAAGCTTGGTTTTCGATATATATATATATATATATATATATATATATATATATATATATATATATATATATATATATATATATATATATATATATATAATATGCCTATTACTCGAATCCAATCAAGCTCTATTATATGAATGTTTTCGAATCCACATTATCGAATGCGACATATCTTCTAACAATTATTCCTAATTATTTCGAAAACAATGTATAGTACCAAAAATTTAATAATATAAATAATAATCATAGCTTGCTTGTATAATAGTGCGATTAATTTATATCAGCCTTTCAATCCAGTCTATTTTATACCTATTTTTTTTTCAGGGCAATCGCCAGAAGAGGTAAAGAGAACACTTCTAGACGACGACGCACCTCTTCCTCTACAAGACGAGCCTATCGACTTAAGTAAGCCTCTTCATATTGTTGCTCCACCTATCGCTGCAACTCCACTAAAAACTCCTGCTAATAATATCCTCTCAGAGTTTGATGTCATCGCAAATAAGGATGAGGACGATGGTGACGAATTTGACTTGCTTGCTGCCGAAAGCTTAAACAAAACATCCGGTGCAGTCAGTATCTTACCCACTGTTGTAGCGGAAGTTAAAACAGAAGAAAATTGGCAGGCATTTGCAGACGAGTAAGTGTATTTTCTAGGAGAAAGTGTCCTAAAACGGCCTACTTTTTTTGAAAAAGATATATTTCGTTTGTTTTTGGTTACAGTAAACTGCAAACGAAAATTTTCTTATTATTTTAACAGGCTACATTAAAGTTATCAACTGAAACTTAATTTTTCAAACACAAGAACAAAATTTGGTTTTGAAATTAACATCAGGTATGCCATTTTAGAAGCACGGTAGGTTTTAAGGTAGCATACCTATTGATGGTAAAATGGCATACCTAAAATTTGACGAAAATAATACTTAAATACAGATATCACACGTAAATCCTTTTGTATTCGGGGAAACTCCAGCACATTCGCTGTGGTCCCACATATTGCACGTCATACATTTAGTCCAAACCTCCTTTTACGGAATTTTTTATAAATCTCATTGCAATACAAGCAAGTACAATCAATCTCGTCGTATTCACCTCCAAATGGATCATCCTCATCACAACTACCATCATCTACAGGCACAGGAACATTTTGAAACAAGTCACGTTTGGACACGTCTACCTTTTCAGCCCTCTGTTTGCGAGCAATTGCACCTTTTTTTGCTCGGCATTCTCTTTAAGCTCTTGTAAATTACGTGCCATTGTCAAAATTGAGAAAGTTGCTGTCTTCTTTTAAATTCTGTAACTACTGGAACTGGAGATATTTCCCGTAAAGTAACTTTTCTGTTCAAGTCTTCACGTTAACCTTTGTCTTATACTGACTTTTGCGTGCTTGAATAGCATTTTCCAGAATGTTTATGCATGGAGTCTCCTGATGGTTTTGCGGATTTTTGTTATTCTCGTTGTGACTCTAGTCGAGATCCCAGCATCTTTAGTGCAAGAAGATGAAGATGTCTCACAAAAATCATTATTCTGAGTTGCAATATTAGTTGTTTCAGCTGGTTCAACAAACTCATCAGTAAATATGTCAGCATTAAATGTGTTAATCCCTGTCTTTAAGAAACCACTAATTGCGTTTCGAGTTGTCGAAACTTTTCCACAAGCATTAACAAACAGTTCGGTATTGAGTTTTGACTCTCCCGGGATAATTTTTGAGCCCTGTTGAACACTCTTGATTATAAAACCTATTAAGCGGACCAAAAAAGGACACATCCAATGGCTGAATACGTTAAGTGCAGTGTGCTGTAAAGCACATCAGAATTATGCCATGCCGTTTAGCGAACCTCACTTATTCTAAAGGTTTGTGGCTAATGTGGCCATCCAAAAGCAGTAGGACTTTAGACTCGTTGGTGGCACCAACAAAACTTTGAAAATGTTTTAGCCACAAAACAAAACTTTTGGATGTCATCTAGCCTGTTTCATAAAATAATCTCAAACTGCATGATAGCAAAGCATCCAACAACTCGTCTTTTCTGTTTTTACTGTGGGAAATGAGTGCTGGAGGCACAAAATTGCCTACGGCGTTCATGCTACATACATGTAATATGTTGACCTCTTTCAGAGGTTGTTAGGGCTCCTATATGCTTTTTTCCTGTTCTAGCCAATATTTCTGGAGGTTTTTGAACAGTAGATAAACCACTTACATTCATGTTTTAAATACGGTGAGGGTCCATTGATTCCTCTTTTAAAATTGATTCCCATGTATCAAAAAACTGTTGAATTTGTGGTCCATTAAACGCCATGATCCTTGCAGCAGAAACCGGTTCAGGTTGACGTAAGGATATCTCTGGGTGCCTTTTTCTAAATCCCCGGTGCCACTACCTACCAATACTTTCGCCCTTAAATCTGTTGGAAACGACATTTTATACAGGTGTTTCTTGACGGCCATGTGTCCCGTCAAGATACCAGCTATGTTTCTGAGCTGCCCTCTGCCGAGATTTAGCAGCCCCACACCGCTCTTTGAACTGAGTTTATCAATTATTGACTTCCCATGTCTGAGCCCTGGACAGTCTGCCCAGTACACCTTGTGTTGGTTTCTGACCCAGGACTTAATGGTTCAGTAGGTATAGATGGGGAGTTCTAAGCCAGCCACACCAGCCACACAGCTTTGCGCATGCGTGTTACGTCCGGATGACGAAACAAGATGGAGGGTTGGATAGAGAGAGAAAGAGCTCTAACCTGAGATAGGGTAATCCAAGATGGCCGACCGGAAGTGAAAAATCTGGTGAGTTTCTGGTGAGTTAACTGCAGTTTGGCCGAATTTCTTAATTTTTATAATTTCCAACTATCTTATGATGATTCTGCGAGAGTACTACCCTTATAATGGTTATCTGGTAGATATTTTAAAGCAGGCGGGAAAAATGACATAGCTATGCCATTTTTCCCGCGCAGTTGCTAAGCCGTTTTACGTGCATTGATGAAATATGCATTCTCTTACCTCAACTTTGACAAAATGATAATAACTATCGATGAAAATTTGTAGCTCTTAATATAGCTCACACTATGGACTATAAGCACTTTTACCTGACCTGACATATTAGCACCAAAAACCTCAGAAATGTAGAGGATTAGGGGACAAAATGGCAACCGTAACGAACTTACTCAAATTTGGAAAGATTATCACAAACCAAAACGATTTTTCTCTACCTTAACATATTTCCATGCATAAGCAAGTTCAAAATTTAACAAAAATACACTCTAAGTAATAATAAAAAATTGTATAAATTCCTTTTGGTCCATTTTGTCTACATGCAAAGGTAAAATGACACCACTAAGGAGGCAAAACGGACCTAAATAAAAATGAGTGAAATGACTAATAAAGGCACAATTTACATGTAAAAAGAGTCTCATCGTCTTCATCCTCGGCGCCGGCGCAGGAGCAATGTGCCCACCGTGTACATTTGGAACACTGGATCCAGCCTTCGGTTGATTCAGAATATAAATAATGGCAATATACACAGTTTACATCATTATGTTCATCAGAAGAATCCATATGATTCACTTTGGTTTTCTTCATCACAGCTTTCATTTTCTTTCCTTCGGGTTTTTGGCTCTGGACACAATCAAACTTAATTTTTCTCTTGGTTTGGCCTACATTATTAATTTGTGAGTCCTCTAACTATTTCAGGTAAGGCAATGAAGTTAAAATAGCAGTTCTGTCCCTCTTCCGGGTGATCCTTTTAACATGTTTAGTTTTTGGCTCTGGCATTATTTGTGCAGGTGTCACAAAAAAACTGCTCGCACTGACAGAATTCCCTTTGAGGTCGTCCCACTGTCGGATGAGTGGTTCGTCATCAGAATCACGACTTATCTTTTGTTGATCATATGAAATTATGGGCTCGGGAGGTAAAGATTTCGAGCAACATGGCTGAAGCGCTTCTTCTATAGGCTGTGGTTCTTCTCCTAATGGCTGAGGTTCTTCTAATAGCTGAGGTTCTTCTACTGGCTGAGATTCGCCTATGCTGTTTACTTCATCCTGGTTGTCTTGGATGTTGTTTATAGTTTAAGCAGCTAAGAAATCCGCTTCTGTAAATATATCTGCATCTGTTGGCCATATTCCAGTTGTACGAAAAGCATTGTGTGCGGTAGGAATCGTTGCTGATTTCGCAAATGCTTTGCCAACCAGTTCTACAATTCGAAGCTGAGTGATTACCCGTCCGGAGTTTGATCTTAGCCACTGCTTCGCTGCATCTGAATAATATGCTGACAAAGGTTTCTAAACCCCACATCGAGTAGTTGAAGTCGATGGTGCAGAGACGGGGAAATGAAATTATATGCACTCCATGATCACGAGCCAAGTTAATAATATCTAAATTTTTGGTGTGACTTGTATAGCCGTCCAAAAGTAGCAAAACTGGGTTGTTTGTGGAGGCTCTAGAAAATTAATAAACTTCTGAAACCATTTTGTAAAAAGGTCCTTTTGGATCCAACCACTCGCATGGCAGTCTGCCCAGGATCCCCGTCGAGCGTTATTCATTAGTTCCGGCTTAAACCTTTTACGTGGGAAAACGAAGATTGGAGGCATGTATGATCCATCAGCACTGACGCAGAAAACAGTAGTCACTAGTTAGCCTCGTTCCGCAGATGTTAACAAACCAGCTTGTTTTTTACTCTTGGTACCAATTATTTTCGGTAAAGTCTTAGGTACCATTGTCATACCAGTCTCATCTACGTTAAAATTTTTATCTGGTGTCAATTTATATTTATCCACTACCTCTAATAGTAAAGTAATTTCTTTTCACCGCAACACGACTAAATCCACTTGCTCTTGCAGCTGAAGTGGCTTCCGGTTTATGCAGACTGAGATCAGGGTTCCGCTTTAAAAAATTCTCCAGCCAGGACTACGATCGAAATTATGATCGATATTATTTTGCTCAGCAAGATTGTATGCCAAAGATCTCAAATCTTTGGTTGTAAGACCAAAAAACCGAGACTCCATGTTTTTCACATATTCGGATAGCTCTTTTTCTTGATCTTTACTAAAGACAGTTACAAATCGTCCTAACTTCTTAGTTGTAGCATCTTCAATGTTTTGGTTAATTTCGTACGGAGCAACTCTCCGCTTTAGCGTTGTCTTTGGAACGTTATATGTATCAGAAGCCTTCCACAGGCTCATAACACCCCTATATACCTTAACAATTGCTTCTCTCATAGATTCTTCTAACCATTTCTGCCTGTCGGACTTCCTCTTGTAGTTACTGACCATCTGGGAAAATAAACAAATTTGACAGAAAAATAGTAAATCGTTGGAAGGTAAAATGGACCACAAGAAGGCAAAACGGTCCAGGTGGGCCGTTTTGCCCGGTCCATTTTGCCATTTCCTTGTGATCAAATAAAACAAGAAAGTTTTGGGGTTAAGTCAACATGCAATACAATTACTCAATGCTCTACTAGAAGCTAAAATACTGCTGTTCCAAGCGGTAAAGTCATTTGCTGTCTATAATGTATGAGAGAAAAGTGTAGGATGTATAAAATATATCTATATTACATCAATCCGCATAAAAATCAACTTACCTTGAAAACTAACAAATTGTCACGCTGTTTCACCCTCGGAACACTGCCCATGCCTGTTTATCTTTAATACAGGGCCTTCATTAATTCCCGAACCCCACGTGACCGGATTCTGTCTCTCTCTCTCTTAGTGGAATATGATTTTATGTGCTGGCAGTCCAAAAAGTAACCAAAAAAACCACTAGACTAGGACCCTAAAGTTACTAAATCAATTGACAATTGACAGTTCAGTCCATTGGCGCTCAATTCCTTTTGACGCTTATTTTGTATGTATATTGTGCATTTTCCAAGTTCAACCTGTGTTTACCCTCTTCAAATAATTTTCTATCTGTTGGACAATAAAAATAAACAGTTTGTATCAAAACTTAGCATTTTCATTCCATTTTAACGTAAGTTAAAAGTGTAGGTATGTTAAGGTTATGTTGTTGACGATATTCAACATCGCATGGAACGAAGCCCTATCAAATCTGTTCGCCGGTAATTTGCCCAAACAGGTACATATTTGTTCAATGTTACACAATACACATTCCCAAAACCGTAAATATGGAGTTTAAATAATCGGACCTCAATTTGTTTACGTACATTACAAAAATTTTATATCTATACAAAATAAAAGTAATATTTTATTGTTTTTAATTTATTTTTTAATAATCAATAACAGTAAACCATACATGAACAGACTTGCTGTTAAAAATACTAAATAATAAATACATTTAAGACATTTACTGTTTCACCTTCTTATGATTTTTATATTTTTTATAAAACCCCAAAGGAAATATGAGACAACACTGGCATCTTATAGGGATTTCATTAATTCAGGTTGTACAACCGTGTATGCCGGGTTGCCTAACTTAAGCGGTCACGTGAGGTTCGGGAATTAATGAAGGCCCTGTACATATTGCCTATACTGGCTACCGGCAAATGACGGTAGATGGCTCTGAAATATTCAAATGGACCGTTTTACCTGCAGGTACCATTTTGCCTCCTAATCCCCTACATTTGTATGCAGGTCACCGACAAACAATTACAGAGCCAATTTACCATTTTAATAGGTTATGTTTCTTAGCACGGAGACAAACTTTTTCTAGTGCAGTCATTTTAAGACACGCATTTTGTACTGCACTTTACGCTATTCCAAAGCAAATGGCCGTCATACTTGACAAAATAATTGATCTATGCAATTTTAAACGCTATGCCGTTTTAGGATACTTTCCTCTAGTACTATTGCGGACAGCCATTAAAACATCTTTTTTTATATTTGAAATCTAATTCTTAAAACATTTAGGGTTGGGTACAATAAGTTTTTAATTTGACATAAAAATTATAAAATAAACATTTAAATGTGTGGGGGTGGAATATTGTTGACAAAAATTTCGAATTTTGTTTTGCTAAAACGCCGAAAAAAGTCTCCAAACATATAAAAGACTTGATTCTCGAACGAAAATTTTTTGTCTGTCGGTCGGTGGGTCTGTCGGCCTATCGGCATGTACGTCTGTCTGTTAATAGGCGCAATAACTTTCAAACGAATTGAGATATCATCTTCTAATTTGGTATCTAGTTAGCACCCGACAAATGAACGCCCTGAAATGTTATTGGGTAAGACGCTCCAGGGGTAGGGGATAAATTAAGGGGTGATTTGGTGAAAATTGACATTTTTACAATAAAACTCGAGTAATATAACGTGTCAAAAGTTTATGGGTACAGGACTACAAATATTTTTTTGTGTTCAAGTCATGGGTCCTAAATTCATTCCATTAAAATGTCTCTCGGAAGAGAATAAATTATCACAGCTATGTGGAAGTCTTGATGCAATTTGCAGCACTATCTTTAAATATGTATAAATATACGTGTATTTCAGAAAAGCAAGTAACAAAGTCAAAACAGAAAATTGCCAAGCTGAAGTTGATCCATTTGATACAACATTTGCAGATAATATTCTACCAGGGAAAGCTGAGCTGAAAGTAATTGAAAATGAAGTGTTAAATCAAGACGATTTTGATTTTGATCCAAGGAAAGAAGAGAAGATATCGCAGATTTTACATAAAGTAACTATAAGTGTAACAGATCCAATAGGCCAAAGAGAATCGATATCTTCATTAGACAGAGTTCCTGGTAAGTATTTGTACGTAAAATAGTTTTCATATCTTTCTTGTTGTTATGAGATGCCTCCTTTAGTTGTTTTTTTTTTACTTAGTTTAAAGACGCATTTTATCTTTAACATGGTAAAAACTATGATGTGTATCTAATTGTAAAGGAAACATCAAGCAACTAACTTGATTGTCACTATTTACCCAAAGAAACATTTAATCATGATAGTTAGCCTCTGGGTTAGCTTTAAGAATCATTAAAATAATATTGCTTACTAACACTGTATTTTTGACTTTATCTTATGGCTATTTTATTATTTGTGGTTGTATGTATGTATCTACTTTGTCGATACATTTTTAAAAAATATGTCTAAATCAAGGTATATACATTTTAGATTGTCTATTAACCATTTGATTTTTGTTATGTTTTTCAGAATCAGATCTCACACTAATCCAACCTATACATCGAGACTTATTGGGAGGAAGTAACACTGATCTTTCGAATTTGGGCGACCAGCCTTTGAAACCATCGGAGAAAGTCGATGAAGATTACATAGAATATTGCGATCCGTTTGATACTTCAATTGTAGAAACCGCGAAATTACCGGGGCAAGCAGAATTAAAATTTATAGAAAAAGAACTATTAGGTGACATCCATACACCAAGGAAATCATCTCTTAGCGACGAAGAATTCGATCCCAGAGCTGAAGAGACGACCCCAAGAGAAAGAGCTGTATCCAGACCGGACGTTCTTAATATTTCCACAGTAAAAACTGTTTCTTTCGACTTACCTACTCCACCTAAAGAAGACTTACTTGGTGCATCTTTGGAAAATACAGTTAAAAAACCACTGACTCCCTTTTACGTAAGGAAAAATTCGGTTCCAGAACAACCTCTGCAGGAAGAATTCCCAGACGATGATCCATTTGATACATCTTTCGTAACCGACACAGCACCCGGAAAAGCTGAATTGAAATTAATAGAAAATGAACTGTTTAATCCAGAAACAGAAAGGAACTTAAGCTTATCTGACCAAGATTTTGATCCTAGAAATGAAAAGATAGTGAAAATAGCAGAGGTTGTAAACACTATTAAAGGAATTCCGGATCCTACTGTAGTTCATAACGAGTTGACAAACCCAGCTGAACCAATAGACCTGTTATCTCAAGAGAACAACATCACAACCAAAGTACTTACACCAGCTGCCAAAACCTTATATACTGAAGAAGAAATATTATACAGCGACCCATTCGATACATCAATTGCTTCGAATATATTGCCGGGAAAGACAGAACTTAAACTTATTGAAAGTGAATTAATACACTCAGATCAAGTTCCTAAAAGGGACTTAACAGAACCTGATTTTAATCGTAGGTCGAATAATTTACCACAAGGCGTTGATTTGTTAGCACATACTGGCGACATTGTCATTGATAATCCATTAAGTCCAGTGAGGGGGCAGAGCGTTAGCTCCGAGATTGAACTTTTTGAAGATATAGATCCGTTTGATACAAGCATTGCTAATAATATAGCACCAGGAAAAGCAGAACTAAAATTGTTAGAATCAGAATTAATGTAAAGATATATATTTAATAGTGAAACAATAAAAACTTAATGGCAACAAATATGGAAGTAAAAGGAGCTAACCCGTTCCTCTTCACAGAGGATGACTACACGTCTCCTCAGTCCGCTGGATCGAATCCGTTCCTAATGGATTCTGATTATATGGATGATTCCAATACTAATGATAATCCATTTTTGTCAGAAGACTCCAATGCAACATCAGGTTCCAACTTTACAAATCCTTTTGCTTTTGAACCAGAAGATTTGCCAGTTACTGAACCTCCAACTACTACACCAAAATCAGGCTTTGATACAATTTCGCAGACAAATTATAATACCAATGTCTTCGCTGATAACTCATCTTCCAATAATCAAGATATTTTTGGAGATCAACCTGTTTCTACGGCCAACCAAGACTTTTTCAGTAGCAATGACCTCATGGATCAGGATCTGATAGGTAACTCAATTAACAATTCAACTATACCTCAAAAACCTACAGACTTAGACCTTAAATATACAAATACAACTTCGGCAAATGATCAGTCAGGTGGAAACCAAAGAGAATTGCCGCCAAGACCGCCGCCTTCTAAAGAAACGCAAGATTTATTAATGTCAGTGATGGGTGCAATGGATGCTACAAGTTCGCATCTTTTAGATAGAATTCCACCAACTAGGACACCCAGTCCAGTGTCTGTTAGAGACCTTCATTCTCCTAGTCCAACTCCAGAACCAACTTTTGGAGATTTGTTAGATGTTAGTGACAGTAAGCCTCCTGCTGAGGTAAATACACAGAATATTAGTGCTAATGCGGACCTTTTGTCGTTGGAACAAGATAATGAGTGTGATATAAACCAAAATCCACCTGCACAGCAGGTTAGTATAGAACCACAAAAAAGTGTTCCACCTAAACCAGTTCCACCATCTAGACCTCCAAGACCTCAGCCTCCTCAGAAACCACCTCCACCTGCTATACCCAAAGATACACCTCCGCCTCCCACAAATAATCAGGCTGCTCCTCCTCCAAAACCACCACCGCCAAGAAATGTTACACAAACGAATCAGGCACAAGATGATTTCGATATGTTTGGAGTGGAACCGCAGAAAACAGTTGCTTCCAATGCTGATATTCTCAATTTATATAATAGACAACCCAAACGGGAACAACCAGATCTTCTTTTTGATTCTGTAGAACCAGAACCTATGCAAGAGAACACACAAGAACCTTCACAAGACGATTCTAATATCACAGATCAAAATAAAGAGATTATTGAAGAAGAAAAACACAGAGAGTCACCTTTTCAAGCCCCTGAAACTCCTGTCGTACAAGAAAATATTCTGCTATCTAACGAACATTCTCAGAATGATTTGCAAATGGACACAAGCGATAGTCACAGTAAAGGATCAGTATCTAGTGCAACATTTAACCCGTTCGCTTCAAATGAAGACACAGTTTTAGAAACCACTCCTAAGCAGAATGATGTCTTCCAACAAGACACTACAACACTTGATAACAATGCTTTCTTTAACCCGCCTGTTGATAACACCATGGTACAAACCAATGTTTTTGATGCTCCTATGATAAATACAGCACCTGCACAAGATGCTTTCGGTTTCAACGATATGAAAAAGAATGTCCAAAGCGACGATTTTGATGCATTTTCTCAGAAATTCGATGCAGTTAACGACGAAAACAAAAATGGTGCATTTGATGCGTTTTCGGGTGGTGGGACTAGTGCATGGGGAGCGGACAGCACTGGTTTTGGTGATACATCGGGTGGTTTTGGGGCTGATGATTCCTTTGATGCTTTCTTAGCGCTTCAAGAACCACCATCTGTTCCTCAAAGTACGCCAAATCGAATAAGTAAGAATGCTTCTCAGGAATCTGATGAAGAAAAGGACTTCTCTGTTTTTATCAGGTGAGTGATAAAGTATAAAAATAAATAAACTTGCTTTTGGGAGATAAATATTTCAGTACGTTTTGTTTGTGGTTCAATTTTAAGGAATATATTTTTCACAGGCCAAAAACCAATGATGATTTCAGCGGAGGCGTTATGCCGGTTATTGCACCGCCACCAGCTGTTGTCCAATCGGCGTTTACAGATTCTTCACCAAAATTCAATCCATTCGAAGAACAGAAGGAATCAGTTACACCAGTTACTGCTCAAGACACTGCTTATCCATTTGGTAAGTACGAGCAGTACTATGTTTAAAATGTGTACAGGCTGTTAGAATTCGCTGATACCACTATTGCTATCTCTAAAACGGTGAGATTTACGATGCCAGTTAAATTAGGAAAAGTTGTCATTTGCATGGTACATTAAAGATATGTTGCCAGGCTTGCCAATTTTTATAATTTTGTTGATACGTTCAAAAATTGTAAAACTTATTTAAATGTATTTGATTGATTTGATTATAAGAAAAATTATTTAAAAAAAGAGTAAATTATTGTTTTCTGTGAACTGATATTAGCAACGTGAATCTGTTTAGGGAAGAGCTACAAGCATTTTTTTTCAAGTTCAAGACCCTTTTTTTACAACTTCAAATTTTATATCTAATATTTCATTATTTTGAAATTATTCCTTTAGAGGTGATAATAAACAAAGCAATTCCACTTACCAATAAGAAACATAAAAAATCAAGCTTTTCAAAGTCTGTAAATGTGACACATACCATATTATTTAACGGAAAGATAGTAAAAATAAAAATACGCCTCTGACGATCCGACTCAATCTAAATAAACGACTGACACTAAGCTTTGAAGCAGGCTCAGAACTCTGCATCACTTTTGTGACTAATAAACACCAACCTACCAGTGCGCGTGCCATTGCCATGGCAACCATCTCACGCAAGCGTCCCGAAAGAGATGCAGAATTTGTTTGCGAACGAATCTGGCTCAGTCAGTCTGCAGTTGCTTAACTCTCTAGATTAGTATATGGTCTACAATACGTATACGTTGCGTGCTGGGGCACGTATACATTCAATTCGGTGATCAGGGGCGGGATTGCAAAGTATATCGTACCATAAATTACTATAAAAATTCATTATCAACTTCGGCGCGACGTAACAAGACATTTTCATGTGGTTGTACCAAATGAATTTGAGAGAATGAAAAAAATTAAGATTATGGTCGATTTTGAATTAAAAAGTTTAGCTTAACCGAAAAATATAGGTGAAGTAGCACTTCATCTGCGTCATCGGACGAGCCTCCACTGGAGCTATTGGCATGTTTATCTTTACAAGAGGTCCTATTACATTTAAATTCCGGATGTAAACCTTTAAGGGTGGCATTTAGCTATCACTTTAATATAGGAAAACAAGGCCTCCTTATATTGTAATTATCTCAATAAATACTAGGTCTATGGGAACAATTTAAAAAGCTGCATAATCTAGACAAACCACAAGTGGTGATGAATATTCGCAAATTTCAAAAAATGTTTTGTGTTATTAGTTATAATTAATTGAAATTCACTTAAATATTCCAATGATTTAGATAAGAGTATATATACGAACATGTTCCAAAAGAGATGACTTTGACTATTCATTACCTGCAGGAACATGTAAAGATTCGATTGCAATAAAATATAAGCATGTAGCCCTTCTAGTTTTTTTTTAAATTGCGTTTTTATTAAATGTCCACACAATACGATTTGTCCGGCTGCCCTAGGCAAATTCAGTAGAAGTGCAACTGTATTGTCACTGAGCTGAGAGATGACAACTTGGGCAATTGTATAACAGAGGGCGTTTGCATCGGATCCAATGACTGTCTACCTCCGGCATAAGCAGTGTTGTCAGTGTTATAAAAACTCACTGAAATTGAATACTTCGATTACCATAAGCTTTTGACAACGTAAAATAAATGAGGTACTTAACAATGATGAAAATAACGGTAAAATTTGCCATTGACATTAATTTTACAATGCATTATTTGACGGACAAAATTTAATCGGGTGCTTAAACATCAACTTTTTGTTTTTAAATAAAGCATTTTATGAATCCCGTGCAATAAGCTTACAAATTTTCCACAGAGAAAATTATACTTATAGAAAAAAAAGGATATAAGAATATCCTCACACTTTTATTAGGACCTAATCAAATTAAAAATCTTATAACTTATATTGAAGTAAAAACTAACATAATTGAATTAAATTGTTTTAATGGTTCATCCACTATTTTTTTTGCTAGTGTCTATATAATGTTACAAATATTATGGTAGGCGTAAATAAGTAAGTACAATATATGTACTAATTTCGCACTACAGTAAAGAGATTGGATATGACTGCAAATGTATAGGTTATATGTTTCGCTTTTTAAGGTTTATATATATTTTTTTGGCACGTGTCCTCATATAATATTTTATTTTCCACGAGTTCGTTAGCCAGCACTAGCACACCAGTATTTCAGTGAAAAATTCAAGTCTATTTTCGGAAAATGTATCCATCAAATATTAAAGTTATTGAAATAAAACTTGGTAGGCAAATTGCATTGACATAGACTACAAATATTATTAACCAAATTCTAAGTTTTTAGCTAAACGAAAATTTGAGTCATGGACATAACTATTTTTCCCAGGAGACCAAAGAATAATACAAGGACTCAAAGTTTGTGTATGATAAATGAAGTTTTTCTTTTCACACCCAAAAAGAGTTATTCGGGGCTGAGAGGCCGAAAAGTAGCAATACACCAGACATACTTTTCGTACAAGAAAAACAAAACAAAACTGTTTTCTCTTACACCTATTAATTTTGTTGGCCACAATTTCATATACCTACTTATATGTTATTTTTCTTTAAAAAAAATCACTAATGAGGAGATCCCGACTTTTGAATTTTGAAAAAAATTCTTTGTTGACTATTTTTATATGTTCAATATCTTTGTCGGAGGTACTTCTTCGTCTAGGATATCGCTCATACGATACGATAGTTTCCCCCAATGTTTCTACCAAACTTTTCTGATTTAAGCTAGCTCATATATATTTTTCGTATGTATTTAAGCCTCGATTTCTATCTAACCTTATCCTTTGCAACTGATAACGTGTATTCACTTTACTTAATCTCGTGAAGGTTAATTACTATCTGACTTGGAAATGTTGTATTTTGACGGGAATATAATACACATTTAGCATTAAAATGCCAGAGGCCTTATAAAACGCTCTAAAAATAAAAAAAAAACATTGTAGGGATCACCAACCATATATGGGCCAGCCTGTGACTGTCAAAATAATTTTATAAGATGCAGCTTAAGACCCCTATAATCAACGTATACAATTTTTTCTCGTATCTTGTATAATAATAATTTTATTGAGCTTTACCGTAGAAATGCCTCACCCTGTATATATGTAAACAGATAAAAACGGAATCGTAAACCCGGATATGGATTCTAGGGGGCCTAGCTTGCGCTCATTTGAAGATCTCTTTTTAAAATTCTAAAGTTGCGGTCTCCTCATTAACGAATTTTTTCTACGAAAGCTGGCTAAAAATTATAGACAGTTAAACCATAAACTTAACTAAGACTACGGCCAAAGCATCAGAGAAAGCGTCTATTTGATATGAATTTTCTGTAAATATTTTAGTAAAATGAAGGACAATGACGGTTGAAGCTGAAACTGAAGGGTTGGCAGAACACTCTTCTCGCGACATTTTCTTTACATAATCGGTATTTGTTTTAGGTTCTTTGCCTAAACGTTGCCAATTTTGACGTTTCAAGTCGCGACTTTGACAATTTGAGGAAAACGCTAATTTCTTGTCTTTAAATGTTCATATATTTTTTGTGTTGAAACTTACAGACCTTAATTTTGGTACATGTTTCACACTTCATAATACAAATACGCGTACCAAATTTGGTTGCCTTTATTTGTTATTTCCGGAGATATAAAATTTTTCCGAACGAAAACACAAACTTTTCCGGGAAAACCTGTGCCGATCTTCCTGGCTGACAAGCTTATCCAAACCACTCGCAAAAGGAAGGTACTCAGAAAATTTGATAAAAATCGGCCCATTATTTTTTGAGTTATAGGTATATATATATATATATATATATATATATATATATATATATATATATATATATATATATATATATATATATATATATATATATATATATATATATATATATATATATATATATATATATAAACATACAAAAATTGAAATTGACCCTGGATATGGATTCTAGGCGCCTAGTTCGCGCACATTTGAAGACATTTTTATCAAAATTCAAAAGTCGGAATCTGCTCGTTAGTGAATTATTAGTGAATTTTCTTAAAAAAAATTCACTAATGAGGTGATCCCGACTTTTGAATTTTGAAAAAATTTCTTCAAATGAGCGCTATTTAGGACCCCCGGATCCAAATCCGAGGTCAGTTTCAGACTTTATATGTTTATATATATATATATATATATATATATATATATATATATATATATATATATATATATATATATATTTATGTTTCACACCTATAATTTAAAAAAGAATGGACCGATTTTGATAAAACTTGGTGAGTACCTTCCTTTTGCAAGTGGCTTGGATAAGTTCGTTAGTCAAGAAAATCCGCCAAAGTATTCCCGGAAAAATTTGTGTTTTCTTTCGAAAAAAATTGAATAAAATTTATATCTCCAAAATTAACAAAGTAAGGGCAACCAAATTTCATACGCGGGTTTATATCATTATAGACAAGTTACTTACCAAAATTTGTCTCCGTAGGTTAAAGGACAAAAAAGTTACAGGCATTCAAAGAAAAATAAATTTGGGTTTTCCTCAAAACGTCAAAATCGCGATTTTAAACGTCAAAATTGGTGAGTACCTTCCTTTCGCAAGTGGCTTGCATAAGTTCGTTAGCCAGGAAAATCCGCTGAGGTTTTCCCGGAAAATTTTGTGTTTTCTTTCGAAAAAAACTTATATCTCCAAAATTAACAAAGTAAGGGCAACCAAATTTGGTAAGCTAGTTTATATCGTTATAGGTGTGCTACCTACCAAAATTTAGCTCTGTAGGTCAAAAGACAAAAAAGTTATGGGTATTTAAAGAAAAATAAATTGGGATTTTCCTCAAAACGTCAAAGTGACAATTTAAAACGTCAAAATTCGCAACATGTAGGCAAAGAACTTGAATCTAATACGGTCTATGGAAAGAAAATGTCTCAAGAATAATGTTTTACAAACACCGAAGTCTTAGTTTCAACCGTCATTGTCCGTCATTTTACTAAAATGTTTCCAGAAAATTCATTTCAACTAGACCCTTTCTCTGATGCTTGGCAGTAGCCCTAGCTATAGAGTTTATCGTTTAATGGTATACAACTTTTTGTCGAATTTTCGTAAAAAATCAATAAAGCTCAATATATCCGTTATTATACAAGATATGAAAAAATATTGTATACATTAATTATACGGTGTTTTGAGCTACATCATAAAAAATTATTGTGACAATCACAGGATGGCCCATAAGTCGTTGGTGATACAAATAAAATTTTTTTAGTCGAAAACGCCTTACGTTTTTGCATTTTCCATCGAAATATAATGCATGTTTGTAAGTTAAGAAATTCTGGAGGCAACAAGTGCGTTATGGTTGCGAATTTTGATTAAATGCTTCATATTTGAAAAGCTCAATTTGCTATTAACCCATAAGGTTGACCAAGAAACGGATTTTTTCGGTTACACTTTAAGTTTACTTTTGGAAATTTCTGTACCTTTTCAAACAATCAAGTTATGAAGTGATGAAACATGGCACATTGTTTTTACTATATATGTTATACTGGTAATCAAATTTGATGCCTGCTTTCTGAAAAAAAACACACACATATTTGCTATTAAAAACATTTTAATGAAAATTCACTACCATAACGCACTTGCTGCGTCTCGAACTTTTTTAAGAAAATTCACTTAAAAGGAACAGCGTAAATGATATAAATATTTTTAGATAACATTTATAAACTAAGAGAGATGCACTCGTAGTATCCTACCAAAACTATCAGGTACCATTCTTGAAACCGACAATAGGCATGGATACAAAATGATAATGTTTTGTATCCTCCTACTATGTCGAAAAGCATAACTATTGGACAATTGATAGTCCCTTTATAAATCTTATTTTTAAAGGGGTAGACATTGATCCAATCCAATCCATAGCAGGTGGTAGTGGAATTCTCCTTTACGTAATAGTAAAGAATTTTTTCACGCCCGAGGAGGTACCACCCCATACATCAAGGGGCTGGTGAAGTCCCAACGGACGTTTCCGGTTCTGGTGTATGAGTCGGTTTCGCTTATAAACAAAAATGATGATGGCTCCTCCTTGTATGAAATATTCCGGAGGCAAAATACCCCTCCATTCGGATCTCCGGGAGAGGGGTGTACAGGGGGCGCCAACATCGAGATTTAACATATCCTTTTCGAATATATTTGGCCTAAATTCTAACCTGAACTCCGTCCACCATTTCCTCGAGGCTAACAGGCCCCAACTCCTCTTCCTCACCGAAACCCAAATCAGTGCCAAAACAGCCACTAATCACCTTAATTTCCCGGGGTATGAGCTCCTTACTTCCTTTAGATTGCATGGAGGCGTGTGCGCATACGTCCGTAGCAATCTACCCTGCACCAGACTCCCCAATTTAGAAGCTGGAAGAAAAGACATACTATGGCTAAAACTCTCTCTCAGGACTGCAACTAAATTCATCTGTTGCATTTACCGGTCACCTTCTGACAACAACTTTGTCCCGCTCTTTGACTACCTTTCTGAAAAAACCGACCATCTGATTTCCCAATATCCTTCCTCCGAGGTCACTATTCTTGGTGACTTCAATGTCCATAATAAGGAATGGATAGGATCTTCAAAAACCGATCCACAAGGGAAAGCAGCGGAAGCCTTTGCAGTCAGCAATTCTTTAGCCAATATGGTTCAGCAACCTACTTACTTTCCTCGTATCCCAACACACAGCTCAAATCCCTTGGATCTCCTTCTTACTACACAACCTGAATGCTACAAGATCTCAGTCACCGCCCCCCTTGGTCGCTCAGACCATGGCATGGTCACTGCTTCCTGCGCAATGCAACCCGAGGTCACACAGTCATCGCACCCACGTATCGTTTGGCACTACAACTCCGCAAACTGGGACGAAATGCGGGATTACTTTTCCTCATTTCCATGGGCGTCTGTCTGCTTCTCTCATCCTGACCCCTCTAATATCTCACAAAACGTCACCGAAATTATCCAAGCTGGCATGGAATTATTTATCCCACGTACACAGAAAACCTCTTCAGCCACTCAAAAGCCCTGGTTCTCTAAATACTGCGACAAGGCCAGACTTGAAAAGGTCAAAGCTCACAAAACGCTTCTACACAATCCCAGTCAAGAAAATCGTCAAGCATTTGACGACGCAAGAAACCGCTATGTCCGCATTCTTTCTGAGGCAAAAAACTCGTTTAATAACAACATCAAAAACAAAGTCCTTTCAAGCTCCAACGGCGGCAAATCCTTCTGGACTCTTGCTAAATCTATTGGAAATAATTTCTGCAAAAGCACGTTCCCACCTCTTGTCTCAGGGGATGAAATTGTTTCTACCGCCCTGGGCAAGGCTGAACTTTTTGCTTCGTTGTTCGCCGGCAATTCTACTCTCAACCCACCTCCAAATGTTCAACCACCAACAGTCCCCAATGTCGCGCATAAAATGACGGATATTATTTTCAAAACTAAAAAGGTACGAAAGATGCTCTCTTTTCTTAATACTAGGAAAGCCTCTTGCCTTGACGAGATCCCAGCAATTGTTCTCAAAAAATGCGCACCAGAGCTTGCTCCTGTCCTGACTCGTCTGTTTCAGATATCTTATAATAAAGGCATCTTCCCTAGTAACTGGAAAACTGCTCGAGTACAACCCATCCCCAAGAAAGGATCCAAAGCGCTTCCTAGCAACTACATGCCTATTTCTCTCCTTTCAGTCGTCTCTAAAGTGATGGAAAAGTATATAAACACCGAATTACTAAAATATCTCGAAAAACACAGTCTACTCCACGACAGGCAGTATGGGTTCCATCAGCGCAGATCGACTGCCGACCTCCTTTCCTTTGTCACCTATTCTTGGAACAAGTCTATGGAACAACACGGTGAATCCCAGATTGTTGCTCTAGACATATCAAAAGCATTCGACCAGGTCTGGCACGCAGCGCTGCTTAATAAACTTCCGGCCTATGGCCTACCACCAAAACTTTGTACCTGGACAGCAGATTTCCTCTCCAACAGGAGCATATCCGTTGTTGTGGATGGCCATTCATCTAAACTGTATCCAATTAATGCAGGAGTTCCTCAAGGTTCAGCTTTAGCCCCTACTTTGTTTCTTCTCCACATCAATGTCCTCCTCTCTAGCACATCCAACCCAGTTCACAGCTACGCGGACGACAGCACCCTCCATTCAAATATACAATATTCTAAGCCTGTCTCTTTAGCCCAATTAGATGAGGATCGCAGACTCATGGAGGGTTCTGTCTCCGTGGATCTCCAAAAAATATTAGACTGGGGAAGTAGAAATCTTGTACAATTCAACCCCACCAAAAGTAAGTCTTGCTTTCTTTCTCACAAGAGTTACACCAGCCCTAGATCCATCACAATGAACAACCAAGTTATTCAAAGTAATGAGTCCTTTTCGCTTGTTGGCATTTCTGTAGATCGAAATCTTAATTGGCACCAACATGTCACATCAATTGCAGAAGCAACTGCTAAGAAATTAGGTTTCCTCTTCCGGGCTCGCAAATACTTTTCACCAGCTAATCTCTATACCTTATATACTTGACGAATAAGGCCAAACCTCGAATACTGCTCCCACATCTGGGGTGCCGCTGCCGCTGCCGCTTCTACAGTAGCTATCCTGGACTCCGTTCAAAAGAGAGCTATACGTCTCATCGGTGACCCTACCCTCACCCAAAGGCTGCCATCCCTTGCCCACCGACGTGCCGTTGGTGACCTCTCTCTCTTTTATAGATATCTGCACGGGCACTGCTCAGAGGAGCTTTCCTCCATAGTTCCTCCACCTGCTGCCCCCAACAGATCTACCAGGGGAACAGAGCGAATGCACCCTTTTACTGTCCAGGTCACCAGACATAGAACATCTTGTTATGCCCGCTCTTTCGTCCCGAGGACTTCCAAGTTGTGGAATTCCTTGCCGGCACATGTTTTTCCTTCTCCTCCGAACCTCCAAACCTTCAAGTCCAGAATTAACAAGCTGCCTCTTTCCTCCTTGTCAACACCCACGGTACGATAGTATTTAGGCTGTAAGCCCTCGTGGTGTGTTGTTGAAATTAAAAAAAAAAAATCAAAACCGTACTGTATTTTTTGATACTTCTGAATATATTAAGAAATAAAAAAAATTACAATGACAGAAAAACTGTGACCGTTTGTTAACACTTATTTGTTAATGCTTGCAGCAGGGGAAATGCAGAGAACTGACTCGCAAGAAACTCCCCCAACTCCACTGTTTGACGAAGACGTTTCTCAACCGTTAGAGCCATTCCCTAGGATAAACTTTACTGAGGAAGGATGGGAAATGCAGTTGAGACAGCCCAATAAAAAGAAGATCACGGGACAAAGATTCTGGAAGAAGATTTTTGTAAAGATAGTCACCCAAGCAGATTGTGTATTACTCCAACTTTTCAACCAACAGTCTGACAAAGATCCTTTTCAAGAGTTACCATTGCAGCCTTGTTATTCAGTGTCAGAAATTGGTGCTCAACAGTATGACCAGTTTGGTAAAATATTTACCATCAAGTTACAGTATATCTTTTACAAGGAAAGACCCGGAGTCCGACCTGGTCAAGTGAAGAAAGCTGAAAGGATAACGAACAAGTTGAGCCAATTTGCGGCATATGCTATGCAAGGCGATTACCAAGGTAATTTGACAATAACTTATTTTTCTCGTTGCGCTAAAATTATTTTCATTATTTACAGGTGTTAAAGAATTTGGAAGTGATCTGAAGAAGCTTGGCTTGCCAGTGGAGCATTCTCCCCAAGTGTCTCAGCTAATGAAGTTAGGGTCTTTGAACTACGAAGATTTAAAACAGTTCTCCGTCTATATAGAAGAATCGTTATTCAGGTTATCGGCTCACAGGGATAGAGCCTTGCATTATAAAATGGAAGAAGTACAAATAACTGCAGTCGACGAATTGTACGCTGAACAAGATGCCGAAGGCCATATTATTAGGCAAATAGCGAGAGTGAGACTATTCTTTCTTGGATTTCTGACTGGAATGCCTGATATTGAATTAGGAGTCAACGATATGAGAAGGCAGGGGAAGGAAGTAGTTGGAAGACATGACATTATTCCTGTTGTTACGGAAGAATGGATTAGATTAGAAGAAGTAGAGTTTCATTCTTGTATACAGCAGGATGAATATGAAAACACACACATTATAAAGTGAGTTTCTAATAATATTGAGATATAAAAAATCCCTCATAATAGCTTTTAGCATGTTAAAATGCAGGTATTTCGAACTTGAGTATGGTTGTTGCTTCAGTTTCTACGTTTTCAACCTTTAGAACCAAGCATTCCTAAAGTGAAATCTGTATTTTTATTATTCTTACCACGTCGTGTTTTTATTTTTAGATTCAAACCTCCTGATGCTTGTTACATAGAATTGATGAGGTTTAGAGTTCGTCCGCCAAGAAACAGAGAACTACCGTTGCAACTGAAGGCCACTGTTTGTATAACGGGGAACAGGGTAAGAATTATGCCATTTCTTATCTTTTTAACGACACACCTCTTATTTTGTCCTTTTACTTCTAGGTTGAACTAAGAGCTGACGTATTGGTACCAGGTTTTGCTTCACGAAAACTGGGCCAGATACCATGTGAAGATGTAATGATACGGTTTCCAATACCGGAATGTTGGATTTACTTATTTAGGGTAGAAAAACACTTTAGATACGGCTCTGTAAAATCTGCGCATAGAAGGTAAGTGAGTATATTCTTAAGGATAAGACAGGTCAAATATTTTGGCGGGAAAAAATCGATGACTCACATTTAGCTTAAAGAGGCGATGCAAGTTGAAAACATCTTTTTCAAACGGTGCTTACCGATATTAATAAATACTGCTATGACCATTACTATTTAATTTATTTTATTTTCTGGCAGGACTGGAAAAATTAAAGGCATCGAGCGTATTTTGGGCACAATGGAAACTTTGCAAGAAAGTTTAATTGAAGTTACCTCAGGACAAGCTAAATATGAACACCAGCACAGGGCGATAGTCTGGAGATGCCCCAGGTTACCTAAAGAGGGACAAGGTAAGTTTGTTGATGAAAATATCATTTTACATGTTAAGAAAATAAGAAATAACTTTTATTTAATCGCACAGAGAGCTTCTGGCTCAAAATTAGCTAATTAGCGAATATGTAATGTATATATATATATATATATATATATATATATATATATATATATATATATATATATATTTATATATATATATATATATATATATATATATATATATATATATATATTTAATTCTTGTATGACGGACAAAACTTTTTTCTGAAAAAACAAACAAACAAAATAACTCACGTTCAATTTGCAGAAGCCACACCTGCTTAGATTTTGGCTTTGAAATCAAATGTATCAGAAAGAAGCACTAATAACTTAACTAAATCATTTTTACGATCTGGTGATCTCACATAAAATATTTTTCGAAAAATAGTATTCATTTTTGGTAACACATCAACTCTAGGATAGTTTTAGGATTGGTATTAGTATATACAGGGTGAGTCAGTGTAAAGTAACCGAACTCAAACATCGTATTCTATGTGTCAAAATAATGATAGTTTGTTAGATGAACCACTATCGATAATGGCTTCCTTTGGAATATTAGTATATACAGGGTGAGTCAGTGTAAAGTAACCGAACTCAAACATCGTATTCTATGTGTCAAAATAATGATAGTTTGTTAGATGAACCACTATCGATAATGGCTTCCTTTGGAATATACAGTTTTATAAAAAATAGTAAAAATATATTATAGTTCCAAAACGGCTTCAACTATTCTGATGAAAATTTGCACAGTTTCACAACTATACACGGCACATGTTTTCATGGAAAATAAAAAATGTCATCCAGTGCCGGAGTTACAGGGACGTTAATGACCATTTATCAATGAAAAAATGATACGCCACTGTTTATTCTGAAATCAAAAATATTTTTGAATCTCCAATGCATAATAAAAACATACCTCTTACTCTCCACATCCAAACAGCAGGAAAAAATTTCTGCACAATATTTTATTTATGATAAAACTAATGTTTCACACAGGGGTTTTTTTAATCTGTGTAGGTATATATTGCCTGTGGGGGTACAAAAGTCTTAATCTACCATATCTACGACTCAAACAACGCGAGACATGTGCCCGGTATCTAAAGGTATTATCCGTTACTAACCCTAAGTTATGAATCGACTCTACGATCGGTATAATGTCAGTGCCCATCCTCAGCACCACATCCTTTTTTATTTCCCGAGCATGTCTATCGTAACCGAAAATTATTGCATTCGTCTTTTTTGGATTCAAATGCAGGGAATGCATCTCAGAAAACCTTCTAAAGATTCCTAGGCCTTCGTTTATATCAATCAATACTTCTGTCAACTTGAATATCATCAGCATACATATGTATTTTTATATGCTTAAGGCACCCAGGGAGACTGTGGGTGTATATCGTAAACAGAAGAGGTGAAAGCATGGATCCCTGCTGCAAGCCCTGCAGCATCTCAGAGGGTTCCGATGAAACTCCTCCTTATGCATTGCGTACGTGACTGGAAAAAACTTCTCAGCAGCTTTAATGCCTCCTCCTGAAGACCCACACTTTTCATAATCGCAATCATAGTCTCCTGACTGACTGTATTAAACGCTTTGTTATAGTCAAGAAGTATTAGAGCAGTAATAAAGCTCTTGTCCGATGCATTTATTCGATCGTCATTGATGGACGCAAGAGCAGTTGTGCAGCTGTAGTCCTTTCTAAAACCCGACTGGATATCCGGCAGTATGTTATCTAAGTTTTGCCTTAGTTGCCTAAATATGATTTTCTCAAACCACTTTGAAAATATTGGCAGAATGCTCTAAATTCTGAGGTTATTGTAGTCCCTAGGGGTCTCAATCTTTGGAATGGGTAAACCAATTTCTCGTTTCCACAAGTCCGGGAAATAGCATGCAAGAATACAGGAATTGATAATATGTACCAAAGACTAAGGGTAGCATAAGTGTATCATTTTAATGCATATTTCATCCATTCCAATAATTATGAAAGCTCTATATGTTTGGGCAAGTCCTTCATTAAGTTAACCATATTTACTAGGGAATTTATTTGGTTGATGGTTCGTAATTACCACTTTTAATGTTTGAAGTACTTATGTTCATTTTTCTCTTTTAGGTGCATATACTACTCATAACATGGTTTGCAAATTGGCATTGACCAGTTATGACCAAATGCCAGAGAAATTAGCCGAGTGGTGTTATGTAGAGTTTACAATGCCAGCAACACAAGTAAGCCATACAACTGTCAGAAGTGTCAGTCTTCAGAATTCAGACAGTGATGAGCCACCTGAGAAATATGTACGATACTTGGCTAGGCATGAATACAAGTAAGTGTTTGTTTACCATTTATTTACTTTTCCTTCATATACTTGTCATGGAGAGTATACAAAGTATTTACGGTCTTGCGGTTTTATTTTTAATGGGCGATTTAACACCTCAAAAAAGGTTATTAACGTTAAAACGCCTATTTCGAGTTTTTTGTGATTATTATACATTGTTTTTTCTGCACCATTCTCAATTTGGCTTTGTGCTGTTGGATAGTGTGTTTGTAAATAAATCAATAAACATATGTATATCGCTTTAAATCTGAGCTAAAGTTCAAGACTGCACATTTTGTGACTTTATTGTAGTTCTTATATTGTTAAAATTACTTGTTTCTTTTGTTTTATATTTATTCTATGTTTTGTTTACTATTTTGATGTATTACTGTCATTATAGATTTTAAGTTTTCATTTGCCTATACAGTAGAGTCTCGATATTTCGAGCCCTGGTGTTTCAAGGCTACATACAATCCGAGCAGTCCGAGCGTGTAAATGTTTTCATTTTTTCGACTAATAGAATATACAGCTGCAATAAAACCTGACGGCCAGTTCGGTGGACTAGGTAGCCTGTCGCCGGGACTTAGGTCGATTAGGTAAAATTCTTTTCTCTAATAATACACACATGCAAAACATCTGCAGCCCAGGCAATCCTCTTAGACTTCACAAGCTCAATCACCACAGTTTTTAAAATGGAAAAATTATAAGACTACAATTGCCACACGAAGCAAAATTATCCGTTCTTTCTTGTTTGTATAATTTTGTACGCCCGTCCTAGCCGCATTAGTCTGTCGTATTTTATTTGTTCAGCTGAATTCTTTCGGGATACTGCAGAATTACGAAACATATTCATTGGGAACGTTTCAATAAATCTTATTTTTTCACTTGTGTTGCTTCTTAGTTTGGTAACTTAGTGAAGTAGTTTCACAGTTGATACAATGAGCGGAGACAATAAAAGAAAATTTGTTCCTGTGCAAACAAAACTGGATGCAAAAAGGACACGATAAAGGAGAGACAATTAAGAAACTTCTAGCGGGGCATGGTGTGGGAGAAGTCATCGTCGAAGACTGGCGTCGGTTCTGAGCAGAGTTCAGAAGATTCGCCTCAGGGAAGAAAATCTATTAAGAAAGCGGAGAATGAAGAAACGAGCCAAGCAATTTATTAGTGAATTTTTATTTAAAAAAATTCACTAATAGAGAGGTATCGATGGTGAGACTTTCCAAAAATTCTTTCAAATGAGTGCGAACTAGGACCCCTAGAACCCATATCCGGGGTCAGTTTTTTCTGGTTCTGTGAGCAAAGAGAAAAAGGAAGTCCCATTAGCGCACCGATGTGGCAGGAAAAGGTCATTTTTTATCAGAACACATTTAAGGATGGAGGCGAAGGTTTTACAGCAGGTGCTGGGTGGTAAAACAGATGAAAAAAGCGATATGGGGTTAGACAGCTTAGCACATGCGGTAAAAAACTTTGTGCAAACACCGCAGCCGTTGAACCGTTTTGGAAATGGAAAACCTTTTTTTTTAGATCAGGTTTAGAATTGCGACGAGACCGGACTTAATTTTAAAATATTACCATCAAAAACACTTGCATCTAAAGCGGAAAAGTCTGCACCTGGTCATAAGAAAAGCAAGGAAATGGCAACGATTCTGGCTTGCTCTAATGTAACTTGAAATCACAAATTAAAGCTCCTTGTTGTAGGCAAATCAGCCAAACCCAAGGTTTTTAAAAATATAGCTATGCCAGCAGCATATAAAAACCAGAAGAGTGCATGGCTGGATAGAGAAATTTTCAAGAGATGGTTCTGTGATAGCTTTGTGCCAGACGTGAAAAAAATTCTGGAAGAAAAACATTTGTCAGTCAAAACCGTTTTACTTTTGGATAATGCTCCTTCTCATCCAAATGAAGAAGAACTGCATTCTGGTAATACTCGTGCTTTATTTTTGCCGCCGAATGTTACCAGTTATACAACCCATGAATCTTTCAAAGTAAAAAAAGTACCGCCGGATTTTACTCCAGATTATCCTACTGGCACCTGAAGAGGAAGAAAGTTTCATAGGGTTTTCAAAACAGTTTCCGTCGAGGACGTCATATAATGGATAGTCGAATCATGGAATGACGTCAAGCTAGAAACGGCTAAATGCGGGCATTTATTTTTGCAAAATTTCCACGAGTGCACCAATACAAGTGCAGATGAAGACAAAGACACTGTACCGCTTGTGCGGCTCATTAGAAAACTTCCTAGGTGTGAAAATGCCGATACATAGAAGATTAATGAATGGTTCGCTTCAGACGAACAATTCGAGGTTACCGACGAAAACATCGTTGAAAAGTGAATAATAAGAAATATAAGTTTCTTCTTAATTTCTTTAAAGATTTTATTTTCAAAAATTGTGTAAACACTAAATGTTACTGTAAAAGATCGTATGAATAAAATACGAGGTGGCGTATTCTTAGGGTAAGGTAAATTGGAGACTTGGATTTTGGAGACTTGACCAGTTGTAATAACAACACACTAAATGTTTAAAACAAAAGTTATTTATCAAAAAATGAAATGAAAGATATATACATAATGTGATGATATAGTATTATTCAATAGGGTCTATGTCTCCCTTTGGCTTTTATTATAGCTTCAACTCGTTTTGGCATAGAATCCATTAATTATTAGCAATTGTCCTTGATTTTATCATCTCGAAATCACACCCGAATGACAACCACAATCATTTTACTTTTTGTTGTACAGTATATTTTTAGCAATCTGGCCTTGCATATATACAATTTTTTAAAAGGATTAGTGTCCGGTAGGTCTAGAACGGTAACCTTTTTGTCTTTGAAGTATTTCATCATCTTCTTGGAAAAATGACACGGTGCTGAATCTTGCTGGAAGGTTCGTTCAAGCAGTTGAACCTTTTACAATTCTCTGGACAAACACGTTTCTAACATCTCTTTATATTTTTCACTGTTCATGATACCTTCGATAGGTGTAAACTTCCCTGTTCCCATATATATATATATATATATATATATATATATATATATATATATATATATATATATATATATATATATATATATATATATATATATATATATATATATATCCCCAAATCAATATTTTTTAATCATAGTCTCCATCAGAAACTGTTTCTTTTGTGAGCTCACATGTTTTCTTTCTCCCTCCAAACGTCTGCGAATTGTAAAGTTGTGAATTTTCACTTCAGCCTTTTATAAGTCCTGCTGAAGGTAATAACTTGCCTTTCTCGGGTTCAGTTTGCTATTTCTCAGAAGAAATAATTGATCTTAGAAGGTTGTCTTCCTTTTTCTTCCACATTTTCCCTTCCGTTAAACTTGAAGTGATCTAACTTTCCTTTTTTGTTTAATTTTCTTATTTACAGCTCCCAAGCTCACGGATGACTCACCAGCAAGATCTATTTGAGCAATGGTTTTCCTTGGTTTAATGTCCATGAACCCACAAACAAGAAAAACCGCAACTAAAACGTGCTATTCGCCCAAAACCACAAAAATCGCATGTAACTTAGTCAGAATAACCGGCAAAATGACTGACTTAGACTTAATCCAAAATGACAGGTTATGACATATGTCAAGAAACACCTGTCACAATTGCCACACCAGTGTTTCCATGTTGCAATAATACAGAAATTCCCAATGTTCGCATTAATTCGCACCATACTGTATATTTTCTTGATTGAGAAAAATTAAAAGCCTTTCACTACCAAACAACTGATTTTATTCTTAAACCCTACGCGTTTCGGCCCATTATTGAGCCATCCTCAGGGGCTTAGACTGTTCCTGTCTTAGTTACAGAAACAATCTAAACCCCTGAGGATGTCTCAATAATGGGCCGAAACGCGTAGGGTTTAAGAATAAAATCAGTTGTCTGTTAGTGAAAGGCTTATAATTTTCCTTAATCATGTCAAACCCAGACGTTATGACGTTCAGAGATAATATGTATATTTTCTGTTTACTTGATTCAATATCAAGGTTCCCAAATCAGCCTACTCAGAAGGAAATCCATTCCGTTGCATTTGATGGCATGTTTTTTATTTTATTTCAACAACACACCACGAGGGCTTACAGCCTAAATACTATCGTACCGTTGGTGTAGATAAGGAGGAAAGGACAAGGAGGTTCGGGGAGAAGGAAAAACATGTGCCGGCAAGGAATTCCACAACTTAGAAGTCTTCGCGACAAAAGAGCGGGCATAACAAGATGTTCTATGTCTGGTGACCTGGACAGTAAAAGGGTACGTTCGCTCTGTTCCCCCGGTAGATCTGTGGGGGCAGCAGGTGGAGGAACTATGAAAGAAAGCTCATCTGAGCAATGCCCGTGCAGATATCTATAAAAGAAAGAGAGGTCACCAACGGCACGTCGGTGGGCAAGGGATTGGAGCCTTTGGGTGAGAGTAGGGTCACCGATGAGACGTATAGCTCTCTTCTGAATGGAGTCCAGGATAGCGAGTGTAGAAGCGGCAGCAGCACACCAGATGTGGGAGCAGTATTCGAGGTTTGGTCTTATTTGTGAAGTATATAAAGTATAGAGATTAGCTGGTGAAGAGTATTTGCGAGCCCGGAAGAGGAAACCTAATTTTTTAGCAGCCGCTTCTGCAATTGATGTGACATGTTGGTGCCAATTGAGATTTCGATCCACAGAGATGCCAACAAGTGAAAAGGACTCATTACTTTGAATAACTTGGTTGTTTATTGTGATGGGTCTAGGGCTGCTGTATCCCTTATGAGAAACAAAGCAAGACTGTGATTTGGTGGAGTTGAATTGTACAATATTTCTACTTCTCCAGTCTAATATTTTTTGGAGATCCACAAAGACAGAACCCTCCATGAGTCTGCGATCCTCATCTAATTGGGTTAAAGAGACAGGCTTAGAATATTGTATATTTGAGTGCAGGGTGCTGTCGTCCGTGTAACTGTGAACTGGGTTGGATGTGCTAGAGAGGAGGTCATTGATGTGGAGAAGAAACAAAGTAGGGGCTAAAGCCGAACCTTGAGGAACTCCTGCATTAATTGGATACAGTTTAGAGGAATGGCCATCCACGACAACAGAAATGCTCCGGTTGGAGAGGAAATTTGCTGTCCAGGTACAGAGTTTTGGTGGTATGCCATAGGTCGGAAGTTTATTAAGCAGCGCTGCGTGCCAGACCTGGTTGAATGCTTTGGATATGTCTAGAGCGACAATCTGGGATTCAACGCGTAGTTCCATAGACTTGTTCCAAGAATGGGTGACAAAGGAAAGGAGGTCGGCAGTTGATCTGCACTGACGGAATCGATACTGCCTGTCGTGGATTAGACTGTGTTTTCAAGAAATTTTAGTAATTCGGTGTTTATATACTTTTCAATCACTTTAGAGATGACTGAAATGAGAGAAATAGGCCTGTACTTGCTAGGAAGCGCTTTGGATCATTTCTTGGGGACGGGTTGTACTCAAGCAGTTTTCCAGTTACTAGGGAATATGCCTCTCTTGTAAGTGTCTGAAACAGACGAGTCAGGGCAGGAGCAAGTTCTGGTGCGCATATTTTGAGAACAATTGCTGGCATCTCGTCAAGGCCAGAGGGTTTCCTGGTATTAAGAGAAGAGAGCATCTTTCGTGCCTTTTTAGTTTTGAAAATGATATCCGTCATTTTATGCGTGACATTGGGGACTATTGGTGGTTGAACATTTGGAGGTGGGTTGAGAGTAGAATTGCCGGCGAACAACGAGGCAAAAAGTTTAGCCTTGCCCTTGGTTTTTAATTTATGCATTCTGAAACAAAAATACATTCGATTGCAAATCGCGATTAGAAAATAAATAATATATGAGATTATTGCTCATGTTTAAACAGTTACAAAATGATAAACACAGCTTTACAATATTTGTTCGAAGTTATCGCCCTGCTATCGAACAGAAAGTCACAATCGACATATCAATGAATTGGCATAACCTGCAAGACCTACGCCACAGCGTAATAAGCTGTGCCTACGGCTTGACGTCGAATTGTCGTCGCAGCTGTTTCAACACGCGATTACGAAAATCCTCGAGGTCAAGTATTTCCTTGGTTTTTACCATGGTCTTCTAAAACCCCATAAATCAAAGTCTAGGGGTGTAACTGCCGTGTAACAGAGAATAAAGTACAGTGCCTCTTGATTCGCGAAGTGCGCGCTTTTTAGGGGTTCGCCAGATGGCAGGCCGCGCACAAGCGCACGAAATTAATTCGCCAATGTAGTGTCTTGTCTTTCTTTGCTTGTATTTTGTATCATGCATAATCAATACGCATCAACCACATAGAAAATGTTGATAGGTATAATATGGAGTTGTTCAAACGTTTTCAGAAAAGCATTTAGCAAAATCAAAACCTCAATTCCCGGTTTCTCGGTTGTAGGGAAAAAATCATATCAAGCACCCACTATTTTGTGGTGTTCTATCTTCTGACAGTATTTTGCATTTAGTTGCTGGCTAAGTAATGAATAGTCATACAGATATATGTCGTGACTCATCTCACTGGATAGACCTAGTAATTTAGTATTGTAGCTACGAGGCTTGTTCAACTGAAACCCATCTTTGGTCAGGTCAGCCTTGGAAACAGTTGTAATCACTCAACTGACGTTTTGCAATCTTAGTTGTGTTTGTAAACATCACACTGATCAGTTCCTATCATTTGTATTTGACAGCGATTTTAAGTATTGTGACTTTAAAATGGCGTTTGTTGTTAACAATCCGTCCAAATATAATCAGCGTGTAGTCATTCAATTTTTGTGTGCTCAAGGTTTGCAACCATTGCAAATTCATACGCGAATGCAAGCAGTGGAAACGCATGTTTTGCGTATCCAACTGTCAAGGAATGGTGTGGAAAATTCAAGAGTGGAAGAGAGGAGACGAATGATAAGCCGCGGCCAGGTGCATTGAGTAGGTACTGCATCAACAGACAGGAATGTGGCATGTGTAGAAGGCCTGATTAGAGAAAATAGTCGAATGTCAATCAGAGCAATTTCAGAAAATGTTGGTGTGAGTATAGGATCTGTCCATGATATCGTACACAAACTGGGTTACAGCAAAAGGCGTTAAAAGGTAATCGTTTTCAGTCAGACGAAGAAGTACAAAATGCCGTAAAAGAATTCTTAGAGCAGCAGTCACAAGAATTCTTTAAGCAGGGTATACATCGGTTGGCGGAACAATGGGATATCTACCTTAATAATAGTGGTAATTATTTGCAAATATATTTGCCAATAAATTTTTTCTGAACCAAAGATGGGTTTGAATTGAACAAGCCTCGTATGATATATTGTAGATAATGTTTTACCGGGCGAATCTACTAAAAACCTAATTTATGTAACATAATATGTTTAGTAAAAAATAATGGTTTTTAGGGTTGGAATTGATCACATAGAGGGAGAGTCGCCAAACGCATATGTTACGGCTACTACAGTGAAACCAACAGCACCAGCTCCTGAACCAAAACCGGCCCCTGTACCAGAAGAAGAGTCCAGCTCTGATAGTGATTAAAACTGTAAGAACTAGTGGTTAGAAATAAGGTATTTTTGGACAATTAAGTAATGATATTTCTTGTGGTAATAACAACAAAATATTAGTCGTCATGTGTTTTATGTTTCCCTAGTTATTATTATCTTCCAAACTAACCTTATAAACGAGCTTGAAAGTAAGAAAGTTGTATAGTATAAAACTATAATAAGACAGGAGAGAAAAAATATCATAAATCAATTAAAAATATAGTCATCATGACAGTTTAGAGGGAAGTCGCCTTGTCGTCACAACTGCCTTTGTCATTTTTGCTGTTTTTTGAAAGGGTGTAATCCGGTGGTTTCCCGTTGCCTTCCGTAATAAAATAATGATTTATTTGGAATTGTGCGCCGAGTTTTTTATATCGCCAGCGGTGGGGACTTCTGTAAACATTTTATTATATGGTATTGAAACGATGACCCATTGATAAACCCAGATACTTAGCTTCTGAGCTTTGATGGACACTTTTCAGTATCCGGAGATTCACAATTTTATGTTCGACTTTAATACAATGTATCCTGTCATCTAAATAACTTTTTTGTAATCTCTAGAGCACAGTAACTCAAGTCAGGGTAAGTAAGAGTTTATAACAGTATTTTGTGATTAACTGGATCAAATGCTTTGCTATTTTTTTGTATAAAATCAGTACCGTTATTTGTCTACTCTCTGGTATGTCATCGGTTATGTTTGACAAAGCAGTCACAGCGCTGTACCCAAATCGAAAACCAGACTGCGTGTTCGAAAGCAAACGATCTATATTCAAATTTGCCAGAGCTCTCTCAAGAATCTTTGAAAACCAGTAGGTCTTTTATTTCTAGAACTTGACGTAGATCCATCAAAATATGAGGACAATAGAACTTTATAACGTTACATTTAAATCGGATTTAATACGACTTGATTTAGTTTTAATCATTAAAGATAATTTTAGGCGGTATCTGCTTCCAAAAGTCAGCCGATTACCTATAAACCTCGTCTGATTATGATAATTATCTACTACCTTATCTATATGAGAATCACTCTAATTAGATGGGTTATCGAAAATTAAACGAATTATTTTTTGATCGGGTGACTGCAGTACGTTCTTATGTAAAAAAATCAACTTTTCAATCTTTGTTTTGGGTTGAAACGTGTTTCTAGAAAATTAAACAAAAATAAAAAACTCTGGAAGCAGCAAGTGCGTTATGGTAGTGAATTTTCATAGAAATGATCTGTCACTAAATATTTTGTTATAACTCTTTTTTTTCTCCTGTAACATAGAACTCTAAATTTTGGTAGGTATATAGTTTCCTTTTAATGTCATAAACTTGTGTACCACATTTGATTACCATAGCTTTTTATTTTTGGAGATATTATTTCCGAGAGACAACCCTAAATTTTCGCGGAAAACCTGGCTCAATTTTCCTAGCCAACGAACTTATCCAAGCCACTTACAAAAGGAATCATATAACTCCGATAACTCCAAAAATAATGGGCCGATTTTGATAAAATTTTGTATGTAACTTATGGCTACATATAAAACATATAAAAATTGAAACTGACCCCGGATATTTCCTTTACCCACCTTTGTCCACCACTCTAAGGAGTAGGCAGATTGAGGCCTTAGAGTATCCTTACATATTTCCTTTACCTCTTGAAAATGGCTCCAAAACAGGAGCCGAAACGTCGAGTTTCCATAAATTCTGGACGCGGTTTAACCCGAGAACCAAGCATGTCTCATATATATATATATATATATATATATATATATATATATATATATATATATATATATATATATATATATATATATATATATATATATATATAAACATGTAAAAATTGAAACTGACCCTGGACATGGGTCAAGGAATCCTAGTTAACGCTCATTTGAAAAAAATTCAAAATTCACAAGGCGGGATCTCCCCATTAGTCATTTTTTTCTAAGAAAATTCACTAAAAACACCATATTTAATAAACTTTCAGCCTGGTTAACATTTATTTGTTTAAGGTAATTAAATATTCGTTACAATTTTCATTTGCATTATTCTCTCCTGTCTAATTATTAAAATTTAGTGCATTTATTGTTATGTGCCTACATTCCAACCACTCCAAGCTCAGTGTGTTCAGTGGCATTCCGTTAAAAAGCTTAATAATTCACTCCAAATATTTTTAGTATGTGAAATTTAGTAGTGTGTAAAATAAATAATAAGTGTACATTATTTACGTGGTTATATTTTGATCTCATAATTGTATTTACAAAAATGTATAATAAGACATAAACAGTCCTAAAGAGAGACACCTATAATGCATTGAACCCAAGTTACAAAGTACGATTATATATCTATATAAATAATATGTAGCATATAAAAATAAAATAACTAAAAATTTGTTTATAAGACCTAGACATAAAAAACGTTGTGTGTTTTTATTTGCTATCAATAAAGAAATCACAATCAACACGAGAATATGCAAATACAGGAAAGTTTCTCAATATTTTATTACATTTGGAAGTGAATAAGGCTCCATTGTTATCGTTAGATACAGAAAATATGTCAACAAAGAAACTGTAATTGACTTTTAAAAATATTACGTCTATAACACAGAGATAATAAGGTTAAAACAGGTTTACAATAATAATAAACGAATTATATTTATTGATTTAATTTCCAGTCTACTTTCTTATCATTATAATATCATAAAGAATAGAAAAATGTTAGTGGATTTACTGGATGTCCTCTATAATGTTCTCTTTCATTTATTTTGTAGTAGCACATGTTTATTCACATCACCGACATAATTGTACCTTTCTTCCCACAACATCACTAAATTAGCACGTTTCTTCACGATATGGAGACAGTAAAGTTATTAATATCTTATGGCAGATCACACTGATTAGCTACCAGTTGGAATATGACATATAAAACTACTGGCATTTGACTTCTAACTTGCGCTCCTAGCACAATTTGATAAGAAATGTTTCCTGTACTATCATCATATAAGACAAGTAAAAAAAAGTATACAACACAATATTACTCCTCAGTCAATAAATTCACTTTTTTCATTCTGCTTTATCAAAACTACATTTAGTAAATTTTAATTTTACACTACAATGACGACTTGTTAATCCATTCTCCAGAGCACACAGAAGCACAGAAACGAGATAAGGTTATGAGCAAAATATATAGTAGAAACAATGTGCCATATTTTATGAAAATAACTTATTGTTTGAAAATGTACAAAAATTTTCCAACAATATACCTTAAACGCTGGTTTTCTAACCAACAAATCTTAGGTTAATAGCAAATTGAGTTATTGAAATTTGAAACATTTAATTAAAATTTGCTACCAAAACGCACTTACTGCGTCTTGATTTTTTTCTTATAAACATATTTCGATAAAAAATGCAATAAAATAAGGCTGTTCGAAAAAAAATTGTAGTTATCACCAACGATCGACTTGTGGGCCAGCCGGTGATTGTCAAAATAATTTTATAAGATGCAGCTCAAGACACCCTATAATTAACTTATACCATTTTTCTCGTCTCTTGTATAATAATAATTATATTCAGCTTTACCGTAGAAACGCGCCACCCTGTATAATATCAGCCCTTTTGTAAAACTTCGAGCCTTTATATGTCTTGATAAAACATAACAAACACTGTTTAATCCACCCACTAACATTAATAAAGGTATAATTTGCACTTGTATATAAAAATTTCCCAAATAACACAAATAATTCCTGGACTCAAACAAATAAACATATAAGCAATCTCATATAATACGGTGAACATTACAGCGTCTAACAGACCTGCGCAATAATATTAGATATTCCGTTACCAAGGCAACAGCATACTAGATCTCATATAAGCCATTGTCAATAAAACCCGGTGATTTAAAAATAAATGTTTCAAATTTGAATAGCTAAATTTTCTGTAACCCTAGGCAACAGCATACTAGATCTCATATAAGCCATTGTCAATAAAACCCGGTGATTTAAAAATAAATGTTTCAAATTTGAATAGCTAAATTTTCTGTAACCCTAGAAAGCTGAATTTTGGCACATAGTTAGGTCTTTCCCAAAGCAATATGTACACCAAATTTTATCAAAATATCTTTGTAATTTTCGGAGAAAAATTTTTTTTCGAGACAAAACTCAAAATTTTCCCGGAAAACCGTGTCAGATTTTTCTGGCTAATGAACTCATCCAAGCTATTAATAAAAGAAAGGCACTTGCCGAGTTTTATCAAAATTGGTTAATTATTTTTTGAGTTAGCGGTCGGATACACACACACACACACAAATATATATATATATATATATATATATATATATATATATATATATATATATATATATATATATATATATATATATATATATATATATATACATATAAAAATCGAAACTGACCCCGGATATGGGTTCTAGGGGCCCAAATTCGCGCTCATTTGCAAAACTTTTTGCAAAGTCTCACCATCGATACCTCTCTATTAGTGATATTTTTTTAATAAAAAATCACTAAAAAAAACGACTTTATTAAGGATAACTCAAAAACTACTGGTCAGATCTTGATCAAAGATCAAAGTTATATGGGACCACATGACAAGCACCAGCTTTCAAATAAAAAAAGAATCATCAAAATCGGTTCACCTAGAAAAAGTTCCTAGGTAACACACATAAAAAATACAATCGAATTGAGATCCTCTTCCTTTTTTTGAAGTCGGTTAAAAAATACCAAAAAAGCAAAATTAAAGACGCATTACGCATTCCTCATTATACAAATCAAAACGTAGAATAAATTAAATATAGACGTAGAAACTTTTTGTCTGACTTCACAACAACGTCTGGTCCCCTCTGTAATAGTCCCTTCTGTAATAGTCCCCTCTGTAATCGGTGAGAAGATTACAAATTGTTGTAAAGCCAAATGGAAAGCTTCTACGTCTGTATTTGATATGGGATGGTTTCACCAGGTTAGGGCAACCCAAATCAATGAGGAAGATAACATTGCTATTGCTTATTGAAATACTTCAAACGTACACAGGCTATAGATAGCATATTGTTGATGACCTAACATGACCCGATCTTACTAAAAATAGGAAAGTAGTACCTATAACTGTTGTAAAATTAACTCATTAGCATAAAGCTGTCATAAGATATTATAATTAGCAAGTCTTTTCGTCAAAATGCAGTGAAAAGGTAGTCATTATTGTTTTAGCATTTCGGTTTCTTTGTTGAGATACCTCTTATCGATGGCCTTTATTAAAATTAGCAATTAACCAGAGTAGCTCATTATAGGTTGCAATATATTTTAGTGTTCACATAAAATTTAATTGGCATCCTAATAGGTGTGTCTACTTAAGTTCTATACAAATTGGAAAGTTTTTTTATTTTTCAGTCCACGAAAAACAAGTTACCTTTATAAAAAGCTCTGCTTTCGAGCAGCATGTATAGTCAAAAAATAGAGAAATTCAAAAGGGACCCAAACGTACCTTTAATTTTTATCTTAGGGCAAAATGCAATAACAAATATTAATATACTAATTACTAAAACTGATATTTAATTAATTGTCTTAACCCATTTATTCCCACACGTAGTAAACGTACTACAGTAAAACCTCCCAATAGCGGCCACCATCGGGGAACATAAAACTGGCCGTTATACAGAGGTGGCCGCTATTCAGAGGTTTGTCTTTAATGAATATATGTAGATACTACGGTTAATATACGTGTATAATATAGGTTGTTTGCTATAGGGAACTTATTATGAAGTTTTTAACATTTTTAGAAGAAAAAAAAAACAACACTTAAATTGTAAATCACAAACTTTTATTTACATACTGCAATTAATATGTAGGTAGAGGTACAGTTATTAATAACATTTTACAGAACAACGACAAAAAATGAAGTTTAAATTGTAACATGAACAGTCTATTTTAAACTTTTTTGACATATTTCATGATAGATTGCTGATTCATATTCCTGATTTTATTTTTATAATTCTCCGCTTCACATTTAATTAACATTTTTGAAATATTTGTGGCTAACTCACCGTTATTTGAAAGCACAAAAAAACTTTCTAATTCTCGTAATTTTAGGCAAGCTTCGGATAAACTTGAAATTGTAGATACAGATGTAACACAATCAGATTCTTCACATTCACTATCAGAATTGGTAGACTGCACATCCGTATTTTCACGTATTTCTTCAATACAATCGGTGATTGTTAGTTCGGGACTTTCGGTTAAAATATTATCATCAACTGCTGCAAAGTGTCTTAAGCTTAAAAATGGGTTAGTAAATGTGGGAAATAATTGCGCCAAGGAAATGTCATCTTCTTCATGAGCAATATTTTCTAATTCCTGCTCATTCTGTAAAAGTCCATCTTGCAGAAACATTTGCTAATAGTGTCTTTTGAGACCTTTTTCCAGGCAGCAGCTATCCATATCAAAGCATTGGTAATGGTGATATGTTTATCGAATTCTTGAACTAAATCACTGTCAATTAACGTTAACAGTCTTTTAACCAGTAAACCTCTATAAATCATTTTGAAATTTTGAATTATACCTTTATCTAAAGGTTGACAGTGGGATGTTGTATTCGGCGGAGGAAAAATTATCTTTACGTTTTCCAGTGGGATCTTGGTGTGCGAAGTTGCATTGTCTAAAAATAGCACTAGTTTCCTGTTTTGTCTTTTCATTTTATTGTTAAATTTATGAAGCCATGCTGTCATTATATCTGTTGTCATCCAGGCCTTTTTGTTTGATACCCTCTCCAGTGGAAATGTGCTAATATGTTCACCCTTAAAACAACGTGGATTCTTGCTTTTGCCAATAATTAGAGGTTCTTCTTTTTCACACAGCATATTAGCACAAAATAGAATTGTCAGTCGTTGTCTAGCCATTTTTCTTCCAGCACACTTGTCGTTCTTTAAAGCAAAGGTTTTTGATGGTGTCGCACGGTAATAAAGACCTGTTTAATCTGCATTAAAAATGTCTCTCGGGCAATAAGCTTTTAAGATTGATGGCAATGTTAATTTCCAATTTTACACATCCGTGATGTTAACGTCAGCTAACTTACCACAAATTGTTTTGAAGCAAATACTATGTCTTTGGCAAATATTTTCTAGGCACCCGTTTGATGCTTTGAAATTTGATTTAAATTCTGCGCCGCTTCTAATGCTCTTTGTTGAATGAAAGGTCCTGATACAGGCACATTTTTATTTCGAGCTTTACAAAGCCAGTTATACACCACTTGATCAACAGCACTACCCTCAGTTTTTGGAAATTTTCTCCTCTGTTCTACGTTAGCACCTTGTTCACAAAGTTTTTTTTATATTACTTTTATTTGTTTAAATGTCATTTATCTGAGTTTTTTCAACACCACACTTTTCTGCCAATTTTCTTGAACTTGAACCCCCTTTTTCACTATCAGTAATGATTTCAATTTTTTCTTTAACGCTGAGACGTTTTCTTTTCACCGACATATTGAGTTGTTGATAAGCTGAAGGATCTAACTTAACTGATTATTCAGTTATTTATACGTTTCCTTTTATTTCACAGAACATTTTACCGTTAGTAAAGGCCTCTAATATCTAAACTTGACATTAAAATTTATTCAATTCTTAAAGTGCACTGGTTGCCGTTTCTTGGAAGTTGCTGTTCTTGTACCTATTATTTGACGAATGCGGCGCGGTGGTCATATCCCGACGTGTTTTTTATCACTCGATCTTCCGACGGACCATTCTCAGATTCGGCGTTGAGGGTGATTTGTTGATGACCGTTATATAGAGGTAAATTTACTAAAAAAAAGTATTACAAATTTTTATAGAAATTGTCCGTGGCCGTTGTATAGAGGTGGCCGCTATAAAGAGGTTGGTTAATACACAAATGTCATAAGAACCATTTTCTGCGTTTACATTTGGCCGGTATATAGAGGTGGCTGCTTTATAGAGGTGGCCGTTAACGGAGGTTTTACTGTATTTTCAAGGTGTTAATATTGATTCTAAACCCAAATACTTATACGTGTGTAGTTATAACAAGAAAATTAAAAATAAATTGCCATAAAAGCCGTAGTAACATGTTGCGTCTACGAAAGTTTGGGATTTTTGGAATACACAAATAATAGGATGTGTGGAAGTATTTGAAGCAGTCTGGATGTAGGTTTTTGCACTTTTCACACATGAAGATTGTATTGCTCTTACACTGTCTGCATCTACTCCTTGCCTTATTTTCCTGTTCCACTATCACGTGGCAATATTGCCGAATCTCAATTCCGCGGGCAATGCGTTCTGGGACGCTCGTCCATAACTTGGATCTGCAAAAACTGTTGACTCTGCAGATCCTGATCCCTCCTCATCTTCTTGAGTTCAAGTGTCCTGTGCTTTCATAAGAGTAACTGCCATATACGACTTAAATTCTATCTGTGACAATTTCGATTTATTCGCGGTATAATATATTTTCCAAGCATTTACTAGGACACTGTCTAAGATGTTTAAAAAAAGTGGCCAGCACAATTTCTTGCCTCTTACATGAATTCGATAGTTGGCGATCCTGTTATCGCGAAGATCTACTCCTCCCATGTAGCTATTATAATCGCCAATTACTTTTGGTTGTGGAATAGTTACCATCTTTTTTACTTTTCTGCTGTATCGTTTAGCAGTTGTCAGAGGTTTGATGCTGCAGCTATTTTTGGCAATAGTGACAACAGAATTATCATTCCATTTTAATAATAAAATTTCGTTTTCATCATCAAAACAAAAATCATATAAACCTCTTTTCTTTTAGTGGATGTACGACAACGTCGTCATCGGTGGCGTAGTCAGGTAACACGTTGTTACGGCAGCTCTAATAAACACTACGTGTTATACAGGGTGGCGCATTGAAAACGAAACAGACCGATTTCCGTCCAGATAATTTTTTTTAAGAAACGCTGAGACACGTCAATTTTAATATTGAGGGGGACATGTTTTGAGATAAAAGTCAACTTTGTCACATCAACCCCTTAAGGGTGGTGATAACAACCCTTATATTTTAAACAGGGAACATGGGTCGAGTGTTACATCATTTGAAAGCTCTTTCTTTTCTGAATTCAGCACACTAATTTTTTTGGAACTTTTATCAAATCGTTTAAGAATTATTCACAGTTGGAGTTGCAAGAACGTATTTCATTCATTGTGATAAGAAATGCACTAAAAACAAAAACAAAACCAAACGTTCAAAAATCTTTATTCAGTTAAGTAAGTGTTCAAATTGTTGACCACCAGCTTCCATACAAAAGTAAAAATTTTGTTCAAAACGAGCTCTGACATTCTGGAGCATTTGTGGAGCTATTAGACGGCATTCTTCAACAATGCGTCGTCGTTATTCTTCCAGAGACTCCAGTTCTGTTGCGAACATTCTACTCTTTAAATGGCCCCATAGAAAGAAGTCTAAAAGAGTTAAATCCGGTGATTTAGGGGGCCACTCAATAGCACCTCTACCATTGCTCTGGAAACTCTTTGTTCAAAAACTCCCCAACACGTTGTGAAAAATGCGCAGGAGCTCCATCTTATTGAAACGCTAATTGATGTTCTTGATAGCGATCATCATTTTCAACAATGTCAATTAGTAGAGGGTAAACGATATCTTCTAGTAACTCCAAATATGTTTCGCCACTCAAATTGCCATCAAGAAAAATTGGTCCTGTTAAACGGTCTCCAAAAATGCCAGTCCAGACATTCCATTTCTGTGGAGTTTGAGTGTGGACTTCGTGAAAATTTCTTGGATTATTATCTGCCCAATAACGACAATTATGACGATTGCCTGTAGAGTTTAATAAAAACGTACACTCGTCTGAAAACAGATATTGAACAGAATGTTCCCGTTATCAGCTATTCGTGCAATCATAACTTCACAAAACTCCAGCCGCCGATCAAAATCATCTACATTCAGTTGTTGTACAAGATGAATTTTATGATGCTTCAATATTCGCTGAATAGTTTTTCTTTTGATGTTTGAAACAGTGGCCAATTTTCTCGTGTTCAAAGCTGGGTCTGCAGCAATATGTGCTAAACCTTCAATCTCAGTAGTCTCATTTCTAACCGGAAATTCTCGTTTAGGATCCCGTTTTTTGTTGGCTACTGAACCACTTTGTGGAAACTTTGCAACTAACTCCAAAATGTATTTTCTGTTAACATGTCTGTTCGGATGTCGTTCATTAAACAAATTTGCGGTACGGTTGGAACAGTCATCATTTAAAAAAAAAAAGAGAAATTATTTCAACTCTTTCTTTTACAGAATACACCATTGTGAAATTAATTTTCGGTAGTACTATCAAGTATCAAACCGACCGATAAACTGAAATAATAAACCGCATTTCTCTCATTCCGATAAGAAATGTTCTGATAGCCAATTTTTTGTTTACAAACCAACAAAACATTGACTATCAGCACATTTCTTATCGGAATGAGTGAAATGAGTTTTTGCATTTCCAACTGTGAATAAATTTTAAACGAGTTGATAAACTTCCAAAAAATTTGTGTGCCGAATTCAGAAAAGAAAGAGCTTTCAAATGATGTAACACTCGGCCCATGTTCCCTATTTAAAATATAAGGGTTGTTATCACCACCCTTAAGGGGTTGATGTGACAAAATTGAGTTTTATGTCAAAACATGTCCCCATCAATATTAAAATTGACGTGTTTCAGAGTTTCCTAAAAAAATAATTTCTCAGGACACAAATCGATCTATCTGTTTCGTTTTCAATGCGCCACCCTATATACATAGAGACTGTGTGCAACTAACTAAAGATTTAAAAAAATCGCTATCCCTGGTACTTTCTTCCCTAATACATTTAGGGACAATGTATCTATATAAAGCTAGCTGCATTCTGACTATAATGGGAAACGCATACCGGTTTCGCTCTCATTAGAGCTCATCAGTGCGGGCAACCTTAAGCTGAACTTGCTTTTGGGTGTATTCTGAATGTAATTTAGTATAGCGCCCTGATGAGCTCTAATGAGATCGAAACCGGTATGCGTTTCCAGTTATAGTCGGAATGCACCTGGCCTTATACTATTTCTTTTTTTGTAGGCTTTTTACTGTTTTCAGTGAATTATTGCACGTTTGGTTTTCTCGGATTATTGTACCAGTGGCGTAGGGATGCCGAGATTTTGAAAAAAGGTCGATTTTCGGAATCGATCTAGACCGAAACGAGGAAGATCGATCCATGATTAAATCGATAGGAATAATGTCGATTCTCTGGAAATCGATTCTATTCGAATTATCGAATAAAGAACATCTAAAGCTAGGTTCATACACTCTCGAATTGCGAAATCGCGCGAAACGCCTCCCGATTGATTTATTCTAATAATATTCGAAAATTATTTAAAATGGACCAATAAGACTTAGTTTCGAAATTCGTATTTCGTGATTCTCCAGTGTATGAACCTAGCTTTAACATAATTGTCGTGTCATTTCGAATTTACAGGGCTTTCAAGTTCTGTTTCACAGATGGCACCACATACTACTAAGTACAAAACAAACTATTCATGTTAGCTAAGCAAACTGCTGACGTAGTTTGTCCTTTGCTACCAATCAAAGACTATTAAAATCAAGATTTGAAAATTTAGAACGAAATTTGTTGTTTAAATATATTACAAGATCAAAAGATCGATCTCTCAAAAATGTTCGATTTCAAATATAAATCACAACATTAAAATACGATTCATAAAATCGATATTTTTTATGAAAAGTATCGATTCGCGAAAATATCGATTCCGAATCGGCATCCCTACAGTGGTGTAAACTCAACATTATTTTAAATCTTGTATTTTGCAAAAACTAATAAAAGTTTAACTATTAGGAAAATATTTTATTCAAAATGAATAGTATATAAAGTTGTTTTTATAAGTTTTGAAGAACATTTTGTATTTACATCATTTTTTTTTGGCTTGTCAAATTGTACATCGCTAAATAGCATATTCAGTTATGATTTGATTAAGCAAAAAGTAGGTGTTGATATGTCATCAAATAAAATTTCACATCAAGATAATATAAAAGATTATGTCCTTTAAATCATGGATTGGCTCAAAGTTGTTTTACTATGGTAATAAAAAAAAAAATTTTTTGCGCAATGCTTCGTTTACTCAACGTTGGGTTCTAATGGGTAACTCATATTTGGAATAAATAAAATAAAATGAAATATTCACAGGTAAATAATTATTGAAACAAATATTATTGACTCTTTCCTCAATGCATATTTGCTTTAACATAGCCACCTTCTCTTTGCATACAGAAGGTTATTTTTGTCAAAAATTCTCTTACGAGGTTCGAATTTATACGTTGAATTGTTTTGCTAATTATTATCTCCAAATGTTCCACATTTTCAAACGGTCTCTGTAAGTATACTCTCTCATAACTGCCCCCACACAAATAGCCAAGGAAGCTGAAATCAGGAGTCCTAGCAGATCATAAAATCCTTAAATCAAAAATCACAGTGGGCTGGTGTTAGCGGGTCTTTAAGCCAGCTGAGGGGGGTTGAGTGTGGGGTTCCTCTGGGTACACTTTTAGGCCCTATACTTTATATTTTATACATTAATGACCTTTAGATCAGGGAATGGGGGACATATCGTAGATTATGCCGACAATACAGCCGTATTTGATACTGTCAGAACACAAAGTAACTTGGAAGTGCTGAAAGGGACTTTTGAAATATTGTTAAGTCTTTTAGTAGCATACTCATTACTTACAATTAACTTTAGCAAAACATCAGTTATGTATTTTAAGTGCAGAACTCGTAATGATGATTTGGGCACAATTTGGGTAAAATTTCATAAACAGACGGTGAAGATAGACCAAGTGAATTAATTGAGTGAAGTGTCATCAAATGGTTGATAAAAGAGATTTTGTATAATATTTGATGAGTCGTATAGGCCTTTAGCCTCTCACTGCTGCGACCCTAATTCGTCTTTTGTACATGACTATTTTTATAATAGTTGCCCAGTTCCTATAGTCTACTATCTTTTTGGGGGCAATTTTACCTATTTCCTGGGGTGTTGGAGTCACCCTTCTAAAATATTTCAGCTTTTGCAGAAGTGAGTCATGCAGTCGCAATCTAAATGTTCTGTTGCTTCTGCTGCTTCAATGCATTATTTGCAGTTTTCACTATCCGCCTTGCCCATCTTCATGGTGATACCTTACTGGGGAGGGTCCTGTGAAAAGTCCCTTGATTATTCTCGAGTCATTCCTGTTCAATTCAAAAAACAGTTTAGACTTATCTGTTGATATGGTGATGAATCGTTCTGCCTGTCTTAAGCCTGGAGTCTGCCTCCAGTATGGCAGAATTTGGTTCTGATCGCAAATATCAAGTTCTTTTCTTACACGGCTTTTTGTTACTCCACAATAGAGCTCTGGACCATAGAATCGTGTTGTATCTGCCCCTTTTGCACGGCTATCTGCTTCCCCATTTCGTTTAATGCCTTGATGCCCTTGTACCCACATCAAAGTTACTTTGTTGTTCGTAGCAGCTGCTTCAATGATTTTTTGCAGTCCCAGATCAGTTTAGACTCGGTTTTGAAAGATCTTAGAGTCTTTAGTACTGCCTGACTGTTTAAAATGATGTAGATCTCTCTACTTTTGAGCCTTCTTTGTATGCACTCCTGTACACTCAGATTTATGGCAAGCGTTTCTGCTTGGAAGATAGTGGAAGTTTTTCCTAGCGAGTCTAAAGTTGGGGCATTCTTATTCCCAAACCTGCTCCCTCCGTTTGTTTAGACCCGTCTGTATACCATACAGACGAGTTGTTTTAGGCCTTTTACTGTCCCTGTCCCATGCTTGGCGGTTATTTATAACCACGTCAAATGGAACCATAAAGTTCAGTTTAGCTAACACTACAGTTGATAAAGAGAGTAAATATTATTTTATTTGAGGCGCATTAGAATAATTTCTGATTATAATAGGTTATGAAACATCTGTATAAGCGTATACCTGTTCATACCATATTGATCTTTTTATATTGTATTTGGGTAGTTACTGTTTGTTTTCCTAACAGTTTTTCGTATACTGTCTTTTTTTGGGGTTTTGTATTTTTGGAGGGAAACTTTTTTATTATTATTGTCTCTTCGGTTAGTTGGTCTATTTCTTGACCACTCTGTAGATGCTGGTCTAAATTTTATTTGTTACATATTATTTTCTCAGGTGTCAGAATTTTTATAAAGGTAACTTTTTTCATCGAATCAATAATAAAAAGCAATATTTGTTTTTAATGGAAATTATACGATTTAATAGTAAATTTGGTTGCTACATAATGAAAATTGTACTAATGCATCCTTGCTATTGTTATATATAAGACCTTCTATAGACTACGTTCATTTAAAGCAAACTGAAACTTGGCGGACAATATTTGTATAATATATAATAGATATAAGGTAGATAGAAAACATACTGCAGAGCAGTATTAAAGTATTTATTTTTTAATGTATGTAACAAATTGTATAAACTAGGGATTGTATGAATTTAGTCATAATGTTGGTGTGTACGTGAAAAAAATAATAAAAAATAAATTTGTAATTGTGATTTCAGTTCAACATATCATACGTGTTGTTTGATTTTATTTTTTATTTGGCGTTTTTAGTGTTTTTCGAAGAAAAACATTACCAGCTAGACCCACCAAAGACAAACAGTAGCATAAATAATAATTAATTGTAATATGTAGAGTATTTTATAAACGATATAGCTTAAAATATGTGGCATCTGTGTAGATATTTGTAGAACATTTGAGTATATATATGAATTGATTGTTGACTGTTAAATATTTGTTAATGAATTAAATTCAGTAGCATGTTGACTAGTTTTAAAAATTAAGTACTTTTAATTTGCTGTATGTATTTATTTATACATTTTCCATTGGAGATTTTACGTCTCCAAAGAGTCAAACTCTAGTCACTAGTACTTAAGAAACACTGTAAAGTAATAATAATATTAATAATAATATTTATTCATAATAATTGTGATTACAAAAGAATCTGTATACTAGATACTAGAAAATAACTATTATGTAATGTATCCATGTAAAAAGGAACAAACAAAATATATAAGAATGCTTATACCAGAATAATCAGTCGTTTTTATATCATTAAATAGGAAAAAGTCTGGACGCAGCAAGTGCGTTATGGTAGCGAATTTTCATAAAAATATTTTTAATAGCAAATATGTGTGTTTTTTTTTTCAAAAAGCATGCATCAAATTTGAATACCAGTATAACATATATAGTAAAAACAATGTGCCATGTTTCATCAAAATCACTTTATTGTTTGAAAACGTACAAAAATTTCCGAAAGTAAACTTAAAGTGTAACCGAAAAAATCCGTTTCTTAGTTAACCTTATAGGTTAATGGCAAATTGAGCTTTTCACATATAAAGCATTTAATCAAAATTCGCTACCATAACGCACTTGCTGCGTCCAGAATTTCTTTACTTACAAACATGCATAATATTTCGATGGAAGATGCAAAAACATAAGGCGTTTTCGACATAAATTTTTTAAATTTATATCACCAACGACTTATGGGCCATCCTGTAATTGTAGAATTTTTTTAAGATGTAGCTCAAAACACCCTATAATTAATGTATACAAATTTTTTTTCATATCTTGTATAATAACTGATATATTGAGCTTTATTGATTTTTTTACGAAAATTCGACAAAAGTTATATACCATTAAACGATAAACTCTATAGCTAAGACTACTGCCAAATCGTCAGAGAAGCGTTATATTTGAAATGAATTTTCTGGAAACATTTTAGTAAAATGAAGAATATTGACAGTTGAAACTAAGACTTCAGGGTTTGTAAAACATTCTTCTTTCCATAGCCCGTATTAGATTTGTTATAAGTTATTATAAGTTCTTTGTCTAAATGTTGCGAATTTTGACGTTTTAAATTGTCACTTTGACGTTTTGAGGAAAACCCCAATTTATTTTTATTTAAATGCCTATAACTTTTTTGTCTTTTGACTTACGGAGCTAAATTTTGGTAGGTAACTTACAAATAATAATATAAACCCGTACCAAATTTGGTTGCCATTACTTTGTTAATTCGGGAGATATAAATCTTTTTCGAAAGAAAACACAAAATTTTCCGGGAAAACCTGGGCCGATTTTCCTGGCTAACGAACTTATCCAAGCCATTTGCAAAAGAAAGGTATTCACCAAATTTAATCAAAATCGGCTTATTATTTTATTTTTTGAGTTATCGGTACATACATACACCCACACACACACACACACACACACACACACACACACACATATATATATATATATATATATATATATATATATATATATATATATATATATATATATATATATATATATATATATATATATATATATATAAACATATAAAAATTGAAACTGACCGCGGATATGTGTTCTGGGGGGCCTAATTAGCGCACATTTGAGGAAATTTTTTCAAAATTCAAAAGTCGGGATCTCCTCATTAGTAAATTATTTTAAAGAAAATTCACTAAAAAGTCTGGACGCAGCAAGTGCGTTATGGTAGCAAATGTTCATTAAATGCTTCAAATTTGTATAAGCCCATTCTCTATAAACCTAGAAAGTGGAGTTTTGGTGGAAAAAGATATTTATAGGGGCAACATACCAACCAAATTTCATCAAAATAACTTGGTAATTTTTTTGATACAATTTTTTTTCCGGAAAAATCAATGTTTTAATTTTTTCAGTCTCACCATCGACACCTTTCTATTAGCGATTAAAAAAAATAAAACACGCTTAACTTTTTAAATGAAAATTCGCTAATAAGAACAAAACAGAAATGTCACTATCTAAAAAAAGAGGTAACAGTACACGCTGCTCCCAGGTGGTCACCTATTCAAGCATTGACCACGCCCGAGGTTGCTTAACTTCGATGATCGCACGAGAATCAATTCAATTTCAAAATATTTATTCATAATTCATAGGTTAAAAATATTACAATATGTTAGGTAGAAAGTTTTAGTCTATAAACAGAGAAAACTAGACATCTAACAATATTATTTTACAATTTCCTTAGTATAAACATGGCTCCTATCTTAAGATTTATCCATGGTTTATGTTTACATATTTTGAATATAATAAAGAACATATATGTATTCTTAAGAAAAATGCTATCTATGGTTTTTATGTTGTTCCTACTGTGTTTTTAAGTTTGTTAATTTTAATTAGCAGGAAAATTAGGAAAAACCTGCCTTAACATTATTTTGTTTTTGATTTTAAAATGACCAAATTAACTTATAATTATTTACACTACATACATATTTACATTATTTACATTTATACTATATCTTAGATACCTAAGTTTGTTTGGGCTGCCTAATATCTACGGTATTGCCTGTCGATTGTTGGGGTTCTTTAAGTTCCGAATTTTGTTCTTGAAAATGTGAGTTTATGCTTAAATGTTATATGGGGATTGTCTGTTCTGGTTGTAAGAATTCGTCTGGTTAGTTGGCTGTTTTTTGTTTGCCTCTCGTAGAAGTTTTCTGATAAAGACAGTACATATTCCTTGATTGGTGTGATGTTCGTTGTTCTTATCATGTCAGAGATTTTTGAGTATCTGTTGCCCCCGGTGATTAGTCTTAAACACTTGTTCTCAAAGACGGTAAGTTTTCTGTATTTGGTATTTGATATGCTGCACCAAACAGGGGCCCCATATGTGATGATGGGTCTAATAATCATCTTGTAAATTAGTAATTTGTTAGTAGTGCTCAGTGATGCACTTTTTAGTAGGGGATAGACTGTTTTTAGGGCAGCGTGTCCTTTTTTGATCAGTTGGTTAATCTCGCTGTGAAAATTAAGCCTTCGGTCGAGGGTTATACCTAAGTATTTTACGTTATCTCTATTTGGGTCTATTTCGGCATTTTCTACCTTTAATTTCTTGAATATTTTGTTGTTTGTGAATTTTCTTGAAAAAATAATAGTTTCAGTTTTGTCTGCGTTTAAGGTTGTTCTCCAGGTGTTATAATATTTTTCTAACATATTTACGTGAATTTGGTTTTGGGTGTTAGCCACCGGTGCCCAGAATGAGTGGCTGTAGATTGCTGTGTCGTGAGCAAAGAGTGCCAAGTTTGTTTTCGGAAATTGTGGAATGTCGTTTATGTAGAGGCTGAAAAGTTTGGGTCCTAGGATTGAGCCTTGTGGGACGCCGGCATTTATGTTCTTGGTTCCTGATATGGCATTTTCTACCTTTACTGTCATGCTTCTGTTTTTGAGGTACGAATAGATGGTCTTAATTAGCGCATTGGGTATTTTGAGTTTGATAAGTTTATAGATAAGCCCATCGATCCATACAATATCAAAAGCTTTTTTGATATCCAGTAGGGTCATGACTGTACATTTCTTTTTATTAAAATTTATGGTAATGTCGTTAACAATTCTGGCCACCTGCAAAACGGTGCTGTGTTTATTTCTGAATCCAAATTGTTGGTCGATAGTGATGCGCTTTTTTCGGTCAATGGTTTCAAGTCTTGCTAGGATGACTTTTTCTACTATTTTTCCAAGAGTGTTGAGAAGACTGATTGGTCGGTAGTTAGACGGATCTGTGTGATCTTTATGGGGTTTGGGTATTGGAATAACAAGAGCTCTTTTCCATTGATGCGGGAAGTATTGGTGGAGAAGGATGGCGTTTATTATGTACATGAGGTGGACAATACATTTTTTAGATAGGTTCTTTAATATTTTGTTCGGGATTCCATCAGGACCGGGAGATTTGTTATTCGCTAGCTGTTTAATTATGGTTTTGATTTCGGTGGGATTTGTTTTCAGGTTTGAAATTTGGGAGGATGGTTGTGGCGGGAGTTCTGTGTTAATAAAATTTTGTACGTGTGCTGATATTTCCCTATGTTCTTCTTTTTCATTGTTTAAAGTAGTGTTGTGCACAGCAGAAAACCTATCGGCGAGAAGTTCTGATTTTTCGTTTGTTGAGTAAACTGTACCATTATCTGTTTTTAAGGGGGGCAAAGTTTCGAATTTGTTTTTAAATCTTTTTAGGAATTTCCAAATTGAATTATTTCGAGTGTCGAGGTTAGAGAGAGTATTTGTCCAAGAGTTATTACGATACTCGGCGATTTTTTGATTAATAATACGGTTTAACTCATTACAATGTTGCTTGGTTGATTGGTCTGCCGTTCGTTGCCATCGTTTTCGTAGCAAGTTCTTCTGTTTTATTAGGTCAATTACGTCCGCAGGGAGGTTTTCGTTGAACGGGTTGATATCTTTTGTATCGGTGAAAAGTTCTATTGCTCTTTTAATTATTTTTGTAAATTTTTCGACTTCTGCATCTATTTGTTCACTTGATGAAATTGATGTGTTTATAGTAACTTGGCTGTCTAAGTAAGCTCTGAAGTTGTTCCAGTTAGTGTTGGCATATGAAATAATTTTTACAGCTTGTCTTTCTATGGGTGTGTTATGGTCTAAGTGAAAAATAACGGGATTATGGTCTGAGCTTAGTTCAGAGAGCGTGTGTACATTGGTGAGATTGGTGACATTTTTGTTAACAATAATGTCAATTACAGACGGGTTATTGTTGTTATCTGGGTAGTGTGTTGGTTCGTTTGAATAGTGAATTGTTACGTCGTTTGAACAGGTAAAGTTGTACAACACGTTTCCGTTCCTATTATTTCTAAGACAGTTCCAGGTATAATGTTTTGCGTTCAAATCTCCTACTATCAGAACCTTTTGAGAAATGTTAAAGATTTGCTGCAGTTCGTCACAGCTAAAGTTGTTGCTTGGTTTATTATAAGCGGCTACAATATGTATTCCACTACTTAATTTACAACAAAGGGTCTCTATTGTAGTAAATGGAATGTTTACCTGTTGATAAGGAATATTATTCTTTATGGCAATTGCCACTCCGCCCGAGGCATGTTCACTCGGACGGTCGTACCTAATAACTTTATAACCCCTGATAGAGATTTTCTCCGAAGGTTTGAGTTTTGTTTCGTTTATCAACAATATGTCCACGTTGTGTCGGCTTAGAAAGTTAATTAGTTCCCCTAGCTTATTTTTTATGCTATTTGCATTCCAGGTACACATTTTGAGTTTATAAACCATAAATGTTTAGATTGGTAATAAAATTATAAAATATGCTAAATCTGTCTATTTTACTGTTAGTACTTTCAAGCTGGATGTTAAGATTTTTTATAGCTAAAAGTGTTTGATTTACATTAATTAGTGAATCAAGTTTATTAAATTCGCTACTTAATTCTTCAATATTCTGAATACCTGTTGGAGGAGTGGGGTTCTGTATATTATTTCTCTGAGGTTGGCTTGTTGTCCAGGGGTTTCTCGTCGGGAGGGGAGCCGGGGTGAGGTTCGGAAAGTCCTTGGAGTTATTAATATTGAACTTGTTGGGCCGTATATGAGGTTGTTTTTTACTCCTTAATTGAGTAAAGTCTTCGATTTTTCTCAAGTACACGGCGCATTGAGTGCTGTTAGCTGGGTGGTCACCATCACAGTTGCAACACTTTGCTGCTTCGTCTTTGGGTTTGTTGCACTGAAATGTGAGATGGGGCTTCGCACATTTAAGGCACTTTGGGTTCGCATTGCAATTTGTTGTAGCGTGGCCCCAGGTCTGACATCTGTGACACTGCGAGATAAGTTTGTTGTTACGGTGGCGGTCCCATATTATGACGGTGTCTGATATATATTTGACCTTGGTTTGTAAATGGCGGATAGTTATACTATTATCTGTTATAACTAGATATAGGGGCCTTTTTGTGTTCTTCATTTTGAAGCATCTGTTTGCTACGATGTTATATTTTTGTTTGAGTTCGTCTATAATGCTCTGAGGCTCCGGATTATGATCGAGTCCGTGTAGAACGAAAGCATGTGGCTTTTCCTCTTTAAGGGTATATGTGTGAAATGGTATATCACCTTGTTGCTTAAGTGCATCTCTGCAGCGTTTCCATTCGACTGGGTCTTTAATATAAATATTTGTGTTATTTAAGGTGTACTTAATGTAAAAACCTTTTTTAATAAATTGTTTTATGTAGTCAATTTTGATACTATGTTGACTAGGGTTCTTGCCGTGAAGTATAATTGGCGGCGGTCTGGCTATTTTTGATGACATTGGCTGCTTTTGTGAATTCGCACTGTTTATAGCTGGGGTCGGTACATCTGATGTATCCATATCTTCTTCATCTGACAGACACTCGTATCTATTGCTTGTAGAGACTGTATAAGTCGATTGTTTTTTACTGGGGTTGGGGTTGAATGTAATTGGATCCTCTAGTTTTCTTTTGGTTTGATGCTTTTGCGTGATGCTGGGAAATTTTAGAAACTTGGTATTTCTTTCGATTTCAGAATTTGCTGGATTTTCCATGACATTTAGCTGACTTTTTACTATGCTGCCTTTTTTTGTATTGTCTGGGATATTTATCATATCTTCAAAGTTGTTGATTGACTGGCTGTGTGCCATAATTATATATCACTGCACTACAAATTTTAATATTCGCACAACAGTACACTTTTACACTACCCGCAGGTCGTGGTGAACAGAGTTACGACTCTGTTCACTAACACCACTAATTTATATTAGACTTCTGCTCTCACTAGCGCGTCCGAACACCGCAAGAGCTCCGGCTAAACTCCACGAGAATCGGTTTTTCCAACATGCTATAGCTGTTGGCTTGAAGTGATTATTTATCCAAGATTTATATATTCTTTATTAATTGTTTAGTTTCGATTTTAAATAAAGAATTAAATTATTTTAAAATTTTGCAATATTTACACAATTTTTAACAGTCCTGATTGCATGCGTACTGTTCCTGTGTAAAAGAATTTAACATAACTTATTTTAAAGGTTGGGATCTTGGACAACTCACTCATTTCGCAATATGATCAAAGAAAGCAATGATTTAATTCACAAGCTTTTCATATAAACTAAAATTATTAATAGAAAAACAACATATTCTCTCATTAACCTAAAATAAAAATAAATTGATGTGACATATGACGCTACATAAACCGCGCCATTTGCTATAAGAATGCCAATAACAGAACAAACCAATAGCAATTTAATTTCTGACCACGTGACCAAGAATTGTGTTGTTGGATATTTGAGAATGCCAAATCTATAGATAAATCTCTCTAAACTAAATTCACAAAAAATGTTATAATTGTAAATGTTTTATTCAACTTATAAGGTTTCTATTTAGTTATTGTTTGGATCACAACTTAAAATCAGGGTTAAACTCTTTAGCTGCCGATTTTACCACGTATCTTTTTGAATAACAAATCAATTCTAGAAATCAATATTACCGTTCATTTTCGTAATGAGGGAAACTTCCCAACTTTGTGTAATAAAATCTTGAAACTGACAACTCTGGCTGTTTTAATTTGTAAGGCAGATTTTGTAGCTTTCTAACATTCAAAGAAAACAAACTAAAACATCCGTTATGTCAACCTCTTCCACACACATTACACAACGCCTTAATAAACTTTTCGGGGCGTGTCGTAGCTTTTAAATTTCTTTAATTCAGGATAACTTAAATTTGTGTTAAGAGAAACGCCTCAAAAGTAACATATAAGAATATCTTTGAATGCTCTATACATGTGAAAAATTCCATTTAACTCACTTTAATAATTTAAAAAATAGAGCGTTTTCAAAAAGTTTTACCCGATTTTTGACCGGAAAAACTTGAGCATAAAGGCTGATTAACGAACTCGACCTCGGCTTTCGCCCAAACAAGATTTTGGCTAGTTTGACTGAAATCAGTTTAGTATTTTTTGAGTTATCGCTCGGAAACATACATAAATATATATAAACATATAAAAATTTTAACGGACCTTGGTTTTGGGTTTTTTTTTCAAAAGCTTTTCATCGTGACCTCTCTATTAGCGAATTTTTCTTAATGCAAATTCGCTAAAAACCGCGTTTTAACAGGAAGTGTGAAAGGCGTGACCTACTCTTTATTCTTTTAAGATTACCACGGCATAATAGTTGATTATGCTGTGCCTATACTCTGGTTCCAATATTCAGTAGGGTACGGGTTTTATGAGTAGCAGATTTAACGAACTCCTCATTTAACGAGCAAATTTTGGTGATTTGAATGGACTTGTGTAAGAGACAATGCTAAAATGTTTTTGATTTAACGCGACCGCTTTTCAGGCGATTTCGGTTTTAACGAGGTAATGATTGCGCTGACCCGTTCACCTTTTTATTGGGTACACAGATGTGTGAAAAAAACAAGAGGCCTTCGTCTTTCTGTGAATTTCGTTGTCTCTCTATCTAAAAAAAATATGACCATTCAGACACACTAGAACTTGATGCACATGCTTCTTGATTCAGACATGACACTAATGGGTAATAAATTATACTGTACCCAACACAAGAGAAAATATTTATGGGTTCTTTCGCTTAGCCAATGATAGAGTCGCTCTTACCATTTGAAATCAACGTTCGTTAGTTCGTTACAACTATACATTTGTGTGGCTTTTTGTTTTTCTGTTTAAATCTTGAAACTTGCGCTTTATATCAATTTTCGATCACCGCGCGTTTAAGGAGGTGAATAGAGCCTTGTTTACACAAGTAGTAGTAGCAGTGGTGGGAGGCCAACGCCAAGCAAGTAGGCCACTATGGGCCCTTTTTGCCAACCCCAGCAACCCAGCAACCATGCTCTACTCCTCCTCGGTTCCGTCGCCAAACCGCCTCGACCTCGAGATGAAGGCCGTGACGGTCTTCAATTAGACGGTACTTACCTGATTCCTCTGCAGAGTCCTCGATCCGAACAATTCTGCTCCACGACTCCCAAAAGCCTCGCATTCGCACAGGTAGTGGTAGGACGTTTCCTCATCCTCGCCGCATTCCTGGCAAATGCGATCCCTCTCTACGCCTATCAATGTGAGGTGTATTCTAAGGGCGCAGTGGCCTATGAGCACCCCAAGGATGCGGCGAAGCGTAGGTCGACTCCTTCCGAGTAGCCAGATAGATTTATCTCTGTCCGGCCCCTCCACGAAGTCCCTCGCCTGCCTGCAGCCACCAACCGTGCCTCTTCATTGCCTCCTCGGTCCACCTGTCTAAGGCGACGCAGACCGACTTCCTACTTATACCTATGGCCGGCTCCGGGCCACAGAACGGCCGCCGGGAACCAAGCCTTGCGAGATTAGTCGCGACCTCATTCCCCGCCACGCCACAGTGTCCCGGAACCCATACTAGTTGTACCTACTTCGCCCTGGCTAACCTTCTGAGGGCGTCAGCGCACTCCTGAACCAGTGTAGACCTGATTCTGGCCACGCAGACTGCCCGGGGGACTGCCTGGCTGCCCGAGCAGATGTACACACATTTCTCGAGACTCCTCTTCACATCCTGTATGTTGGCCACAGACAGGATAGCGTACACCTCTGTTTCGAATGCCGTGGTATATGCGCCAAGCTCTCGCGCACCCCCAGGCCCTCGATGTATAATCCTGCCCCGGAGGATTGCTGGTCCTCCAGCCGCGATCCGTCGGTGAAACAGACTGGAATTCAACCCCATCTTCAATCCACTTATCCCTACTGGGGATCCTGAGGGTGTATGGCCTAGTCAAAGTAATATCATCCTCGGCATCCCGCACCTTTATGGCGGAAATCGGAATTTCCTTTTCCACCTCCTTGGCGACTCTGGCATGCCCTATTACTGCTCCCTCTCCGCACCACTTTCCTGCGTCTCGCATTCTGAGATGCGACGACAGCGCCTCCCTCCTGACACAGATGGGAAGCGGTGGCAGCATCAACAGGACTTCTAGCGCGGCTGAGGGTGTCGTCTTCATAGCGCCTATGATACCTAGGATTAACAGCTTTTGGAGTTAGGCCAGCTTCCTGCTGGTAGTTTGGTTCACACCGCACCACCAGACCAACGCCACATAGAGGATTCTCGGCCTGACGATCGCAGTGTAGATCCAGTGAAGGATCCGAGGATTAAGTCCCCAGGTCCTCCCTATCACTCGATGCAGCTGCCAGAGGGTCGCTACTCCCTTCCTTACAATCCGTTCTATTTGCAACCCCCCATGTTAGTTTGGAGTCCAGGATCACCCCCAGATATTTGACCTTCCGCCCTAAAGCTAAAGGTTTTCCAAACATCACAGGCGCCCGAAGCCCCCATACCTTCCTCTTCTTGGTAAATAGGATCATCTCAGTCTTCGCCGGGTTTACGGAGAGTCTCAGCTCACTACACCACCTTTCGATTATGCTACAGGCAGCTTGCATGCACTCACAGACGACGCCGAGGAATTTGCCGGTGACTAAGACCAGCCCATCATCAGCGTACGCCTGGGTGTAGAAGCCGTTCTCGGAGAGCCGCTCCAAGAGGCCGTCCATGATCAGACGCCATAGATGGGGCGAAAGGCAGCTGCCTTGAGGGCAGCCGCCCGTCACCCCGACGTCCAACCCCCCACCCCTCAAGGTCAGCGAAACTCTCCTGTCCTCCAGCATGCTCGCCACCCAGCTTATTAGGGACCTCGGCGTTCCCCTTTCCTGTAGGGCGGTACAAACCGTATCCGTTCTTGCCTTATCAATGCCCCCCTCCACATCGAAGAACACAGCTAATGTGCTCTCCCCGTAGTGTATGGCCCTTTCCACCTTCCGCGTCACAGCATGGAGCGCCGTTTTCGTCGACTTCCCCCGCTGGTACGCGTGCTGACCTTTATGGAAGGGGTGATCCTTTAGGATCTCTCCCAACATAAACCTATCTACTATCTTTTCTAATGCCTTAAGCAGGAATGATGTAAGGCTGATAAGCCTGTACGCCTTGGCCAGCGTGTAGTCCTCCCTTCCCGGCTTGGGAATGAAGACACCGCTAACCCGGCGCCAGGTCTTTGGGACGTAGCCCCACGCCAACCTGGCGTGGGTTGTTCATTGTGATGGGTCTAGGGCTGGTTCTTATGAGATAGAAAGCAAGACTGAGATTTGTGGGAGTTGAATTGTACAAGATTTCTACTTCCCAGTCTAATATTTTTTGGAGATCCACAGAGACAGAACCCTCCATGAACCTGTGATCCTCATCTAATTGAGCTAAAGAGACAATATTGTATATTTGACTGGAGGGTGCTGTCATCCGCGTAACTGTGAACTGGATTGGATGTGCTAGAGAGGAGATCATTGATGTAGAGAAGAAACAAAGTAGGGGCTAAAGCTGAACCTTGAGGGACTCCTGCATTAATTGGATACAGTTTAAAGGAATGGCCATCCACGACAACAGAAATGCTCCGGTTGGAGAGAGGGGTGGTAGGCCATAGGCCAGAAGTTTATTAAGCAGCGCTGCGTGCCTAACCTGGTCGAATGCTTTGAATATGCCTAGAGCGACAATATGGGATTCACCGTGTAGTTCCATAGACTTGTTCCAAGAATGGGTGACAAAGGAAAGGAGGTCGGCAGTTGTTCTTCGCTGACGGAATCCATACTGCCTGTCGTGGTTAGACTGTGTTTTTCAAGAAATTTTTGTAATTCGGTGTTTATATACTTTTACATCACTTTAGATACGACTGAAAGGAGATAAATAGGACTGTAGTTGCTAGGAAGCGCTTTGGATCCTTTCTTGGAGACGGGTTGTACTCGAGCAGTTTTCCAGTTACTAGGGAATATGCCTCTATTGTAAGATGTCTGAAATACACAAGTCAGGAGAGGAGCAAAATCTGGTGCACACTTTTTGAGAACAATTGCTGGGATCTCGTCAAGGCCAGAGGCTTTCCTGGCAATAAGAGAATATAGCATCTTTCGTACCTTTTTAGTTTTGAAAATGATATCCGTTATTTTATGCGCGACATTGGGTACTGTTGGTGGTTGAACATTTGGAGGTGGGTTGAGAGTAGAATTGCCGGCAAAGAACGAGGCAAAAACTTCAGCCTTTTCCAGGGTGGTAGAAATAATTTCATCCCCTAAAACAAGGGGCGGGAACGTGCTCTTGCAGAAATTATTCCCAATAGAGCAAGAGTTCAGCAGGGTTTACTGCCGTTGCAGCTGGAGAGGACTTTGTTTTTGATGTGGTTATTAAACGAGTTTTTGCCTCAGAAAGAATGCACACATAGCGGTTTCTTGCGTCCGTAAGTGCTTAACGGTTTTCTTGACTGGGATTGTGTAGAAGCGTTTTGTAAGCTTTGACCTTATCAAGCCTGGCCTTGTCACATCATTTAGAGAACGAGGGCTTTTGAGTGGCTGAAGAGGTTTTCTGTGTACGTGGAATTAATAACTCCATGCCAGCTTGGATGATATCGGTGACGTTTTGTGAGATATCAGAGAGGTCAGGATGAGAGACGCAGACAGACGCCCATGGAAATGAGGAAAAGTAATCCCGTATTTCGTCCCAGTTCGCGGACTTGTAGTGCCAAACGATACGTGGGTGTGATGACTGTGTGACCTTAGGTTGCATTGCGCAGGAAGCAGTGACCATGCCGTGGTCTGAGCGACCACGGGGGGCGGTGACTGATGTCTTATAGCATTCAGGTTTTGTAGTAAGAAGAATATCCAAGGGATTTGAGCTGTGTGTTGGGATGCGAGGAAAGTAAGTAGGTTGCTGAACCATATTGGCTAAAGAATTTCTGACTGCGAAGGCCTTCGCTGCTCTCCCTTGTGGATCGGTTTTTGAAGATCCTAGCCATTCCTTATTATGGACATTGAAGTCACCAAGAATAGTGACCTCCTAGGAAGGATATTCAGTAATCAGATGGTCGTTTTTTTTAGAAAGGTAATCGAAGAGCTGGACAAAGTTCTTGTCAGAAGGTGACCGGTAAATGCAACAGATGAATTTAGTTGCAGCCCTTAGAGAGAGAGAGAGAGTTTCATCCAAAGTATGTATTTTCTTCCAGCTTCCAAATTGGGAAGTCTGGTGTAGGGTAGATTGCTACGGACGTGTGCGCACACACCTCCATGCAATCTAAAGGAAATAAGAAGCTCATACCCCAGCAAATTAAGGTGATTAGTGGCTGTTTTGGCACTGATTTGGGTTTCGGCGAGGAAGAGGATTTGGGGCCTATTAGCCTCGAGGAAATCGTGGACAGAGTTCAGGTTAGAATTTAGGCCACATATATTCGATAAGAATATGTTAAATCTTGATGCCGGCGCCCCCTGCACACCCCTCTCCCGGAGATCCGAATGGAGGGGCATTTTATCTCCGGAATCTTTTGTACAAGGAGGAGCCATCATCATTTTTGTTTATAAGGGAAACCGACTCATACACCAGAACCGGAAACGCCCGTTGGGACTTCACTCCTCGGGCGTGAAAAAAAACATGTTAATAATGCAAACTGATTTTGGAAAATATAATATTTGGCAAGTCACCTATGGCATTTTGACAAGTGAAAATAATTCTCTGCAATTGTCAGTTACTTATTGAAGTGTGTCGTGGCATATCGTACTATAGTGGTAGTTTGTGGTTTCTGTTCTGCTCATTATTCAAAATAATAGTCTATCCAAAAGGGGAACAGGTGGATGTGGTTTTTATTCTTGTAGAATGTCTGTAACAGTGCTTATTGGGATCACGAGTTTGTTCAAATATTTCCCAACAGAAATGATCCAAATAAAACCGTTCGTGATCATTATTTCTACGAAAATTCGGTAAAATGTATGTAACTTCCTAGCTCATTTGAAATAATTTTCTAACAGTCTCGGTATTGTGAACTCGTTAATGGCGAACTTTTTTTATGGATATTCATTGACACTGATAGGTACCTACTAAATGTATAGTGATAAATTAACAAAGGCTTGGCTTTCGTGACTCTGATCCCATTTAATTAATTGATTTTTTATGGTGGGGAATCAATTCCCAACTACCCTGTAACTTAGATATGATACCTATCTCCAGTTAGGTACTAGAGATAAGAGATAAAGTCGCCGGTCCACATTAGACAGGCAGGAAATATTATTTAAACCCGAGTAGTGTGTATTAAACAACAATGTTCTACAATCGCTTTTAGGTTGCGGAACAATACAGTCGATAGTTTTGTTGTTCTAAGACGGTGAAATGAGTGTTAAAGATTTGTTAAGTGTTTCTTTAAAGGAACAAAAAGAATTTATTGACTCCGTGGATCAGATAATAAGTGACGTAGACGGTAAGTCTGTATATTTTTATATTATAATATTTTTATTGATGTGCTTACTTTTATTTCATCCAAGTATTATAACGGTTCACGGTTTTATCGAATGAGACCATAGGAAACATGAGTCAGACTAAATTCATATTCGACGAGATTACTGTAAACAAATTCAAATCAAATTAGTAACAGCTTATATTTCATCTGTTTTGATTAGTTTTGGATAGGTGCATAAATATATATCATATCTGCCGATTCTTCATTTGATTAGTTCGGATATTAGCGGACTACTTCCAGAGGACTTCGATAATATTCATAAATTATATAGGTAGTCCAAGTCTAAACATTACTCGCCTATACATATCGGTTAAAGGGCGTGTTAATCTATAGGATGTTAATTAGGGGATAAGTATGGAACAAAATTACAGGATGCGATTCCTCATTCAATGAATCCTGAGCGAAAAGGTTCATACAAACACAGGTGCACAACGCCTTTATTTTCCAGATACAGTAAGATGTTGTTCTGTTTAACGAGTGTATCATTTAAAATCGGGACGCAGCAAGTGCGTGATGGTAGTGATTTTTTATAGAAATGATCTGACAACAAACATTTTTTTAAATTAAATGCTTATAACTTTTTTCTTGTAACATAGAGATCTAAATTTTGGTACGTAGTTTACGTTTTATAATGTAAAGATACCTACCAAATTTAGTTACCGTAGCTTTGTTATATTCTTAGATTTTTTCTGGCAGAAAACTCGAGATGTTCCGAAAAAACTTAGTCCGATTGTCCTGGGTAACGAACTTATCCAAGCTACTTTTAAAAGGACGGTTCAGCTTTAGCCCCTACTTTGTTTCTTCTCCACATCAATGACCTACTCTCTAGCACAACCAACCCAGTTCACAGTTACGCGGACGACAGCACCCTCCACTCAAATATACAATATTCTAAGCCTGTCTCTTAGGCCCAATTAGATGAGGATCGCAGACTCATGGAGGATTCTGTCTCCGTGGATCTCCAAAAAATATTAGACTGGGGAAGTAGAAATCTTGTACAATTCAACCCCACCAAATCTCTGTCTTTCTTCTTTCTCATAAAAGATACACCAGCCCTAGACCCATCACAATGAACAACCAAGTTATTCAAAGTAATGAGTTGTTTTGGAATTTCTCTGGATCGAAATCTCAATTGGCACCAACATGTCACATCAATTTGCAGAAGCGGCTGCTAAGAAATTAGGTTTCCTCTTCCGGGCTCGCAAATACTTTTCACCAGCTTATCTCTATACCTTATATACTTCGCAAATAAGGCCAAACCTCGAATACTGCTCCCACATCTGGGGTGCTGCTGCCGCTTCTACACTTGCTATCCTGGACTCCATTCAGAAGAGAGCTATACGTCTCATTGGTGACCCTACCCTCACCCAAAGGCTGCCATCCCTTGCCCACCGACGTGCCGTTGGTGACCTCTCTCTCTCTCTCTCTTTTATAGATATCTGCACGGACTTCCAAGTTGTGGAACTCCTTGCCGGCACATGTTTTTCCTTCTCCTCCGAACCTCCAAACCTTCAAGTCCAGAATTAACAAGTTGCCTCTTTCCTCCTTGTTGACACCCACGGTACGATAGTATTTAGGCTGTGAGTCTTCGTGGTGTGTTGTTGAAAGAAAAATGCACTCCTGTACAGAGAGATTTATGGCAAGCATTTTTGCTTGGAAGATGGTGAAAGCTTTTCCTAAGGACTTAGAGTCTTAAGTTATGTCCTCTTATTCCCAGTCCCGCTCGCTTCATTTGCTTAGACCCGTATGTACAACTTAAACTCCGTCAAATAGCACTATGAAATCCATTGAAGGTTTCCTTGTAATGTATTGATCTAGTGCCTTCTCCATGATCTTTAGGAGAAAGAATACGAGGCTGATGGTGCGTAATTCTGGAACAGACAATCTTAATGAAAAATAATGTTCCAACCAAATAACAGAACTGCCAAAATAACCCAGTGAGGCGAATCAAAGGTAGTGTTATTTCAAAATTGTGTTTAGGCTCAAGTTTCAAGAAACAAGAAAGTCATTTTTCGTATAGGCTGATCTTTTGCGTTGTCAATTTATGAAATATGTCACAGTTAACAAGCTTCAATAATATAGAAAAAAATATATAACATGGCTTATACCCGTACATTCAGTATGTGCCAATTGCGAATTCTATTTAGATACGTATTAAGACAATAGGTTTGATAACTGCTGCTTAAATGACATATTTCCGGTTGTAAAAAAGGAAACATGGAAATAAATTGAGACATTTTGTTGATAAAAAGTAACTGTATGATTTAATTTAAAAATATATGTAGGTATGCTAAAACTGCAAGCTTATGAACTAAATATGTAGTTATTTCTATCCCAAATTTCACCTTACCAAAAATGCGTAAAATAATGTTAGACAAACCTGTAATTAAGTAGAAAAGCTCCAAATAGCAAGTGGAAACAATTTTTACTTTCAAAAAACTATCAAAAAAAATATGTAAGAAAACTCGATATTACAAGAACATTTTGTACATGAAAACTCGCTAATAACATAAGTTAAAAATTATAGTCTGATCTAAATACAGACGTAGAGACTTTTCTGCAGCGTCACCGAGAAAATAGCCTTTTGTCTGAGAATGCCGTCAAAAGCGAAACCGGTTGCAGAGAAGCAAACAAGCATTTGCGTAGCCGCATAAAAAGTCTTTATATATGTATTAGTATGGTACAGTTTCGGCAAGTTAGGACAAAAACAAATAATCTAATCTCCTGTTAATACTGAATTACTTAACTAAAATCTCCTCATTAGTGAATTTTTTCCACAAAAATTCGCTAAAAAATTATTGTAATTGCATTATCTGATCAGATGAGATTAAAATTGAATAAAATACAAAAAAAAATTAAAAAATGCAGTCACCACTAAGACTTGAACCTTCGTTAGGAGTTTAGAAGCATTAGAAGATAGAATATAGGGAAAATATGAAACGTGCAGTGTAATACCAAGTTTATTTCGCGTAACCATAATCACAACATTTTCAAGAGGTTGAGGAATGAAAGAAAATTAATTTTAACGCCTTATCATTACCTAACCTTTAGAGCAGTGAATAAAGAGTAGGCAGATTAAGACTTTAAAGTTAATTTTCTTGTATATTTCTTTAACCTCTTGAAAATAGCTTCAAAACAGGAGCTGAAACGTCAAGTTTTTAGCGAAATTTTATTTTATAAAATGCGCTAATAGAGAGGTATGGATCGTGAGCCTCTACAAAAAAATTTTCGAGGGAGCGCGAATTTGGGCCCTTGAAACCCGAAACCAAGGTCCGTTTGAATATATATATATATATATATATATATATATATATATATATATATATATATATATATATATATATATATATATATATATATATATATATATATACAGGGTCTCCCAAGTTGAGTAGCCTATTAGATTATTTTCCAAACTATGCATATCTGAATGCTGAAAATTTGCACATGGGGGTTGCAGAAGATGCTCTATCTGAAAAAAATAATTTCCAAAATGGCGCACTTCCGGTTATACCAGAAGTAGGTGCTAACTTTGTTATTTTAAATAGAACACCCTGTATATTATTACATTTTTAGAATGCTTATTTGATTTTAGGTGGACTTTTATTAACAAACCTTAGTCCTATCTTCAAATGTTTTCGAAATATTTCAATTTTTTCGAAAATTCGAGCCACGAGAAGGCTTTTTTGATAAGGGTATTTTAGCTTTCTGGTGGGTGTGTTAGGATATTTTTTTAAACTGTGCATTGCAGGACAACAAAGGTGTGTTGCGACATTATTGAAACAATATTACATATACAGGGTGTTTTGTGTAATGTATATGAATTCCGTAGCTTTCAAACTCAAAAAACTTGTTTATTTCAAATAGAACACCCTGTATTTTATTATTTTATCAAATGCTTCTGAAGACACTCTTTCAAACTGTATTAGCATTCCCTATACCTAAAAACGATGTTTCTTGAGTTATTGACATTTTTTAGAAAAAAGCACAGAATTCCGCAAAAAAAAGTTAATTAATTAACTTATTCAATAGAACACCCTGTATTTTATTGTTTTATCAGATGCACTAGAAGTCACTATTTAAAACTGTATTAGCATTCCCTATACCTAGAAACCATTTTTTTTGAGTTGTTAACAATTTAATTTAAAAAAAAGTACAGAATTCGGCCAATACAGTATAATGTAAATAATGTATGCATTTATGTATGTATTTATGTATGTATGTGAATGTCTGTCACACATAAAAGAAATTATATTATCATAGGAATTGTTCAAATTGTCCACCATTTGCATTAACACATCTTTCCAAGCGAGATAGAACTCCATCACTTGTTGCACGCTGTATTTCGAATGGATTAAGGTTGTCGAGACTATTTCGAACTCGGTTTTCAAGTTCTTCTCTTGAATTAACTGGAGTTGCATAAACGTCTGACTTGATCTTGCCCCACAAGTAAAAATCGAGCGGCGTCAGATCGGGTGACCGTGAAGGCCAAACATATCTTCCTCCGCGTCCTATCCACCTATCTTCGAACACTTCATTCATGTACACCTTGACATCTGCTGAAGAATGCGCAGGGGCACCATCTAGTTGATACCAACAATTGATATGATGGTTGAGGGGTAGAGTGTCCAGGAAATCACTGACTTTGGTTCGTAAGATTCTTAGGTAGTGATTGGAGTTAAGGTTACTATCGTAAATACAGTAAGAAATTTTATTGTCCATTAGAAGAGCAAATACATTAAAACTAAATTTATTCTGGAAACAGCGCTCTTTTATCACATGAGGATTTTGCTGTGCCCAGTGATGCGAATTGTGTCTGTTAAAAATTCCTTCATGTGAAAACTTGGCTTCGTCTGTCCAAATTATATTTTTTATAAAGGAGGGACTATTTTGGTGACGATCCAGGAGCCATTGACAAAATTCCACTCTTCGTGTTGCATCACTAGGTTGTTGAAAATTCACAGTTGTAAATTTATAATCGTGCATATTGTGCTTACGCAATATTCTATGTATTGTCGAATGCGACAGGTTCAAATCAGCTTCAGCAGTTTTTACTGATGCCTGGGGATGGGCTTAAAAATACGATAATACAGTGATTTCAACGTCTTCGTTTCCTGTTAGTGGTGCGTTTCTTGATGAGTTTTTCATATGGCAGCTACCAGTGCTCAAGAAGTTTGATTCGTACCTTCTGAATTTTTTAATTGTCATTGGTGGTACCTCAGGATACCGTTCGTTGAACATTCGACATGTCCTGCTGGCAATTCTGCTACACTCCCCGTAAAAGTAAAACAAATTGAGCAATTGTTCATGTGAGACGGCTTTCCATTATACTCTCGAGTCGTAATTTATTTTATTTTTATTTATCTATTTATGATAATTCGCCCAACACGATATACAAGATATAACAATAATAATTATTGTTCACACAAACATACATCAACTCAGGTAATAAAACAATAATGTCACATTACTGAAACGTCAAACTGTAGACAGCACTCTAATAAGTTTATTAACTAACTTATTTTTGTGGCATTCTGTGCTTTCTTCCAAAAGTTGTAAATAACTCAAGGAAAATGGTTTCTAGGTATAGGGAATGCTAATACAGTTTTAAATAGTGACTTCTAGTGCATCTGATAAAACAATAAAATACAGGGTGTCCTATTTGAAATAAACAAGTTTTTTGAGTTTGAAAACTACGGAATTCATATACATTACACAAAACACCCTGTATATGAAATATTGTTTCAATAATGTCGCAACACACCCTTGTTGTCCTGCAATGCACAGTTTAAAAAAATATCCTAACACACCCACCAGAAAGCTAAAATACCCTTATCAAAAAAGCCTTCTCGTGGCTCGAATTTTCGAAAAAATGGAAATATTTCGATAACATTTGAAGATAGGACTAAGGTTTGTTAATAAAAGTCCACCTAAAATCAAATAAGCATTCTAAAAATGTAATAATATACAGGGTGTTCTATTTAAAATAACAAAGTTAGCACCTACTTCTGGTATAACCGGAAGTGCGCCATTTTGGAAATTATTTTTTTCAGATAGAGCATCTTCTGCAACCCCCATGTGCAAATTTTCAGCATTCAGATATACATAGTTTGGAAAATAATCTAATAGGCTACTCAACTTGGGAGACCCTGTAGATATATATATATATATATATATATATATATATATATATATATATATATATATATATATATATATATATATATCTTTTGGAATGTTGCAGTACACTGTAATCACTTTTAAATATACACACTATTTGTTTGCTGTACTTTTTGTGATTTTTTTATTGGTTTACGTGGACCGCAGTTTCGAACCGTCCTGGTTCATCAACAGCACGCTACTGACTGTGATTGTTCCTGTGTGATCTATGTCTGATATTGTATGTGGCACCTGCGTGTTGAGCTTCTATTGGTCGGTTTACTCTTCTCTGATTGGTTGTGCCTTCAGACTGTGTCGTGTGTATCGGTCTCCTGTCTTGATCATTGTGGTTTAATAATTTGTCTATTTATATGTCTTTTATTAAGTTTTGTTTAAATGTTTGTACCTGGATTTGTTCTGGCATTAATTGTTTCTTATTGTTTGTTTGTTGAATGTAGTATTGTTCCCAGATTTCACATTCACAGCAGAAAACACCAAAAACCAGACATCAACCAATTACAACTAATAAAACATATTAAAGATCCCAAAAAAATGGAAATCTGGGAACAATACTACATTCAACAAACAAACAATAAGAAACTATATATATATATATATATATATATATATATATATATATATATATATATATATATATATATATATATATATATATATATATATATATATATATATATATATATATATATATATATATATATATATATATATATATATATATATATATATATATATAAGTGATAATTTGGCAGGTAGATCTGAAACATTTTTACGAAATTATACTCTGATACGAGCACAAGGTACTACTTCTTTATTCTTGATATAAGATATTATATAATTATTATAAACAGATAAAATACATATAGCTACACGAGTTTTAAGTTGTTGAGGTTGAAGAAAATTTAACAACCAAAATTTTAAACCTAGGTGCCATAATATTTGTATAGCCACTGACATTATAACATAACTTCGTTAGGTGTATATTTGTAGTCATTTAAATGTATGTTAACCAATTAACAACATTTTTATGTTATCAGTCATTAACCTTGAAAATTTATATAATATACTCGTACTACTAGACAGTAATATAAAGCATTGCAAAAGTGTTTAAGTTTCACAGTTTTCGTAAGTTTTTATCGTCCTGCCATGATAAGCGCATGATAAACAAAATATTTTCCATTTGTAAACAGTATCTTTTTACTAGGCGAATTTCTCCTAAAATTTAGTATAATTTTTTAGTGAATTTTTATTAAAAAAATTCACTAATAGAGAGGTATCGATGGTGAGACTTTGCAAAAATTCTTTCAAATGAGCGCGAATTAGGACCCCTAGAACCCATATCCGGGGTCAGTTTGAATTTTTATATGCTTATATATATATATATATATATATATATATATATATATATATATATATATATATATATATATATATATATATATATATATATGTATCCGTCTGATAACTCAAAAAATAATTAACCGATTTAGATGAAACTTGGCAAGTGCCTTTATTTTATTAATGGCTTGGATGAGTTCGTTGGCCAGGAAAATCGGACGGGGTTTTCCGGGAAAATTTTGAGTTTTCTTTCAAAAAAAAATTTTTTTCCCGAAAATTTCGATAAAATTTGGTCTACATATTGCTTTGGGAAATACCTAACTATGTGCCAAAATTCAGCTTTCTAGTTACAGAAAATTGAGCTATTCAAATTTGAAACATTTATGTTTAAATCATAAGTATGTGGTTGCTGTTGGTTAGTCAATGCTTTTCTTATTGACTCATGAAATTCATTTGTAAGTTTCTGAGAAATGTAAATAATACTGAATTCACTGATTGTTAATCATTGGAAGCATTTACGATTATATATAACCCTATTGTAATGTATTATCATTTATCACCTCTGTAGTATAATTATTTTTGCCTTACAACTCGCAGCTTTTTTAGTCAATTGTTGTTATTAATAGTCAATAGTTTCTTTCCGAATACACAAACCTTCCATTGACTTCTGCTTCTGCCGCTGTTACAGTCCTTTTATTTAGAGCTAGAGTTCTAACCACTCATACAAACAGTGTTTTTTAACCACGTGGCTGGGCGACTGACCGAATTCATTCCCAGTTGCTGTTGATTTACTCATATTCTCTTAATATGTTTGAAGATGTGGTGTCTACTTCATTCCAAGTCACTATTAACCGACTATTTATGAAATCAAATAAGTAAATTAAATCGATTGTCATAAAATATGTAGTGTATTAAGACAAGGGAAAAAGAAATAAAACATATATAACTGTGCACATTTTGATTATATTTTAGGGTGCTTGAGAGAGGTATTGTCACAGCATAATATCTTATTAAAGTTCATTTGTAAATAGGTTTAATTTTTATATGTTTATATATATATATATATATATATATATATATATATATATATATATATATATATATATATATATATATATATATATATATATATATATATATATGTGTGTGTGTGTGTGTGTGTGTGTGTGTGTGTGTGTGTGTGTGTGTATCCGTCTGATAACTCAAAAAATAATTAACCGATTTCGATGAAACTTGGCAAGTGCCTGTCTTTTATTAATGGCTTGGATGAGTTCGTTATCCAGAAAAATCAGACGGGGTTTTCCGGAAAAATTTTGAGTTTTCTTTCGAAAAAATTTTTTTTCTCCGAAAGTAACAAAGCTGTTTCAATGAAATTTACTATATATGTTGCCTCAACCTTACTACGTACCAAAATTCAACTTTCTAAGTTTAGAGAAAATTGAGTTATTCAAATTTTAAATTTTCTTTCGAAAAAAATTTTTTCTCCGAAAATTACAAAGTTATTTTAATGAAATTTTGTGGATATCTTGCCTTAGGAAAAACCTTACTACGTATTGAAATTAAACTCTCTAAGTTTATAGAAAATTGAGTTATTTAAATTTGAAGCATTTAATAAAAATTCACTACCATAACGCACTTGCTGCGTCCCGAGTTTTTTTTCTTTCACGTCGGTCTATTTCCGCGACTATGCCCAATCACTGACGCCAGGGAGCAGTTTCACCTCACTATCCTGGAAATTTCTCCAAACCCCCAAAGAAGGTAAGGATATTTAGAGTGACTAACATCGCATTATTAACGGGATCGACGGCTTTACGTCCTCCTCTAAAGGGCGAAAATTGCAGGCATTCATCTTGCTGAAACACAATGCCAAAACTTCGGTTGACGTTGATTTCGATGTTTGCAAATGTGGACTTGTCAACGAGGTTATTTCTGAATGCATAAATACTCGTATGATCCTTGTATCGGGTGTTAAAACTTCTAGAAGTTTGCCCGATCTATTCTGCGGTACAATGTGTACTAGATTAAGTGAGTGGTGAGCGTGTCGCCATCTAGTTGCGGAACCAAGTAATATGTTGTCACGCCAGCTCCACATAACACAAAGTGTTAAAAAATAGAGACTGTATACAACCAACTAACAATTAAATAAATTGTCAGCCCTGGCCCATTTCTACCCTAATATAGGGTCAAAGTATGTAGGGCTAGATGCATTCTCAGAACAATTAGAACCGTAGACCGGTTTCGCTCTAATTAGAGCTCGTCAGTGCGGCATACTAATTGCTGCGAAAATACACCTATAAAGTAATACGGCTATGGTAGCCAGCCTTTCAACACTAAGTGAGTGGTGAGCGTGTCGCCATCTAGTTGCGGAACCAAATAGTATGTTGTCACGCCAGCTCCAAATAACACAAAGTGTTAAAAAATAGAGACTGTATACAACCAACTAACAATTTAATAAATTGTCAGCCCTGGCCCATTTCTACCCTAATATTTAATTTAATAATATTTGTGTTATTTGTAACTGGCGTGACAACATACTACTTGGTTCCGCAACTAGGTGGCGACACGCTCACCCATCAGTGTTGAAAGGCTGGCTACCATAGCCGTATTACTTTATAGGTGTATTTTCGCAGCAATTAGTATGCCGTACTGATGAGCTCTAATTAGAGCGAAACCGGTCTACGGTTCTAATTGTTGTGAGAATGCATCTAGCCTTAATATGTACTAGGCCGTAGCCAGGCGGATTAGGACGGCGCCCTGATTGAATGAAATTTTGCCCTGGCAAAGGACCTCGAAGAATAGCTATGAAAATTATTGAAATTATAATATTTTTTGTAAAACTAAATAGTAAATAGAATTAAAACAAATGTTCTTTCGTTAGTTTAATTATTGAATATTGTCCATATTCAGTGAATTTTGGAGACATCGCATCATCGCAATGTGCAATATTGCAATGTCAATTAGCTGCGTTATGTTAGAGACCGGCTTTAAATTTGTCTTGATTATAATAAAGTTTTGGGACTACTGAAAGCGGCAGATGCTGCATTACAGGGACGATCGAAAAGTCTAAAATATGCCGCATCTACAATTAATTGTGTTAAAAATAAAAATGAATCTCTTCGATCGTCGGACGAATTTAACAAAATGTGTGAAAAAGTACGAAAACTGGTTGCTTGTGATGAAAATGACGTAATGAATGATAGTGGCAAAAGGAAAAGGAAACCAAATTCTACTTTGGAGGATTTTGTTGTGATGGAAAAATTACCTGATACCGTCAGATCAGGTCAAGTCATTATAAAAGTTTATATTTTGAAACAATAGAGCCTCGGTGGTTCATTGGTAAGAATGTGTGCCTCTGAACCGAAGGGTACTGGGTTCAATCCCAGGGCACTCCTTTCACTTTTTCAGTACATACTGTACAATTAACATCAACCGAGGTTCTGGCATTGTATTTGAGCAAGTTGAATGTCTGCACGTTCCGCCCTTCGAAGGGGGCGTAAAGCCGTCGGTCCCGTGTCCATGCGATGTTGGGCATGTTAAAGAGCTCTACTCTCCTTACAGAAAGGCAGGGGTTCGGCAAAATTTCAAGGATAGTGAGGTGAAACTGCTCCCTGGCGTCGGTTATTGGCCATAGTCGCGGAAATAGGCCGACGATAAAGAAATAAAAACACACACAACAACAACATCTTGAAACAATTGATTTAGTGCTTTTTCAACTGGATGAGAGATCTTCAAACAATGATTGCAATAAGCAGTATCGAGGAGTCTGATTTAACTGCTACATCTAAAGAAATAGAGTAAGTCACTTATTTATCAAATTACAGTGTAATCAACAGCAATTTTTCTATTATAATTCTTACAGATATCGAATTAGCGTCAGTTGAAGCAATATCAGTTGTCAATAATTTTCTGGCAAATGAACCAAGAAATAACACATTCCCTAAACGTTACAAACATGGGGCAGCTTTTAAAACAACCTACAATCTTTTTGCAAAAGTTTATACTTTTGGGTGTAGTACAGCAGTATGCGAGTTTTCTTTCTGCTCATTAACTGCCGCCAACCGGCTCCAGGGGTATTCAATGTGTCATCAACGTATGGCGAACCTGTTTTGATTATACTGCTTCAAATATTCAGATATTTAATATTTTTATGAATCATTTTATTTCTTATATAACTTAAACTATATATTATGTTTCTAATAAACTTTGTGCAAAGAATTAATATATCTATTATTTTGGGCATATAAAAAAATAAAAACATGCCCTGGCTATAAAAAGCAAGGCACTGATAGCAGTAACCACCTAGCTACGCCCCTGAACGTGTACCTACAAGCTATTTCATAAATTCCAACTTTTGCCAAAAAACATTAATTTTTTTCCCGTTAACTAGTAACTCGCGCGCCAAAGCTACCTTTGTATTTATACCGGCGTTTCAAATTTTTGAAATGCTTCCTGAAATGTTTGCAAAGTCATCAAAACATATCTATTACATTCTTTGTCTCTAATATTTGAAACAAACAACAGAATCATCCCAAAAACCACAAAATAAGAACAGATAGTTATGCGCTAGATACGTATTTCGACAACAAAGGTGTCTTCATCAGTAGCTGTCGTTAAACTAGCTGTATTAACAAAATTATTATATTTATACACCTAATACGGGTGATGCAATACCGGATGATGCAATACCAGCTGCCTCGGTATCGGATGATCCAACACTGGGTGACGTAACACCGGGTGATGTAATCAAGGACTCTTGTTTTGTGGGTTGATATACCTAACCGGTTATTGTCTCAATGTTGAAATCAACCATGGATTATTTCGCGTCATTTAAAAAAGTTTTGACTGGACCCATGTCTGAATTCATTAAATTTTGTGGATACACTTGCGGATTTATAACTTTCCAAAGCATCTAACTTGCGATATCCTCTGGCTACTTTCAACAATTATCAATTTTAAGTTTTCCAACCACAATGTCCAACCTCGGTATTTTATCTAATATTTGGATTAATTAAATTATCTGCAAATTTTCATTCTTATCGGTCTACTATCTTATCTATTAATTTTACACATACTTTGTTAGTATAGGTATATATATATATATATATATATATATATATATATATATATATATATATATATATAATATATATATATATATATATATATATACAGGGTGTCCGGAAAATACGTGTACAACGTTTGACAGCAGACTCCTGACGTCAAAATAGGTCGATCTAAGCCGACTTAGTTATACCAGCCGGTAGAGGGCATCGTAAATTTGTAAAAATATTGGTTATTCCTAAATTACGTGAAAACCTGCTAATCCATTTTAATGATTTTTACTATGTAGACTAATACTATAAAATGACGTTTTTGTTGTAGTATAGTCACCGGCTGTAAATAAGTGGAAGTGTTATGAAAGTGATTAATACGTCAACATTTCTCCTGATTTTTTATATCAACGGCGTTATGACAACCCAGATATTTTTGTCGAGTGACTGGATGTATTTGGAAGCTATTTTACCTCTTCAGGATTTTTCGTTGGTTGGGTTGTTTTGCCAAAAAAATATTTACAATTACCTGCATACATCAATTATTAACATTAGTAATAAAATTAAAATCAAATTACCTGTAACAATAATTTCTTTAGTGACTTTGTTGCTATGGCATTTAATAATTTGACAAGTATTGACAAATTGTCACCAGTCTATGAAATTGACTAAAGTATACGATCAACATTCTTGAGATACAAGTTCATTTTATCATTAAACATGGAAAATTATACGATCTCTGAGAAGGTTGACATGCTCCTGGTATACGGGTTTTGTCAAGGAAATGGGCGTCAGAGTGTTAGGGTTTACATGGAAAGATTTCCTAATCGTCGAATACCAAACCACCAAACATTTGCCAACATCGAGCGTCATCTTCGGGAAACGGGCAGCTTTGAGAAAAAATTTGAAGGCAGGGGTCGTATGCGAACAACTCGAACTGTGGAAACAGAAGAAAACATTCTGGAAAGAGTTGAAGAAGACCCAAGTACCAGTACCCGTCGCTTAGAACGTGAGTTACATGTTCCTAAATCGATTGTCAATGAGGTTTTAAACGAACAGTTGTTACATCCATACCACGTAGAAAAAGTCCAGGAACTTTTACCAACTGATCCCCCAATGCGGCTTACATTTTGTCAATTTATTAGAAACAAAAGAATCCGTGATCCAAATTTTTGTAGAAAAATATTGTTTACTGACGAGGCGTGCTTTACAAGATCTGGAGTAACCAATCTGCAACAACGAACACATTTATTCCGATGAAAATCCACATGCCATTAAAGTTGCACATCATCGGCATCAATTTAAATTAAATATTTGGGCAGGCATTATTGATCGCTACCTTATTGGTCCTATTGTTATTCCAGACAGGTTAGATGGAAATATTTATTTAATTTTTTTGCAATACACATTACCAATGCTCCTGGAAAATTTGCCCCTTTTACTTCAGAGGGAAATGTGGTATATGCATGATGGTGCCCCGCCCCATTTTTCCGTTGTAGTTCGGCAATACTTACACCATCAATATCCCAATCGATGGATTGGAAGGGGCAATGATGCACCAGTAAAATGGCCACCACATTCTCCAGAGTTAAATATGTGTGACTTCTTTTTGTGGGGCGCTATTAAAACAGAAGTTTACAAGACTCCGGTAAACACACGCCATGATTTATTGACGCGGATTTTAAATGCAGGCAACCATTTTAATAACCCCGAGACATTAAATAGGGTCCAATATCATTTTTTAAGGAGTGTTAATGAGTGTATTCACCAAGATGGCGGTCATTTTACACATTTGCTTAAGTAATGTTTTTGTTTTACTTAGTTTCTTACAATATTTTTAATACATATTTCCAACTTTGTTGTACTTTGTTTTATTACTAATGTTAATTGATGTATGCAGGCAATTGTAAATATTTTTTCTGGCAAAACAGCTCATCAAACGAAAAATCTTGAAGAGGTAAAATAGCTTCCAAATACATCCAGTCACTCGACAAAAATATCTGGGTTGTCATAACGCCGTTGATATAAAAAATCAGGAGAAATGTTGACGTATTAATCACTTTCATAACACTTCCACTTATTTACAGCCGGTGACTATACTACAACAAAAACGTCATTTTATAGTATTAGTCTACATAGTAAAAATCATTAAAATCGATTAGCAGGTTTTCACGTAATTTAGGAATAACCAATATTTTTACAAATTTACGATGCCCTCTACCGGCTAAACGAAGCAATTTTGGATATAACTAAGTCGGCTTAGATCGACCTATTTTGACGTCAGGAGTCTGCTGTCAAACGTTGTACACGTATTTTCCGGACATATACACAGGGACATATATACAGGGTTCCGGACATATATACAGGGTTACAACTAATTAATTGCTCACTATTGGCATCTCAGTAACGGTAAAAGATGCAGAGTTGGTTAAATTACCAAAAAGTTGATTAGCTGATCCAATACCTGAAAACGAATTTTGAATATGTTGATTAGTTCCTGAAATATCCTGAAAAAAACTGAAAAACTCAATTTTCGAAATTTTACAATAAATCCCTTATTATCGAAAATAGGCTCCTAATTTTTGCTGTGTGAGCATAATTTGATATGACCAATCAACTGACGGCATAAGAATTGACGTATCTGCTCTAATTTTTGCGCAGCGATAGTCAACTTTTTTCTCTCTAATGGCCGCCATATTGGATTTTTAATTTTTTACATAGAAAAAAAAATCACCTTTCGAATGGTATAACACACTTCATATTTTTCTTCATAAACATTGTACAAATAAATAAAAAACTAATTATGGTTGCATGTATCAAGTAGGTATGTGTCATTTTATTATCAACATTCTTTATTTGTCAAAATGTCAGCACAGAAGATTTTAATTAACAGAATAAAATAATATTAACCATAGATACTAACGAAACAACTAGTGAATAAACAAACTAACAATACATAAAAAATACTTCCTACTAAATAATAAATGTGTGTAATGTTAATGAAGATGAGCAGAATGTCTTTCATTGTTATTTATGCATTGACGAACTCTCTTGCGCATGCCTTGTGTTGCCGATCTTATCGTAGCAGGAGATGTGGAGCAAATTTTATCTATTATAATATTCTTTAACTCTTCTTCGTTGTCAAAATTCTCAAGGTAAACTAAATTTTTGACATATTCCCAGATGAAATAGTCCATTGGGGTTAGATCTGGGGATCTTGTGGGCATGCGAGTGGATCCTTTATTGCCTATCTATCTATCTCCAAACGTCTGGTCTAGATAAGCTTTTACAGCTCGGTCATTGTGTGCAGGTGCACCGTCTTGCCATATGTTGGCTCTTTGTTGCAAAGGGAGGTTATAAAAAACTTCCATAAGGTTATTAGTTAACAGATGAAGGTATCCGTCGCCATTAAACTTATTGCTTATGAAAAATGGTCCTATAACTGTATCGTCTAAAAGGCCACACCAAACGTTTACACTCACCCTATTTTGATGTCGCGACTCATACAAAAGATGAGGATTCTTTGTACTCCAGTAACGGAGATTCTGTCTATTAAACAAACCGTTATTTATAAGTGTACTCTCATCTGACCAGAATATGTTAGCTGTGAAAGCATTGTATATTTGCAACTTCCTAGCAAACAATTGGCAAAACTGCAACTGCCGGTCGTGATCTGCCTCATAAAGTGCTTGCACGATGGTGTATTTATAAGGATGGTATTTGTGTTTTCTCATAATCTTTGACACTAGCTGCTGGCTTATTCCACATTCTCTCGCAATATGTGTTGTGGATAAGTTGGAATTTATATTGACTTGAGCAAGATCATTGATTTCGTTAGCACTGGGTTCCACATTGTATGGAACACGCTTTCTCATCAAAGTACCAGTTTCATCCATCACTCTCGCTATTCTAGTGAAGATATGCCGACTTGGCTGCACACGTTCTGGATATTTTTCTTTGTATAACTGAGAAGCACGGATCGAATTTCTAAAACTTCGGATGTATGCTTCATACATATCTCTTCTCTCTTCCACAGTAAAGCGAACCATTTTGGAAATAAAATTTTAGAACAAATTGAACACAAGTCTTGAAATAAAATGTTTTTAATGCATAAATCAAACAGATTTCAAACTGACAGTTCAAATAAATCGTAACAACAAATTACAAAACAATGACACATACCTACTTGATATTTGTGACCATAATTATTTTTTAATTTATTTATACAATGTTTATGAAGAAAACATGAAGTGTGTTATACCATTCGAAAGGTGAATTTTTTTGCCATCTGAAAAATTGAAAATTAAATATGGCGGCTATAAGAGAAAAAAAGTTTACTATCGCGGCGCAAAAATTAGAGCAGATACGTCAATTCTGATGCCGTCAGTTGGTTGCTCATATTAAATTATGCTCACATAGCAAAAATTAGGAGCCCATTTTGATAATAAGGGACTTATTGTAAAATTCTGAAAATTGAGTTTTTCAGTTGTTTCAGGATATTTCAGGAACGAAGCAACGTATTCAAAATTTGTTTTCAGATATTGGATTAGCTGAAATTTACGCAACTTTTTGGTAATTTAACTAACTCTATATCTCTTACCGTTACTGAGATGCCAATAGTGAGCAATTAATTAGTTGTAACCCTCTATATATAATAATAATAATAATAATAATAATAATAATAATAATAATAATAATAATAATAATAATAATAATAATAATAATAATAATAATAATAATAATAATAATAATAATAATAATAATAATAATAAGAGGTCTTTATTAGGGCGAAGTTAATTTTACAATTTTCTTCCACTTAACCCTTAAAAGATAACTTAAAATGTAGGAATTACAAAATAAACAAATTATAAAATAAACAAATCATAAATGCCTTAGTATCCAAAACAACAAAACAATATAACAACAAAACATTGACAATCGTGCGCCTTAAATTTAGCTGAAAGAAAGGAATTCCTAAATATGAATATGATTTATTATAACTACACTACGCAAACTGACTATTTTTATAAAAATCTGTAACATATCTCCGAAACCCTGGCAGAGAACATAAAGTATGTTTAAAAGGTATTTTATTATACCGATGTGGTGCAACATAGGAAAAAGACCCCCGATATTGGCTCGTATAATATTTAGGTATGGCAAACAAGTGATCGAGTCTTGTATTGAGCGAATGTATTTGTCTCCGAAAACAGAGCTTCTGATGTAGGTAATCAGGCCCCGCCCCGAGGACAATCTTGTGAGTCAAGCAAAGAAGATGTACTTTCCAGCGATTCTTCATATTCAGCCAATCTAGTTCTTTTAACTTATAGGAAACACGATCTGTTCTTTTTAGATTAAAGATTAACCGTAAACATGACTTCTGAACCTTTTCTATTCTTTGCCGATCCCAACTGTCAAGGGCAGGTCCATACACAACATCAGCATGGTTAAAGCGCGAGAGAATCATCGAGTTTACCAAGAGAGCTTTTACTTTCACTGGAAGGCAATTTCGGTGGCTATAAAAAGATTTCAATAGGCCAAAGCTAGCTCTACGAAGATTAGTGACGTGATCAGAAAATTTTAAATTGTTATCTATTATGAGACCAAGATTCCTTGCAGATTGTTTTTCTTCCAAGCGACTCCCATCTATCAAAATATCAATATTTTGAGAACAAACCCTATTCCTACTGACTTTCCTGCCAAAATAAAGTACGCAACACTTATTGACATTTATCGCAAGATCATGCTTCTTTGCTGTCCTGACTAACCTATCAATGTCTGCATTTAAACTTGCTATAGCGTCTAAGGCATTTTCGACAGGAAAGGATTTGTAAAGCTGGGTATCATCGGCATAGAAGTGTATTTTACTCGAGATAATTTGTTCTTGAAAATCAAACGTATAAATATTGAATAAAAGGGGGCCCAAGATAGAGCCCTGTGGAACCCCCTTTAATAAACTCAAAGAATCCGATACATCCGACCCGCAGACAACCCTCTGTGCCCTATCTGAAAAGTAACTTTCTATAAACTGAACGGCGTCATGATTGAAACCAATATATTGTAACTTCGAGCACAATAGTTCATGACTGATCGTATCAAAAGCTTTACTGTAGTCTAGCAATACCAAAGCTGTAACTTGATTTTTATCGTTAGCTGTGAGGATGTCATCATTAATATTTGCTAATGCTGTTGTGGTGGACCTGCCCCTAACAAATCCGGACTGTACATTTGGCAAGATGTTGTTGTTCCCAAGGTAAGCAGTTATCTGCTCGGACATCACTTTCTCCAATAACTTTGAAAGAACTGGGAAAATGCTTATAGGTCTTAAATGATTAAACTCAGTTGGATTATTTCCTTTTGGAAACATGAAAACCTTTGCAACTTTCCAACCTTTGGGAAAGCACTTTGTCTCAATACAAAAGTTTACAAGATGAAGCAGCTAAGGCAGAATTTCCGGGAGACATAGGTGAATCATGTCAACACTCACACCATCAAAGCCTTTAGCTTTTGTTTTTATTGAGGCTATATGCCTCATAATATCTGTCTCATTGACAAGTTTAAAATGGAAGTTATTTGCATTTTTGTAAATATTACTATTGTAATATGTTTTTAATTCGCTAATATCAGCCTTATTACTGTTAATAGACGTGAGGTATTGATTTATTTTGTTTGCGTCACTCAAATGTGATGGTAACATATTGTCTTTTTTTGTAATAATGCCAAATCTATTAGCCAAAGACCAGGCCGTCCTATTATTTTTACTTGCAGACAGCATACGCTCCGCAAATGCAAGTTTTTCTTTTTTTATGGCATTTGTAGTTCGGTTTCTAATTAGTTTATAATTTTGCCAATCAATGGGATCGCGACTATCTCTAAACCTATTATAAGCTTTATCACGCTGTTTCATAACATTCCTGATATTATCCGTTAGCCATGGAGCCGGCTTTTTCGTTATTCGTACCGTAACGATAGGGGCATGCGTATCGAAAAGTTTATTCAAAACATTAGTAAGTGATGCTGCTTTATCTTCAGCGCTGTTTAATCTATAATAATGCATCCAGTCTACAGCAGACAAATCATATTTGAATTGATTAATATTAAAATTTTTGTAACTTCTAAAGGTATGATACTGTCTTTTTAATGATTCTGCTTTAGCCAAAGATAATATGCAATATACAAGACAATGATCAGAGATATCATGAGTATCGACTGTATCAGCTTCTAATACACCTAGCGATTTATCAACTATAACTATATATATATATATATATATATATATATATATATATATATATATATATATATATATATATATATATATATATATATATATTGTTCGAAAATACAAATAAGTATTGAATATTTGGCAAGGCTGAATGCAACTCAGATCTAGCTTATTATTTGATCGAAACTACAACCGTCAATAAAAAGCAAAAAGTGTTGAAGTAGTACCTGTTTTACACCGACGACAAAAGTATCAGAACATATAACTATAATTAAAAAATAAAAATTGTTTGATTATAAATTGTCATGATTCATGAAAATTATGGGTTAAAGATGTGTGTACGCTAGAACGATGACTTCAAATACTAGGAAAGGAAATGACAAGTCGATTTGGGATTTCGACACAGTCAATGAGCACACTAAATTATGTGCCTCAATTTTGTCATAAATAATTATAAACTTTTATATACAAATTTAATGAACATTGTGAGCCATACGACACAGTCTTAATGCGTAGAGTAGGATGGTGTTAAGTGAACCACTTAAAAAAAAATCTATTTATATGAGTTTGAGTAAGAGTAGCTAAATACTTTCTTCGGAAGATATTGGCTTGTTATATAGCTATAGAAATAATACAACTCTGGGGTAAAATTTAGAAAAATAATCCTCATATTTTTCATTCTTGTCGAGCCTGACTTATGGTTCAGTTAACCCCATACGCAGGTTAGCTGAACCACATAAGTAGGTTAACAGAACATCTTATTATTGTTCTAAACTTAAAAGAATACAATCAAAGTCGCTGGCAGAAAAAAGTCTGGACCTGCATATCAAAACTTTATTATTATTAAACAAACCTGTTAGGAAAATAACAGATTAACTCTAAATACTTTTAGAAAACTGTGAAGTTAAATTCGCTAAAACGAACAGGAAAAGACATCATATTTGCAAATCTAGCGCTACTAGTTTTTATTGGAGGTGGTAATTTACAGACAACGTCATTTCTAGATTCAAAGGCAGTCTCATATTCTTCAGAAAATTTATTTGTAAGGTTAAAACGTTTTAAGAAATATACTTCGTAACCAGTGGACAATTTTTCATGAACTTTAGCAACATATTGCAGTAAATTGGAAGCAGTTTTTCCATACACTTTAACGATAATAAAATTTTCTTTGGACACTTCAAGAGAATTATTGAATTATTCAAAATCCTCTGTCGAATCCGAACTTTCATGGTAACTTACATTTTCATTATTTTTAGTTTCCTTTACTTTCGTTCTTTTACTTAGTTTTTCCTCTCGGATCTTAGCTTCTGCTTCGAAACCTTTTTCAACAAGACTGGCTGTGAGTATTAAAGATATTCCTCTTCTGCGCGTTGCGGAACCTTTTCTTGGAGCAGCTTTTGGGTACGGGCGAATTTGTTCAGGAGTTACTAATTTGGTATAAACACAATGAGAGGCAAGTTGGCCTTCTGTTGAAGGACCTGGTTTAGGTTCATCAATGAGTGGCAAAAGTCCTGACTCATTTCTCACTGGCTGTGGTAAAAAAAAATCTTCAGGGTTCGGTCTATCTGTTACGTAAGAAGATAAGAAATCCTCTTCAGAAAATATTTCTGGATTGGACTGTTCCATGCCAGTTGCTTTAAACCCAAATGTTTTTGGGGGTAAATGATTCTAGCAAAGCTTCTCTAATAAGACCTCCAACGTCATATATTGTAATGATCTTTCCTTGATGATTCAGCATCCACCTATCACAAGCAGCATAATAGAATTTCTTAAACGGACCGAAAACTGCAACATCTAAGGGCTGTAATTTATGGCTACAGTGGGGAGGCAGAGTTAAAAAATTGATTCCATTTTCTTTGTCAAAATTTAAGGCGGCGATGGTCAGGTGACTTTCTTGATTGTCTAGTATTATTAGCTATGGATGTTCTTTAGATGGTCTTTCTTGCTGGGCAAAATGCTGCAAAACAGGTAGAAACAAACTGCTATTCATTCATTCAGATGGAGTGGCGGCGCCTTTCGTGCTAGCTGAAGCCCCATGCAGCATATTGTCTTTAAAATGGACGGGTGGGAATATTAAGAAAGGTAGCGCATAACGTCTTGTTGTGCCAATAATACCAAATACGGTGACCAATGTCCCTCGTTCAGCAGACGTTATTTGACCCACACTCTTTTAACCGGTTGTGGCTAGTATCTTGGGACGTTTGTACACAGTGGTAGCTGCAGTTTCATCCAAGTTATAGAGGTCGTTGACTTGTAATCTATATTTAATTTTTATTCAAGAAAATTGTTGACAAAAGCATCAACGTTTGATTTGTTAAAACTTGTTGCTCTACTCATACTTGTCTGTTCTGGGGTTCGTAATGAAAACTTGTGTCTCTTCATTAAACCAAACATCCATTCTTTGCCAGCCATACTATCTCTAGACCAACTGTCTTTAACATTTTTATCATTGGCTGCTGCGTATTCATAAGCCAGGATACGGGCTTGCTTACTCGATAAATCGTAATGAATGTTACACGCATGTTGTAGATATTTCTTCAGGAGAAGTTCTTCCTCTTGAGAAAAACCATCAGGTGTTCATTTCTTGGTCGTAAATTGACAGTATTTAAGTCTTTACCACGGATTTTCTCAACATATATTTTCCAAGTTATCCTGGGTATGTTCAGTTCCATTTCAAGTGAGCGCGAACTAGACAGAACCCATATCCGGGTTAGTTTCAGTTTTTATCTGTTTTCATATATACAGGGTGACGCATTTCTACGGTAAAGCTCAATATATCCATTATTATACAAGATATAAGAATAAATTGTTTACGTTAATTATACGGTGTCTGGAGCTGCATCTTATAAAATTATTTTTACAATCACATAAGCCGCTAGTGATACATTTTATTTTCCTTAATCAAATACGCCTTATATTATTGCATTTTCCATCGAAATATAATGCATGTTTGTAAGAAAATAAATTTGGGACGCAGGAAGTGCGTTATGGTAGCGATTTTTCATAAAATGTTTCTTTCGTTAGCTTAATTTGCTATTAACCTAAGGGTCCGTTGGCCAGGAAGTCAGTTTTTTCGGAAACATTTTAGGTTTATTTTCTACATTTTCAAACAATGAAGTTATTTTGATGAAATATGGTACATTGTTTTTTCCATATAGGTTATACTGGTAACAAAATTTTTAACATTAACATTGCATAATCGTTGATTTTATTTTTTGAATATGTAGTTTATTGTTCTTTTTATCGCTAGAACTAAAAACACATTTGCAAGATCAGCGTTTTCCGTTTACTGACCAGATTTGATAATTATTGATATTTCCTGATAATCTATTTTTCAAAAGCATGAAATATCGTGAACGAAATAGAAAGCGGTTGCCTAAAAACATATTAGACAAGCATTATTTTTAAATAAAATAGAAACTAATATGTAATGTTATCCATATTTTCAGGTGTAATATGGCTTCTTGGCGCGCCTTTAGAAGGATCTGCAAGATGCATAGAAGCATTGAAAAGTTTGGGTAAAAATATAATATACGTAACGAACAATACTCTTTTTCATATATCAGATATTCAACATAAACTAGAAGAAGGTGGATTTGGAAAAAATGCCCAGATTGTTAATCCAACGTTAGCTATAATTCATTACTTAAAAGGTATTAATTTCAACAAAGAAGTATTTATAGTAGGTAATCTTTGTCTCAAAGATGAACTGGAGAAGGCTGGATTTAAAATTGCTGATAGTGGTGTAAGTATAACAAAAGTTATAATCTAAATTTATATATATATATATATACTCCATCCAATTGTTTTTAGTTTAATAGCTTCTATTGCATCCTGTATATCTTTTTACTCACTTCTGTCAAGTTTCTTTACCAACTGATTTGTTCTAAATCCAGTCAATATGGAGGTAAGGTTTCTGTTTTCCACAATCGTAGATTGCTTGACTTTTGGGTGTTGGTAAATTCGGAAACAGGTCTTCCTTGGAATTGTTTGTATTGTAGCAATAGTTACTCCATTTGATTATTTTTATGTTTATATTCCGTTGTTCTACAAAGAAACCGGAACCTGTCTCCAGTTGTAATTTGGATCCATCTGTGAACACGTCCAGGTGACTTGGAAAACCGGTTAAGATATCGTTTACTCTATTTTTGTTTAATATGATGTCATCATTTCCCGCTTCTGTAAAAATTGGTTTTGAATGTAGATGAGCACCATTATTTGTCTTTATCACTGCCTCATATCTCTTCGTTGCTTCATATCGTTGAACTAAGGGGGTGATCAGTTTTGTTTAACCAGAGCTGTTAGTTCTTGTTTCTAAGTATATGGATACTCTTTAGAATATCTGGGTATGTATTAATTAAGCCAAGTTTGTTAATGAGACGATTTTCAAATTTAAAATTTTTACATTTTACAATTTACAATTTTTAAAAATTTACAATGAATTGCACTTTTCAATTTATCAATGCTCATCCAAATGTTTAAAACTTTACATCATAAAATTTTTTTCTTGTGAGCTATTCACCACTGTGTGTGTGTGTGTTTTGTTTCTTTAACGTCGGCCTATTTCCAGGACAATGGCCAATCACCGACGCCAAGGAGCAGTTTTACCTCACTATCCTGGAAATTTTGCCGAATACCTGCCTTTCTGTAAGGAGGGTAGGGATCTTTAACGTGGCCAACATCGCATGGACACGGGAGCGACGGCTTTACGCCCCCTCCGAAGGGCGGAGCGTGCAGACATTCAACTTGCTCAAATACAATGCCAGAACCTCGGTTGATGTTAATGTTACAGTTTGTACTGAAAAAGTGAAAGGAAAACCCTGGGATCGAACCCAGTACCCTTCGGTTCAGAGGCACACGTTCTTACCCCTGAACCACCGAGGCTCTATATTCACCACTGTACTTCCTAATCAGTGAACTATATAACTATACGAGCGGTTGAGATAGTAGGAACGGAGACACACATTAGTAATAGGCAATCCACCGTGTTGTGGTATACCCGTCCTTGTCTATCCAATTCATGGGGCTAATAGGCAATTTTCATTTAATTTTACTTTTAAAAAACTTACACTTTCCTAAAATTATGTTTGTGATTAAAAATACATAAGCTAGAAGTACCTACATAATTTAAATGTATAGGTAGCAGTAGGCAATGAAAACATCACATTTCAAAGAATATTATATAAATACATATTATATTTGATAATCACCATTTCCATGATAAAATTAAATTCATTTTCGTATTGTTTTTTACTAATATGGTTTCTATAAATGGATAATCTCTATATTACAACTTATATTACACTACCACAAAAAATGTAGGTACCTACACCTTTAATTAGTTATACTTTTTTTTACATTAAATTAAGAAACGAATGTGTTTGAGTTAATTAAAAAACAGACCAAAAATATTTTAGGATATTTAGAACGCATTGTTAAAAATTCTATTTTGTGCCATGCTATAAATATTAACTTCAACAAAATGTCTATACAGTGTGTCCCAAACTGGATGGGAATGTATTGCTATCTTCGTTATTATTAGAGATAGGGAGACGGTTAAATTAGAGATATTTTGTAGAATTTCATGCTTGTTCCAAGTATGACTTGTATTTTGCCCTGCCTCTTTTCGTTTACGAGTTAATCTGAAAAAGCAAAATTTGTCGATTTCTTTTTTCTTCAATATCTAAGTAGGCGTTGATCTGACATGTCTAAGACTTGCACATTATCAGGACACTTTTTACAGAGTAATCTTTCTGTGATATTCTTAACTTTGGATTCTCATTTGTTTTTGAGCTACAGGTATCAACGTTTGTTTTTATTACGGCAGCCATATTGGATTTTTTCCTCATGTGATAGCATGTGAAAAGAGCTTTCCAGTGATGTACAACATGTTTGAGAAATCTTGTAATTGCACTGACAATTTTGAGAAAAACCGTTTTGAGGATAGTAGGCTATGATATCCAATACCAGAAAACAAATGACAAAAAAAAGTGTTCAAAAAGCAGTAGGCCATGGAGTCTAACAATATACTTCTACTTTTAACATAATTTTCCGTAATGATTCACGATAAAAAAAATAGGAACTTTGAGCACACCATATTACTCGAGTTTTAACGGAAATATGTCAATTTTCACCAAATCAGCCCCGATTCATCCCCTACCCGCTAAAACGATTTTACCCAAAAACAATCCGAACCGTTCGTTTGTCGAGTGCTAACTGTATACCAAATTTGAAGACGATATCTCAATTCGTTCTAAAGTTATTGTGGCTACAGACAGACAGACATAGATACCGACAGACCGATAAACCGACAGACGAAAAAAATGTTCGTTCCCAAATCATGTTTTCTATATTTTGATACTTTTTACGTTTAAGCGATAAAAAAATTTGACATTTTTGTCGCCGATGCTATACTTCCACGCGTTGTGATGCTGTGGAAGTAAAATAATTAAATACACAACGTATTTTAAAAGTTATTTACACAAAATCAATTATCTGGCGCGTTCTCGAGGGGCCTGTATCTCCGTAGGAAAAAAATGTAGTAACTTGTCGTGTTAGTTTTTTCTGTTCTATCCAAATCTGAGAGATTTCCAACATATTCTGGGACAGGCTGTATAGTTCATTGTTCCTAATGTGTCTGCTGGCCATTCTGGAATCTGGAAGCACTTATGCAGATTTATTTGAACAAAACGTCACGCAATTTTTAAGTTTTGTAAGACCATGACTTCTTAGCACAGCAGTGTAATTATTTATTCATCTGCAAAGTCTTTTATGTCACATCAATTTCGCGTTGGCTCGGCCAAAAAAGTAGCTCGACACCTCTCGTTTTAAAGCTTGATACTTAACTACGCGCACATATTTTTTAAAGTCAAAGTATTTAGACAAATAAGCTACTTATAAAATGTTCGAGAACTTGCAGTTTTGTTCAATCATAATTACATTATAAATAATACTCCAATTGTATCAACTTATAAGATTTTGATTTTTAAGAAACAATTTATTATAAATAATTACGTAATGATGTTATTTTTCTAGCCATCCAAAAACGTGGAAGAGAATATTTTCAAATTATTTGAAAATTTTAATGACAATGAAAACATAGGAGCAGTTATTCTTGACTGGGACATGAACGCAAGTTTTGTTAAGCTACAAAGAGCAGTAACGTATCTGAAAAGACCTGATGTTTTGTTAATTTTTGGAGCAACGGATAGAAGATTGCCACTGAGTCCAAACACAACACTTATAGGTAGGTTATTGCCATTAAATATTATATACATAAGGGTAAAGTTCACCAGGCGCCAACAGTTGAATAGTTGTGTCAAAGTATGCGTTCACCAGTCCCACGGAGCTTTTGCTGGAACTCAACTGCTGCCGATTTGTCAAAGCGCTTACACTCAGTTCTTGGCGCCATTATTTATTGTATTACCTTTTCAGTTGGCTATTGTTTTTATTAACGACGCAAGAAACCGCTATGTCCGCATTCTTTCTGAGGCAAAAAAACTCGTTTAATAACCACATCAAAAACAACGCCCTCTCAAGCTCCAACGGCAGAAAACCTTCTAGACTCTTGCTAAATATATTGGGAATAATTTCTGCAAGAGCACGTTCCCACCTCTTGTTTCAGGGGATGAAATTGTGTCTACTGCCCTAGGCAAGGCTAAACTTTTTGTCTCGTTGTTCGTTGGCAATTCTACTCTCAACCTACCTCCAAATGTTCAAAACACCAACACATAAAATGACGGATATCATTTTCAAAACTAAAAAGGTACGAAAGATACTCTCTTCTCTTAATACCAGGAAAGCCTCTGGCCTTGACGACATCCCAGCAACTGTTCTCAAAAAATGCGCACCAGAACCTGCTCCTGTCCTGACTCGTCTGTTTCAGACATCTTAGAATAGAGGCATATTCCCTAGTAACTGGAAAACTGCTCGAGTACAACCCGTCCCCAAGAAAGGATCCAAAGCGCTTCCTAGCAACTACAGGCCTATTTCTCTCCTTTCAGTCGTCTCTAAAGTGATGGAAAAGTATATAAACACCTAATTACCAAAATATCTTAAAAACACAGCCTAATCCACGACAGGCAGTATGGATTCCGTCAGCGCAAATAAACTGCCGACCTCCTTTCCTTTGTCACCCATTCTTGGAACAAGTCTATGGAACTACACGGTGAATCCCAGATTGTCGCTCTAGACATATCCAAAGATTTCGACCAGGTGTGGCACGCATCGCTGCTTAATAAACTTCCGGCATATGGCCTACCACCAAAACTCTGTACCTGGATAGCAAATTTCCTCTCCAACCGGAGCATTTCTGTTGTCGTGGATGGCCATTCCTCTAAACTGTATCCAATTATTGCAGGAGTCCCTCAAGGTTCAGCTTTAGGCCCTACTTTGTTTCTTCTCCACATCAATGACCTCCTCTCTACCACATCCTACCCAGTTCAGTTACGCGGACAGCACCCTCCACTCAAATATACAATATTCGAAGCTCGTCTCTTTAGCCCAATTAGATGAGGATCGCAGACTCATGGAGGGTTCTGCCTCTGTGGATCTCCAAAAAATATTAGACTGGGGAAGTAGAAATCTTGTACAATTCAACTCCACCAAATGTCAGTCTTGCTTTCTATCTCATAAGAGATACACCAGCCCTAGACCCATCACAATGAACAACCAAGTTATTCAAAGTAATGAGTCCTTTTCACTTGTTGGCATTTCTGTGGATCGAAATCTCAATTGGCACCAACATGTCACATCAACTGCAGAAGCGGCTGCTAAGAAATTAGGTTTCCTTTTCCGGGCTCGCAAATACTTTTCACCAGTTAATCTCTATACCTTATATACTTCACAAATAAGGCCAAACCTCGAATACTGCTCCCACATCTGGGGTGCCGCTCCCGCTTCTACACTCGCTATCCTGGACTCCATTCAGAAGAGAGCTATATGTCTCATCGATGACCCTACCCTTACCCAAAGGCTGCCATCGCTTGCCCACCGACGTGCCGTTGGTGACCTCTCTCTCTCTTTTATAGATATCTGCACGGCCACTGCTCAGAGCGAATGCACCCTTTTACTGTCCAGGTCACCTGACATAGACTTGTTATGCCCGCTCTTTTGTCTCTGAGGACTTCCAAGTTATGGAATTCCTTGCCGGCACATGTTTTTCCTTCTCCTCCGAACCTCCAAACCTTCAAGTCCAGAATTAACCATTTGCCTCTTTCCTCCTTGTCGACACCCACGGTACGATAGTATTTAGGCTGGCCCTCGTGGTGTGTTGTTGAAATATTAAAAAAAATTGTTCCTTTGCCGGAAGCAGTAAAATTAAAAATAATTTACATAACTGGTTTGGAATAATACCCATTGCTTTTGAGATGTATAAAAAAACAACACTCCTTATATAATTGTATATGATAATAGAACATTCAAAATTACATTCTTCTTTTTTTCAGGACCAAAATACTTTCAAAAGGCGGTCGAGGAAGTCAGTGGCCGAACCACCTCTATAGTTTTGGCTAAGCCTGGTGTTAAACTGAATGATTATATATTAGAGGTCCATAGTATCAAAGATCCATCTAAAGTCCTATTTATAGGAGATACGTAAGTGTTTATAGTTCTGTTAATGTTAAGGAACCTCAGTCTTTGAGAGACATTAAAGCATTGCAATAACGTATAAATACGATGAAATTTTGAAAATATAATCGGTTAATAATGTGTACCAAAAGAGCTGTAGGTATTAAAATGTATGTATGCATTGTTGCTGTTTCTTTAACGTTGGTTTATTTCCGCGACGATGACTAATCACCGACGACAGGGAGTAGTTTCACCTCACTATTCTGGAAATTTCGCCGAACCCCTACCTTTCTGTAAGGTGGGTAGGGGTCTTTAACATGCCCAACATCGCATTGCACACGGGACCGACGGATTCACTCCCAAAGGTCGGGACGTACCGACATTCAACTTGCCCAAACACAATGCCACAACCTCGGTTGATATTAATTTTACAGTAGGATGTGTTCCCTTTTCATAACAGTTAATTTAAAGTTAAATTTGGCGCCATGCACACCGACTTATATGCATAAGAAAGGCGGCCAGTTTATAGAAGAATGGCAGCGAAAAAGACAATTCTAACAAGTGATAGTTTTCATGCAATACGTTTTTTGTAATACAAGCAATGTACCGACATAATTCATTTAAAGTTGTGAATATTGTAAATTGAGTACAATCTGTGTTTCAATATTTACAACCAACATACCACATTTATGGTCCTTCGAGCAGGATTAACAGTTTTATGGTGAAACTGGCTATATGTGTTTCACCATAAAACTGTTAATTTGCGCTCGAAGGACCATAAATACACTAGACTGTTTCACTGTTGATGCACTGGACCAATATAGTTGTCGACTGCCACCACGAGAGACTGCTCCTGCAACTATGATGTGCTACTGATTTATTGATTCAGATTGAACATCAAATTCTCTTGAATTGAATTGAAAGGAGCTATATGTGTTTACCCATAAAACTGTTGATTGGCGCTCGAAGGACCATCAATATACTAGACCACTGTAATTGTCGACTGCCACCAAGCGATATTGCTCCTGCCACTGTGATGGGCGACTGTTTCACTGTTGATGCACTGGACTAATATAGTTGTCGACTGCCACCACGGGAGACTGCTCCTGCAACTGTGATGTGCTACTGATTTATTGATTCAGATTGAACATCAAATTCTCTTGAATTGAATTGAAAGGAGCTATATGTGTTTACCCATAAAACTGTTGATTGGCGCTCGAAGGACCATCAATATACTAGACCACTGTAATTGTCGACTGCCACCAAGCGATATTGCTCCTGCCACTGTGATGGGCGACTGTTTCACTGTTGATGCACTGGACCAATATAGTTGTCGACTGCCACCACGGGAGACTGCTCCTGCAACTATGATGTGCTACTGATTTATTGATTCAGATTGAACATCAAATTCTCTTGGCTTGAATTGAAAGGAGCTATATGTGTTTACCCATAAAACTGTTCATTTGCGTTCATAAATGTGGTATGTTGGTTGTAAATATTAAAACACAGATTGTACTCAATTTACTATACAACTTTAAATTCATTATGTCGGTACATTGCTTATAGTACAAAAACGCATTACATTAAAATTATTACTTTAGATTTGTCTGGTTGTACTGAAAAAGTGAAAGGGTCTCTACTGGGAATCGAACCCAGTACCCTTCGGTTGAGAGCCACAGATTTTTACAGCTTTGAGGTATTAAAATGGAACATTTATAAATATATGTTCATTCTAAATAATTTTAATGGGATTGCTTTGCGAAAATTGTTTTAAATAGTACAGATAAAAAACCTAGTTAAATCACTGTTATCAGACATAGCGTCAATAAGACTTTTGAAAAAAAAATTCATCTTCAAATGTATTTTGAAATAAGAATTTATAAAACTTATTTTAATGGATTCTACATACGTCTGCAATAACAGCAGTACATAATTTAGATAATATTTCGTTAATTGCACAAAGTTCTCATTTTTTTTTCTAAAGAAGTCATTAAGATGTTCCAAAAATGTTTTTGGCTAAGTGTGGAGTGGAGTGACCATGCTATGCATGGAAGGTACCACAAACACCTGCAGGCAAATAATGTTGATAAAACCTCTTCGCTTATGTGGTTGGTTGGTTGGTTGGTTGGAGACGGAGGGTTTTGTGATGGCCATTCAAGATAGGGTTATAAAAACTAATAACTACGAGAAGCATTGCCTAAAATTAGAAGTGGTGGATAAATGTCGAAAATGCGCAGCTGTTGGAGAGACCATTGAACACGTCATGGCAGCATGTCCTGCCCTTTCAGGCTCAGCTTACTTAGGCAGGCATAACCAGCTCGCCAAGATCATCCACCAACAAATTGCTTTGAAATGCAGCCTCCTGAACCCGTCAAGAACACCAGCTTACTACAAGTATTCTCCTTCTCTTTCAAATTTGTCGCGTGAAAAGCCGGGCAAGGATGGGATTAATTATAAAAAACGGTCACAAATTATTGGCGCCACACGTTAGGCGCCAATCATTTGTGACCGTTTTCTAGGAATTCATTTAATCCTTGCCCGTATTTTCACGTCACAAATTCAAGGAGGAAAGAAAGCAAAAAAGAAAATAGAAAATGATAATTTATTTTGATTTTATTAACATTTTAATATATTAGTACTTACAACCTAACTATCAAACATATATTTGTTTTGCTTTGGCGTTTGTTACTTGTCACCTGGCAATGTTACTACTCACGCCAAGAGTGACAACCCAACAGAAAACAATATCCATAGGGTTCAGTTAATGGGGACTGTTTTTAATCTTATCCTTTGTTTCATAAATTATTATTATAATTAAAATAAATTATTATTTTCTATTTTCTTTTTTTTTCTTTCTTTCTCTTTAAAATTTCTGAAGTGAAAAGCCGGGCAAGGATTCAATTAATCCCTAGAAAACCGTCACAAGTTCAGAGGCTAGCCTCTGACACCGATAGCTTAACTTAGCCTTTATATTATTGTTCTTTGTTTCAGAATAATAGAAGATATGGGTTTCGCGACGAACAGTGGTTATAAGAAATTACTTGTTTTAAGTGGCGTAACAAAAAAACATGACATCACCCAATGGAAGCATCCAGAAGCGCTGAAACCAAATTACTACATAGAAAGTTTAGGCAAACTCTTCGAAGTAATTGAGAAGTTTAAATGAAAATAACGCATTATGACGAGTTATTTTATAGACTGCTTTTTAGGAACTCAAATATTTAACGAAAATGTTATCTACATTAAATCTAAAGTGCATGGAGTATTTAAAATAAATTATTTAATTTGCTGACGGAATTTTTATTTCTAATCCAAAATTATTATCCTTGTATATCCTAGAGAAATAAATATTTTTTTTACTTCCATGGAATGGTCTCTACCTTATTAGTGGTTTTTGATTAATAATAGTAACAATAATACACGAACGTGAATTTTGGATTATAATTCAAAAGATGTAAATTTTCATTTCTTTCGACTATTTTAAGCAAAGTTCATAAACATGTGAATTGCGAAATGTGAACTGCGTAACGTATTTCTATTGGTTAATTTAAAATAATATTAAGATATTGTTTGAAATAAACCAATAGACATAAGTTTCGCAATTCGTCTCTGTATGAACCTAACTTAATCAGAACTTTTTTATGGAAACAACATTTTTATGAAAAGTAGCTACCACAACGCACTTTATGCGTCAGGGATTTTTAGAAAACTTTTATAAAGAAAATTTTGCTTATAGAGACGCAAAGACTTTCGAATTTTTGATCATATTTCTCAAATGAGTACAAATTACAGTCTCTGCACCATACATCCGAGGTCAGTTTCCAGACTGGCGCAAATCGTATTAAGACCGTTAATAACACGCAGTTGCAATTTCAATAGGAGTAGTATAAACAAGTCGCTCCAGAAATAAAAGTCCGAAGGATTAAGACCCAGAGAATGTGGTGGCCATGGATGAGGTCCACCTCTACCTATCCAACGATTAGGATATTGTTGATCCAGATAATTTCCAACATCTATTACAAAGTGAGCAGGGGCACCGTCATGCATGAACTACATTTAAAATCTGGTTCTCAATGGCACTGCTTCCAATAATTCTGGCAATTCATCGCCAAGGAAAATGTTATAAACATCACCATTAAGTGGATTTGGAAAAAGGGCGGTCCAACTAAGCTATCTGCAGTAATCCCTATCAAGCATTAAATGGAAATGTATGCTGGTGATGTCCTTCGATGATAGCATGGGGATTATCTTCAGCCCAAATATACTTATTATGAACAATCGAAATACCATCTCTCTAAAAATGTACTTCATTTGTATAGAATTTGCTTCGCAAAATTTGTAACCCTTAAAGAATTTTCTTGAAACCAATTACAAAAATTAGCTCAAGTTGGAAATAAGTATCGAGGCAACAAAGCTTACACTCTTTATAAGTGGTAAGAATAAAGTAAATAGTCCCTTAAGATACAACAAACTGTTTTGAGATGTCTTCGTCAATTGTAAGCTTGATTGCACACAACCGAGTACACAACCGAATCAATTATTAGCTGTTTCTTGCAGCCCATAGAACCTTTGGCACACCCTTTTTGCTGGCTCGCAATTGTGTTGTTTCGTTTGCAGTGCGCATATATGCCCTCATTTTTATTGTGATTTTCAAGGCAGGATGTGATCAAGTTATATAGGGTCGGGAGACAAGTTATTGGTCGGTATCTGCCGGGGTCTGCAGAACACTGTTGGTCCTTTGGCAAAAGATACGTATCTCCTTGTGTAAAAAACACAGGAATCTTCTTTGGGTCAAGTATAACATCATTTATTAAGACCGCCAATAGACGATGTGTACACCCAAAATTCCTCAGCCAAAAGTTTTCGACGCCATCAGGCCCGGCTGCTTTCCAATTATAAAGCTCTTTAATAACCTCGGAGACTTCATCTGTGGTAAATGACTCATGATACATCTGTTCATAACTCTGATAAGCTCGAAGCTCGGTGTTCTTCGTTAACCCAGCTGGTGTGGCTTGTTGACTTTTGCAGAACTCTTCAATTTGTTCCTCATTTGGAACCGTATCCGTGGCTGCATTTGCACTGAATTAAGTTGACGGTAGAAAGTCCGTTCAGAGCCGTCAAGCATTGTATTGTGGCAAACGTTCTGTATATACAGAAAGCTTCTGTTTGAAGGTGTCCAAAGATTCTTGTGCAGTGTGGTTGACTGGATCTTGTGCTGAGTGTTGTTGAACTCTGCCTATTGTTTCCTTTGCTCGTTTCTGCAATTTTCTTGTCTGTACCCCCCAATGTATTGCGTCAGTTGTCCAATTTCTTTTCGAAATGTTTACACTCTACTTACCAACCTTCTTTCCCACGGGGGCACTCTTTGACGTGGGTCTCTGTGATTGGACTTTCGATCAGAAATCTTAATGCCTAGAATATTAATTGCTGCAGTTGCTGCGCAGTAAATAAGCGTATGCATGTGTAAATCTGTATTCATCAGTCCGTATTATTTTCAAATGAAAATTTTCATCTTGCTGACATAATCTTTGATACCATCTGCAGAATTGAGGTCGCTTAGGGTAATCGTCAGCATTTAAGCCTTGTCCGATTGTAGGTTTGTATGGATGGTAATGACTTTGTTTTAATACACTGTGTACCGTACTTTTTGAAACGTCAATTTGTTCACCATAAAACCGAAGAGATTGCGGAGGGTTTTCGTTTGAAACCTGTAAGACGGCATTATTTCCTTCTTCATTTCTAGGCATTGGTAGTTTCTTTGCGTGAAAGCTTCCGTCGTTCAATAGATTGGCCACTATCCTAGTAACTGGAAAACTGCTCGAGTGCAACCCGTCCCCAAGAAAGGATCCAAAGCGCTTCCTAGCAACTACAGGCATATTTCTCTCCTTTCAGTCGTCTCTAAAGTGATGTAAAAGTATATAAACACCGAATTACTAAAATTTCTTGAAAAACACTGTCTAATTCACGACAGGCAGTATGGATTCCATCAGCGCCGACCTCCTTTCCTTTGTCACCCATTCTTGGAACAAGTCTATGGAACTACACGGTGAATCCCAGATTGTCGCTCTAGACATATCCAAAGAATTCGACTAGGTCTGACACGCAGCGCTGCGTGTGGCCTATGGCCTACCACCAAAACTCTGTACCTGGACAGCAAATTTCCTCTCCAACCAGAGCATTTCTGTTGTGGTGGATGGCCATTCCTCTAAACTGTATCCAATTAATGCCGGAGTCCCTCGAGGTTCAGCTTTAGCCACTACTTTGTTTCTTCTCCACATCAATGACCTCCTCTCTAGCACATCCAACCCAATTCACAGTTATGCGGCTGACAGCACCCTCCACTCAAATATACAATATTCTAACCCTGTCTCTTTAGCCCAATTAGATGATGATCGCGGACTCATGGATGGTTATGTCTCTGTGGATCTCCAAAAAAATATTAGACTGGGGAAGTAGAAATCTTGTACAATTAAACTCCACCAAATAGCAGACTTGCTTTCTATCTCATAAGAGATACACCAGCCCTAGACCCATCACAATGAACAACCAAGTTATTCAAAATAATGAGTCCTTTTCACTTGTTTGCATTTCTGTGGATCGAAATCTCAATTGGTACCAACATGTCACATCAATTGCAGAAGCGGCTGCTAAGAAATTACGTTTCCTCTTCCGGGCTCGCAAATACTTTTTACCAGCTAATCTCTATACCTTATATACTTCACAAATAAGGCCAAACCTCGAATACTGCTCCCACATCTGGGGTGCCGCTGCCGCTTCTACACTCGCTACCCTGGACTCCATTCGGAAGATAGCTATACGTCTCATCGATGACCCTACCCTCACCCAAAGGCTGCCATCCTGTGTGCACCGACGTGCCGTTGATGACCTCTCTCTCTCTCTCTCTCTCTCTCTCTCTCTCTCTCTCTCTCTCTCTTATAGGTATCTGCACGGGAACTGCTCAGAGGAGCTCTCCTCCATAGTTCCTCCACCTGCTGCTCCCAACAGATTTACCAGGGGAACAGAGCGAATGCAACCTTTTACTGTCCAGGTCACCAGACATAGAACATCTTGTTATGTCCGCTCTTTTGTCCCGAGGACTTCCAAGTTCCAAACCTTCAAGTCCAGAATTAACAAGTTGCCTCTTTCCTCCTTGTCGACACCCACGGTATGATAGTATTTAGGCTGTGAGCCCTCGTGGTGTGTTGTTGAAATAAAATAAAAAAATTAAAAAAAAAGAGGTGAATTGTTTATAAAAACCAGTAACTTAAATTTAACATGTGTGTATCTGCTCAGAGAAAGGGATTGGGTTGGACGGCAATCCCTCATCCACAGGGTAAATTTAATATAAATGAGTTTGAACAGGTCGAATGATAGGCTTTTAGTATCAGGTAAGTAACGTTATGCATTAAAAAACATATGAAAAATCGTTACTATATCGCACTCGCTGCGTCACGAGTTTTTCACTTCACCCTGATGTTCGTTATTTCCATACTTTTTCCTGAACATGTAGGTAACGTCATTTTTAACGACGCTGCAAATATAAACTATTAAAAATTTTACCAAAGTTTTGCGAAGCATAATATTTACGAATGAATACCTTAACCAGCAAAATGGCGACGAAACTCATGTCGGTAGTGATATTTATCAACATTGAAAATCCACAAGAAGTTATTTAATTGTTATCCAAAATGAATATAGGTATGTGTAAACAAATTTGACAATGTATACATTATTTACAACTCTTTAAACAGAAAAATTAGTTTGTTCATTAGTTCGCCAGAAATTCAGAAGATAAGTTTAACTACTTAAGTGTTGAAGAAGTTGCGATACCCAGGTGACTTTAGACTAGGTCCTTTTATATTCAGTGATAACGTAAATTTATTAAAAACATGTGTTTCTCATTTTTCTGTATTTTCGAATACAGCCAAAAGTGCTGCTTTTCTATTTTAAGTTTTAAAAAAAATCGTAAGTATTACTTAAGAACTTTACATCTACGTCTATATACTTAAGATTAATAACCCATAAGTGAATTTTCATCTTTGGCAAAGTCTAGGTTTTGTTAGGTTTTTCCCTCTTCTTAGCGAATATTCTTTGGAAAAATTCGCTATTGAGGATTTGTGTGTGTGTTTGTGTGTGTTTTGTTTCTTTAACGTCGGCCTATTTCCGCGACTATGGCCAATCACCGACGCCAGGGAGCAGTTTCACCTCACTATCCCGGAAATTTTGCCGAACCCCCGCCTTTCTGTAAGGAGGGTAGGGATCTTTAACGCGGCCAACATCGCATGGACACGGGAGCGACGGCTTTACGCCCCCTCCGAAGGGCGGAACGTGCAGACATTCAACTTGCTCAAATACAATGCCAGAACCTCGGTTGATGTTAATGTTACAGTTTGTACTGAAAAAGTGAAAGGAGTACCCTGGTTGAGGATTTGTGAGTTTTAATTTTGAAAATATTTTTCAAATAAGCGCATTCTAAGAACCCTAGAATCCGTAATCGAGGCAGTGTCGATTTTTATATGTTTATATACAGAGTGTTTCCTCAAAAGGGCACATTAGAAGTTTTTTAAGTTCTGAAAATGTCACTGTGGCGGTGGTTCCGACCGCAGTGTTTCCGTCAACACTACTCTATGTTTCTCTTGACAGCTAAACGTTACGTTACGTTATTCGACAGCAAGCTGTCAAGAACTACTATATAAGAGACACCAGGGATCTCTCTCTCTCTCTCTCCTCGCTACCAACCGACATAGTGAAGATACGTCTCTCCACGCTCGGTCAGTTATCTGTTATGTGCTGTCTGTGATTGTTTTATAGTTAAATGTATAGTTTATTCAGTTAGTGAAATAATAAAGTATATTAAATGTTTACGTATGGATTTAATATCAACAAGTGCAATTAACATCCATATTGGTGACCCCGTGCCGCAAGCCGAAGATGCCCAGCCTGATGTTCCAGCCGACGTCGCCTAACTTCCACGCACGTGCTCATGCCTACAGAAAACGAATATCTAAACAGGTCAGTCCTTTCTAATTTAAAAATTATCTGATTTTTTTCACAATGGCCGAAGATTCTTCAAGCAGCAATATCATGGCAAGGGTTGCAATAAAATTACCTCCTTTATGGAGACGTAACGTGAAAATCTGGCAAATGCAGGTTGACGCCCAGTTTGATATATCGCAGATCAGTTCTGAAAAGACAAAATTCAGTCATGTACTCGCTATACTCGATCCTGATGTCGCAGAGTCAATTTCAGATTTTTTAACCCAACCATTATCATCAACCCCCTATTCAGATCTAATGAAACGTCTTTTATTAGAATTTGAAGAGTCCGATAGTCGCAAACTAAATAAACTTTTAACAGAATTAGAATTAGGCGACAGAAAACCATCGCAACTTTTACGCGAAATGAAGTTTTTAGGCGGTAGTCAGATTGGAGAAAATTTCCTTAAAATTTTATTTCTACAACGTTTACCAGTCAACGTTCGTTCAATTTTGGCTTTAAGCAACGATTCTCTAGAAAATTTGTCGGTTACAGCAGACAAAATCGTGGAATTTTCCGGAGATAAATACAACGTGGCTGAAATTCAGTCACGCGAGCCCGACAAGCTAGCCAAGCTAGAAGCACAATTAGAGAAGCTAACAGCATTAGTCAACGAATTGCGAACGCGTTCCCGATCTACCTCCCGAGAAAGACCCAAGCTTTCTCGAAATTCCATAACCGCAAATTCCTCAACCTCCACGTGTTGGTATCATGAACGATTTGGCAACAAGGCCAAACGTTGCATCCAACCTTGCAATTTCAAAGCAAAACATGTGTCGGAAAACTAATAAGGCACTCCCTCCACGCGGCAGGAGACGAGAGCCACCTAACACGCCGCCTTTTTATTTTTGATAGACGCTCCAATATGAAATTTCTAATCGACTCTGGAGCGGATATTTCAGTTATTCCACCCACTCACGATCAACGGAAATTTCAATCGAAACGTACCTTGTATGCTGCAAACGGGACCCCTATTCATACCTATGGCGAACAACTATTAGATTTGGATCTAGGTTTACGCCGTAGGTTCTGCTGGCCCTTCACACTTGCCGATATCAAGCAACCAATTATAGGCGCTGATTTTCTAGCAGAGTTTGCTTTACTTGTGGATATGAAACATAGACGTTTAATCGATACAAAGACAAACCTCTCTAAGGCCGGTGCTGAAGGGTTGCGGTGCTATCGGGGCGGCAAGGCCGCGGACGAGCCCTGAGGGAACAAAAAAAAAAAAAGGCCGGTGCTAACCCACCACTAGGAATTAATTCTAAAATTCATCTTGTAGACCCGACACACCAGTACTTCAAATTGCTACAACAATTTCCTGACCTTTTTAAGGAAACTTCTTCTAGCAACCTTCCAGAGGTTGAGTTCTTCCATACTATAAGTACGGAAGGACCACCTGTCACTGAAAAAGCTAGAAGATTGCCCCCAGAAAAGCTAGCTCAAGCAAAGCTAGAATTCCAGCACATGATGGACTTGGGAATTTGTAGACCCTCCAAAAGTCCATGGTCAAGCCCCCTCCACATGGTGCAAAAAAAGGATGGCTCATGGAGACCATGTGGGGATTACCGAGCACTAAACGCTAAAACAATCCCAGACAAATATCCTATTCCAAATTTGCAGGATTTTAATGCCCAGTTAGAAGGCAAACGTATTTTTTCAAAATTAGATATCATTCGCGCTTTCCATCATATCCCAGTAGCACCTCAAGATATTCCCAAAACAGCAGTCATAACTCCATTTGGCTTATTCGAATTTGTTAAAACCCCATTTGGCCTTCGTAATTCAGCACAAACATTTCAAAGATATTTACATTCAATTTTAAGACATCTCGACTTTGCCTACTCCTATCTTGACGATATTCTCGTTGCATCAGCCTCTGAAAAAGAACATCAAGAGCATCTAGCAAAACTTTTTCAGACACTTCAAGACAACGGCATCCGTATCAATTCATCTAAATGTGAATTCGGAGTGGCCGAAATTTCATTTTTAGGTTTTCGTGTAAATAAATCTGGATTATTTCCACTTCCTGAACGCATCAAAGCTATTACCGACCTACCTCTTCCCGATACCATTGAAAAACTCAGAAGATTTCTAGGTCTCATAAATTTCTACCGTCGTTCTCTTCCACGTGCTGCGGAAATTCAGCAACCACTATTCGACCTCTGCCAGAATCCCAAAAAACGCGACAAACGTAAAATCGAGTGGACTCCTCAGACTCGAGAAGCATTCGAACGTTTGAAAGAGGCACTAAAAAACGCTACACTAATAGCTCATCCGTCTTCTTCGCTACCACTGATTCTCCATGTCGATGCTTCTGATTATGCCGTAGGCGCTTCCCTCCAACAACTACGTGATCAAACACTAGAACCCCTAGGTTTCTACTCTAAAAAGCTTACTTCAGCCCAAAAATCTTACAGCACCTACGATCGCGAACTTCTAGCTGCTTATCAGGCAGTTAAATACTTTAGATATACCCTAGAAGGTCGCCATTTCACCATTTATACGGACCACAAACCTTTGACATACGCTTTTGAACAACGCGTCGATAAAGCATCTCCAAGGCAACTACGACATTTAGACTTCCTAGGTCAATTTACCACAGACATTCGCTACATACCAGGTCCTACAAACATTCCCGCAGACTATTGTTCTCGCATTGAAACAATTTCACTTTCTTCCACTGTGTCACTCCAAGAAATTGCGCAAGCTCAGTCATCTTGTGAGGAACTCAAACACCTTCTGCAGTCTAAATCTTCCTCATACAAATTTCAAAACATGCCTCTTGACAACGGATTGAATCTTATTTGCGATTCTTCTTCAAAGAAACTTCGCCCATTCATTCCGCTCAAATTTCGCCGAAAGATTTTCGATTCTATCCACAATTTATCTCACCCAGGCATATCAGCTTCAGTCGATCTGGTCCAGGATAGATTTTGTTGGCCCAAATTGAAACGCGATGTATCTCTTTGGTCTAAAACTTGCATTCCCTGCCAGAAAGTCAAGATATGGAGACACACTTCCAGTGCCATTGGACAATACACCCCAGCCATGAGAAGATTCTCGCATATAAATGTTGACATTGTGGGACCATTACCAGCATCACAAGGTCAACGCTATCTGTTAACAATAATAGACAGATTTTCTCGATGGCCCGAAGCAATTCCATTGTCAGATATTACAGCAGAAACAGTAGCGAACACTATTTTATCATGCTGGATCTCTCGTTTCGGTGTTCCGCAATACATCACCACAGACAGAGGTAAACAATTCGATTGCCACCTTTTCACACACCTCACTAAAACACTAGGTGCAGACCACATCAAGACCACAGCTTACCACCCAGCAGCAAATGGTGTAATCGAGAGATGGCATAGAGTTCTGAAACAGGCCTTGAAAGCTCATATGGACGAAAACTGGGTCGCTAAATTGCCAATTGTGTTACTAGGACTCAGATCGTACATAATTCCAGAATATCGCTCAACACCCGCTGAAATAGTCTATGGAGAATCAATCAAACTTCCCACCGACTTTTTCAACAGCACACAAGCTCATGATGTTCCACCACTTATATCTCAGCTGAAAGAAGACATAAGGAAACTTCGACCAGTACCTTTTAAACATCATACTGCAAAAAAGGTATTTGTCCATCCTAAGCTTATGGAAGCTCCTTTTGTTTTTGTTCGCATTGATATTCCGCGAAAAACTCTCGAACCAGTTTATGACGGCCCCTTTGAAGTGTTATCCCGAACTGACAAAGTCTTCAAAATCAAGAAATCACACGGAGAAGAGACAATTTCTGTTGACCGTCTTAAACCCGCATTCATTCTTTGTGATAACGAACAGACAACTTTCCAGCCTCAGAGACATACTAGTGAAACTGAAAGTGACAGTGAAAGTCCAACACCTAGTGAAACTGAAAGTGACAGTGAAAGTCCAACACCCAGTGAAACTGAAAGTGACAGTGAAGTTCCCGTTCCCGTTCAAACTACACGCCATGGACGTAGAGTTCGATTTCCACGAAGATACTTGAACTAATAGCGTTGCCACTGAGAGGGGAGTATGTGGCGGTGGTTCCGACCGCAGTGTTTCCGTCAACACTACTCTATGTTTCTCTTGACAGCTAAACGTTACGTTACGTTATTCGACAGCAAGCTGTCAAGAACTACTATATAAGAGACACCAGGGATCTCTCTCTCTCTCTCTCTCCTCGCTACCAACCGACATAGTGAAGATACGTCTCTCCACGCTCGGTCAGTTATCTGTTATGTGCTGTCTGTGATTGTTTTATAGTTAAATGTATAGTTTATTCAGTTAGTGAAATAATAAAGTATATTAAATGTTTACGTATGGATTTAATATCAACAAGTGCAATGAACATCCATAGTCACTGATTTGAAAATTTGTATAGAGGGGTTATTGATTAATTCCTCTTCAATCAAAATATTTTCAAGATGGCGGCACTTTCGGTTATACCGGAAGTGAGTATCAACTTCGTTATTTTGAATAAAAGCCTATATTTTTTATTACGTTTTCACATTCGTAGAGTCTTTTTGAATGGAATCTCATCAGCTTTCCCCATACCTAAGTTCAGCCGTTGTTGAAATATTTAAACTTTTTTGAAAATGTTCGAGTTTGCATATTCCTTTTCATAAATCGACAACTTCCTCGTTTTGCAATATTTTCGAATACAATTCGGGCATTTTGAAGAAAAGGTTGGATCCTTCTTTTGTGTAATCAGAACTGCACAAAAATTAATCTAACCTACAAAATTTTAAGCTACGTTTAGGAAACCACAAATTCTCTTAACTCCATGTTTTCCAAAGAAATGCCCCAATTTTTTCTACATTAAATTATAAAGGAACATTACATTCTGAATAGATATGTATTAATATTCCCTATACCTATATTTTACAGTTTTTAAGTAATTGTAATTTTTTGATAATATTGCAGGAAATTCATTACTAGTTTTAAAACTGCACTCGTATGTATTATGAATCGACATCGCCCAGGAAATGAGAACTGTCATAATTTTGTTTAACAAACGTAGCCTTTTAGTGTAATTGTTGTATGTATGATTCGATAAATAGAAAGAAAAAGTGGAGTTTCAAAGTTATTAAAACCAAGATTTTATGAATTTATTCTGTATTGATGGAAATATTGTGAAGAGAACATGCCGTTTATTCAACAAAAAAGAGAAATGTCCTCCCTCGCCACCCTTGAATAGATGGAAGTTCGAAAGATTGAAATCGAATGTCGTATACGGTTTCGACAAACAAAAGCAACATTATTTCTAAACCCGTAACTGGCGATGAAAATATTGAAATTACTGTGCTGAGCTATTTTCATGCACATCCACATGAGTCAATCCGAACAGCCGCAAGTGAAATTTGTGCACCGTGTTTTGAAGAACAATAAAATGCACCCATATTCCATTATAACAGTACATTCACTAATACTACCTGAAGATTATAATCGAAGAATCGAATATTGTACATTATTAGAAAGGAACTTTAATTGTCTATTAGGATATTTGAGAATATACAGGATGTTCATTTAAAAAATGCACTTTTCACCATTTTTTACTCTATCGGTAAAATCACAAATTTGGAACGACCCTGTATAATAGAGAACGAATTCCCTTAGACATAGCTAATACACAGGACATTGGTAAACTACGTCCAAAATTCCAGCTCTCTAAGAATTCAAATACCGCAGTAATAAACGTTTAATTGAAGCTATGTTTTGCACAAAAAATAAGGAAAACTATTAATTTCTCGAAAACCGCGATAGGTGGATAGATGGAGATAGGTGTAGAATACTTATAGGGAAATATCATATAAGAATAATTGGAGAGCAATAGTGAAGCGAAAATGCAATAATATACAGGTGTCTCACTTAAAATATCAAAGTTGTTGCTACTTTTCAATATAAGCGGCAACGCCGCAGCGCTGAAAATATCTTAAATAGATAGTGCAGAACCAATTACCTAAGAAACCAAATTTTCTAAATAATCCTACGCCCCGTTCCCCACAATCGTCTAACCTACCATCGACCGTGAATCACCCTGTATAATATCCCAAAAAGTTGATATTGATTTTTCTAGAAAACGGTGCAACATAGCGATTTCAGACAAGAACACATTATTATTAGGCAATACTATGGACAATTTGACTGACAACCGCCCTATTCTCCGGATTTAGCCCCGAGTGACTATCTATTGTTTCCACACTTAAAGACATGGCTCGGCGGAGAGAGATTTGATTCCAATGATGAAATCATCTCACAAACAAATACCTATTTTGAGCACCTCGACAAATCTTATTTTTTGGAAGGGATAAAATTAGAGAAACGTTGAACGAAGTGTATAAAGCTCAAAGGAGACTATGTTGGGAAATAAAATGATTTTTGTCAAAAAAACCTGTGTTTCATTCAAAAAGTCACGGACTTATTGACTCGCCCTCGTATATACATCCAACCGATAACTCAAAAATTAATTAACCGATTTGGATGAAACTCGGCAAGTACCTTTCTTTTATTATTGGCTTGGATGAGTTCGTTGGCCAAGAAAATCGGACAAGGTTTTCCGGTAAAATGTTGAGTTTCTTTCGAACAAAATTTTTTCTCCGAAAATTACAAAGCTATATTAATGAAATTTGGTGGATATGTTACCTTGGGAAATACCCTAACACATACCAAAATTCAACTTTCTAAGTTTATAAAAAATTGAGTTATTCAAATTTGAAGCATTTAACAAAAATTCACTGCCGTAACGCACTTGCTGCGTCCCGAATTTTTTGATATCATAAACATGCTTAGGAGTAACGTTACTTCATTATTATTATTATTATCTCTTCGCTGGAATTGCCAGTTTTTCCCTAAATAAACGGATTGGCATTAAGTCTGTATATTTGTCTCAGGAATGCCCGGTTATATTTTGCATGTCCTCAGTATAACTGCCTTTTGTATACCTATATACACATACACATAGGTACATGTAAGGATGGTAAATGTAGTAAATGAAGTTGCTCCAGGTGTTCTGTGAATGTTCTGTGTGTAATGACTCTTGTGGACATTAAAATGGTGTTATGTAAACCTTGTTTTGCTGCCACACACTTTTCATTTCAATTGCCAGTTTAAATATAGATAAAATTCACTTGGCTTGAACATTTAGACAGATTTGGTTATTTCAATAAAACATGTTACGTATTCTAATTGACATAGCCATACTTAACAGGAATAATAAGCGTAAAAAATATGCAGCGATAATAGTCAAATATGCCATTCTGTATATTTTTACACACTGCTCTTAAGTAGGTATACCTATATATATATATATATATATATATATATATATATATATATATATATATATATATATATATATATATATATATATATATATATATATATATATATATATATGAATTAAAATAGGTATATTTTTTATTGAAATTATCAATATGAATGAATTATCAAGCCAAGTGAACTTTATCCAAGTTTCAACTAAGATTTTAATCATATCAACCAATTTTTTAATGAAAACGCAACGCAATGAAAACAACAATATGATTCAGTAGAAAATATGATCTTTTCTTAACAATTTAAATTTACCGCGACACTGCAGGCAAGCGCGGTCGTTAAAATAACTAAAAAAACCTGGGAACTCATAGAAAAACTATGTTTTTTGTTGTTGGTTTGTTTGACAAACATATAATAATATTTTAATATTCCCGTTTCCTGTCAAAGTCAAAACACGTCCTTGTATGTAATGCGTATTTCATAAGTGTTTAAAATAGCAGTATAATATTAAGTTAAAATATTCTGTCATGAGTGATTTTTAAATTTTGTGTTCAGTTAACGTGAAAAACTCGCAAGGCATGGTTTGAGGATATATAATAGATCTATGTGTATCTTGTGACTTATATACAAATAATTAGGTGAACAGATTATAATCTGTAAGTATCCAGCTATACACATGTAAAATAGATATAATTTTGGGTATACTTACCTAATTTTGTACTGCTTAACTTATTTTAAAGTCAGAAATAATCATGATAAGAATCTTCATTCAACAACCACATTTCTGATAGAACACTTAACCTATAGTGACAGCTAGATTTTTTTGACTTTCGATCTCTTTCATTTGTTTTGTTGATTTTGTGGTAATTTTACGAATTTATGATGTATTGAGAACACTAAAATTCTTCTAAATAAATATTGTGTCATGATATTAACTTATCTGCAGGCTAAATTTCTAAGTTATTTTAGCGGCTATCACCCATCTTACAAATAACTAACTCTTTTCTAGTTCTTTGATTTAAATGAATGCTTTATCTATTTCTTTAGTCTTATATTCCCAGTTCTTTTGTAATTATTCTTCCTTGAACAACTTTAAACAATAATCTAAATATTTTATTGTACTTTACATATTCATGAATTTTTTCGCTTAAATTAAATTTTACTAGGCATTAAAATTCAAATGTCAAAAGTAAAGTTATGTCACAGTTGAAATTATAATATCTATACAGTAATGGGGTAAGGTTTATGCCTCAGAGATCGTTTGGCCGATTTTGTTGAAATTGGAGTTGGACGTGTAGCAGAATGTTACAAATAAGATATGAGTACCTTCGTCACTGTAGGTTTACAGTGTGTGACGAGCTGCTTACTTGATCAGTGTGAGCCGAAGAACTTTACTACAAAACTAATTTACATCCGAGAGTTATTCCTTTCTTTTGCCTTTCAATAAATGCCTCTTTTGCCTCATTATTTCATTTTCTTCTTGTACTGCATTGAGTTTATTTATTTCTTTTACAGCTGTGAGTTTTGCTCCCGATGCCCTGCAGTTTCTAGAACTACTAAAGAGTTTTTGCTAAGTGGTGCGGCTTGCCCAGGTATGACTGATGCAGGCTTGGACACTGATTTTCCTTACCAGTAGACTGTACTGACCTGTTTTCGACTATTTTGTCAGTGTATTTAGCCAAAACCATAGAACAATTAGTTATATCGTACAAAGCTTTGCATTCTGTTTCACATGGAACAGCTATATTTGAAGAACTTTTGTCACTTAAAACTACCAATCTACTATTAGTGATATTGTCTTCTAAAAAACTAAAAAAGGTAATCCTGTGTTTAAAGTGCCAATAAAAACCAATAATTTTGGTGTGTAGTGTACCTTTTCAATCGCAATTGCTGAAAATTAACTGTTTACATTTCCGTTTTCCTACTGCTTTCCGCAAAATATCGATTTATGTAGATGACGCCATATTTTAATTTATTAAAATTATAAAAACATTTGTTCACCCCTTGATTTCCTTCTATATCACGTTTTTCCCCCTAGACCACAATTGCTGAAAATTAACTGTTTACATTACTGTTTTCCTACTGCTTTGCGCAAAATATGTCAAATATCGATCTATGTACATGACGCAATACTATCATTTATTTACATTATGAAAACATTTGTTCACCCCTTGATTGCCTTCTATATTTTAAATGACCCTTACTTATACTCATCTGGCAACAGTGCACATCGTCCCGCGTCCAGTTCACGTTCCGATTTCGCCCGAGTTGTATGTTTACTAAAGAGGCACTTTAAACACAGGATTACCCTAAAAAAATATTCTCTATTTCTTGTCCATATGTAACTTCCATAACTTTAATCTTCTCTTTTAACTGTTGGCTCCTTCTAACTTCACCCATTTTCCACTGTCAAGTGACACTGTCGGATTTATAAAATTATCAAAATTTTCTACCAAAATATCTCAAAAGTGGTGCTCTTTTAACTCAAAGGACCAAATAGTGTGACATCAGACTGCAATAATGACAATAAAAAGAGCTCGAAGAGGATGACCCAAAGCTATTTATTCAGACAAAGGAACAAACTTATATGGAGCAGACAAAGAATAACTAAAGTTAAATACTCAATGAAAAGGCTTCTTTCCCAGACAATAAAATTTATATTAGTTTCATATGCGTTTTGGCCAACTAAGTAGACATCTTCAGGGGAAAATTTTTTCAATTCTGGCAAATTGAAGTTATAAACTCTATGAAAGGTTATCCAAGTTGAAATTTCATTTATTGTATCAGAGGTCCAACAACATCGCATCCGAATGTACCCGAAATCGATTCACAACCCAATGTAATCAAATAAAAATCTGGACGCAGCAAGTGCGTTATGGTAGTTAATTTTCATAAAAATGTTTTAAAAAGCAACTATGTGTGTTTTTTTTTTAAAGAAAGCAGGCATCAAATTTGGGTACCACCAATATAACCTATATAGTAGAAACAATGTACCATATTTCATCAACATAACTTTATTGTTTGAAAATGTGCAAACATTTTTCCAAAATAAACTTAAAATGTTACCGAAAAACTAGTTTTCTGGCCAACGAACCTTATAGGTTAATGAAAATATAATATAAATTGAGCTATTCAAATTTGAAGCATTTAATAAAAATTCGCTATCAAACCACACTTGCTGCGTCCCGAATTTCTTTTCTTACAAACATGCATTGTAATTTCATGGTCAAAATTCGATACATTAAAGGTTAGCTCAGAACTGGCACGGACCGGGGAATCTATTTGAACTGAGCAGATTTCCCTAGCTGACAAACTCATCCAAGCCACTTGCTAAAAGAAGGTACTCACCAAATTTTATCAAAATCGGCCCAGCATTTTTTGAGTTATCAGTGTGACACACACACAGATATGTTTTATATATATATATATATATATATATATATATATATATATATATATATATATATATATGTTCAGAAAGATTTCCGTGGTCTTTAATGTGAGATATACTTGGTTCTCGGGTTGAACCGCGTCCAGAATTTATGAAAGATCTCTCTGAAGCCTAGGGTTGAACACACTGAGACCTCACAGACGATCTCCGGTGAGATTGAGGACCCGTAATCGAGCTACAACAACCCACCTTTGTCCACTGCTCTAGATTAGATTAGATTTTATTGTGAGTGGGCTATTTCAGTCCCTCCACTGCGACTTAGGTCTATTGTGGCTCACGTCTAATTATTTAGATTTCACCCATCAATTCCAGCTCCCTGAGGGAGTCGATCTTTTCTTGAGGGTGGCAGGTGTACTGCCATCTGAGTAAAGTCGCTTGCCTGTTTCGATGCGCAAAGAGAGATAACCTCTCGACGAGTTCGTCTGGACCCGACATCCGTCAGTGTTTGCCTCGAGGCGGTATCATGAAATCCCGCTCTCAAGCAGCATCTAATCTCCAGTTGTAATCCATCCCTAGAGATCTCAGCTCCTCTAAGGCTCTTCCAAACCTGACACCTAACAGTGTTAAGACTCAAGGCAACATCCCATCGAGTCCCGCTCCCGAGCATCACCCCAGCGAGGCCGTCCGTCCGTTTCGTAGCACACAGTATGGGCTCCAAACTCCGGGTGTTTACCACTCATCAGAGATCAAAGCCCCCCGGGACGCCTGGACACACGACACACGCCAGGGCTCAATCCAGGGTGGTATCATCTGGAACCCCGCTCCCGAGTAACAACCAAGCGAGGTCAACTGTCAGTCTCTGAGGCCACAGTGGAGGCGCCAAACTCAGGATGCATATCACTCCCCAGAGATGTCTGCCTCCCCCCAGCCTCACCTGCACCAGACCCCCGCCAGTGTTTCATTGACTCGAGGTGGTATCATGAAGTCCCACCCTCGAGCAGCATCCAGGCAGGGTCGTTAGCCTGTATCGATGCTCACAGAGTAGGCCCAAGTCTCCAGGTGTAATCCACCCCTAGAGACCACAGCCACCTTCGGGTTCGTCCAGGTCCAACACCTGCCAGTGTTAGCTTAAATTTCACCCAACAAATCGAGCTTCCAACAGAAGATGACACCTGCGAGGTGAAACTTTGTTTGACAGAAGTACTGTCATCTGAGCGAAGTCGCTTGCCCATCTCAATGCTCAAAGAGAGATAACCTCTCTCCGAGTTCGTCTGGACCAGACATCCGTCAGTGTTTGACTCGGTGCAGTATCATGAAGCCCTGCATCCGAGCAGCATCCAAGTGAGGTCGTTTGTCCGTTTCGAAGCTCACAGAAGAGGCCTCAACCCTTAGTTTTATTCCACCCCTAAAGATCTCAGCTCTCCTCTGGGTTCGTCTAGACCCGACACTCACCAGTGCTAGACCCAAGGTGACATCCCATCGAGCCCCGCTCCCGAGCATCGCACAAGCGAGGCCGTCCGTCCGTTCCGAAGCACACAGTGGGGGCCCCAAACTCCGGGTGTTTACCACTCATCAGAGTTGTCAACCCCCTCCGGGTTGTCTAGACACCCGACACCCGCTAGCACTCAACCCAAGGCAGCACCCATCCGGAACCCCGCGCCCGAGGAACAACCAAGCGCGGGCAACCATCCATTTCTAAGCCCAGAGTGGAGGCCTCAAAATCCGGGTGTACATCACTCCCCAGAGATATCCGCCTCCCTCCAGGCCCACATGGACAAGACCCCCGCCAGTGTTTAATTCCAATTAGTCGCCTTTTACGACAGGCAGGAGTTACCTTGGGCCTATTCTTTTAGTTAGTCCCCGGACCCACAGGGGACGTCCACCGCTCTAAGGAGTATGCAGATTGGGGCCTTAGAGTGTCCTTACATATTTCCTTTACCTCTTGAAAGTGGCTCCAAAACAGGAGCCGAAACGTCGAGTTTTCATAAATTTTGGATGCGGTTCAACCCGAGAACAAAGTATGTCATATATATATATATATATATATATATATATATATATATATATATATATATATATATATATATATATATATATATATATATATATATATATATATATATATATATATATATATATATATATATATATATATATATATATATATATATATATATATATATATATATATATATATATATATATATATATATATATATATATATATATATATATATATATATATATATATATATATATAACATAAGTCTGAAACGGACCTCGGATTTGGGGTCTAAATCACACTAATTTGAAGAAATTTTTTCAAAAGTCGAGATCTCCTCATTACTTAATTTTTTTTTAAAGAAAATTCACTAAAGCGGCTATTTAATCACGAAACGGAAAGAAAAGTCCGCCATTCACAGCAGACATTACGAAAACAATAATTTTTCATAATGTCTGCTGCGAATGGCCGACTTTTCTTACTGTTACCTGATCAAATCGCCGTTTCACATTGCTTTGTGTAGTGTTACTTTCGAAACAACCTGTATACGCCTCTGGTTTAAAGTCTTTCTTGTTCTTTTAAACAACATCCTTAATAAGGAATTAAGTATATATTTTTAGTTTCAAAATTTTTTTGTGTATTCTGAAATTGTATTTATTTGAATTTCTTTACATGAATTAATCTTTTAAATAACTTGTATAAAGCTTTTGTTCGTTTCATATTATACAATATATGGATAATTGAAAAACATGAATAATACGAACATAATAAAATTTATATATATATATATATATATATATATATATATATATATATATATATATATATATATATATATATCCACAATATTTACCAGCTATGTCTTAAGAAATGTTTATCTTGTTCCTTTCTGTCATGCCGCCCATGCGATTTTTAGTTAGATCAGGTGTGAAAAGATAGAGGCAATCAAAGTTTATGACCTTAACATAAACATTAATGGATACAATTCAAATGGATCTGTGGATCCGAATCTCAATTGGCACCAACATGTCACATCAATTGCAGAAGCGGCTGCTAAGAAATTAGGTTTCCTCTTCCGGGATCGTAAATACCTTTCACCAGCTAATCTCTATACCTTATATACTTCACAAATAAGGCCAAACCTCGAATACTGCTCCCACATCTGGGGTGCCGCTGTCGCTTCTACACCCAGTATCCTGGACTCCATTCAGAAGAGAGCTATATGTCTCATCAGTGACCCTACCCTTACCCAAAGGCTGCCATCCCTTGCCCACCGACGTGCCGTTGGTGACCTCTTTCTCTCTCTTTTATATACAGGGTCGCTGATAAGTCTGGAAACGGTCGATTATCCGGGAAAATATACAAGGTGTCGAAAAAAGTTTTATACAAAAGTTTTTGGGTTCTTCAATGTCTACTAGGCGGTGATAATTTCATTTATACAGGGTTGGTCATACAGGCGTGGCACACCAATATTAATTTTTTTTTAATGGAACACCCTATATATTATTCGATATTTCAATCCTTCTCTTAATTTTGAGCAACATTTATCAGAAGCATGATGTACATAAACTCAATCGTTTCCGGGTAAAAAAATAAATAAAAATAAACGCTATTGTTTTTAAAATCTATTGGATGAAGAACAAAAATAAATGAAAAGTAGAATATCTCTTGAAAACAATCTGTGAGTGTGAAAAGAACCGGTTGCGATGTTTTTAACATTGTTTGAAATCCTATTTTATAAGATGTTCAAAGTGTTCTCCATTGACCTCCTGACAATAATGAATTCGCTTAACAAAACATTGCACTGCATTTACAAGAGCGTTTTGAGGAATGTTATTAATTTCATGCACAATCCTTGCTTGCAACTCTTCAATATTCTGCGGTCTATTTTGGTAAATTAAATTTTTTACATGACCCCACAAAAAAAAGTCAAGCGGCGTCATGTCGGGAGACCTAGCTGGCCATTCAATAGTTCCCCTGCGCCCTATCCATCTGCCAGGAAAGGTTTGATTCAGATATTCCCGTACCTCAATTCCAAAATGAGGGGGTGCCCCATCCTGCTGAAACCATATTTCTTCCGCTGGTAGATTTGGGTCGTTATTGTTCGGAAATAATCGACTAACGTCTGGAACAATTGATTCTTGCAAAAGTGTCAAATATCGAGCAGAGTTCAAATTACCGTGTATAAAATAAGGTCCTATGATATGTCCACCAATAATAGCACACCAAACATTTACTTTTTGCGGTCTTTGGGTGTGAATTTGTTCCATCCAATGTGGGTTTTCGTCTGACCAGTACCTACAGTTGTGTCGGTTGACTTGTCCATTCAAACAAAATGTAGATTCGTCGGAAAACAAAATGTGGTTGGCAAAGTTAAAATTTTGGCGTAACTTCTCCATAATAAGTTCACAGAACTCGATTCTGCGATCAAAATCGTCTTCACTCAGTTCTTGCAATAAATGAATTTTATATGGACGGAACTTTTCCCGCTTCGTAATCTTTTGAATTGAATATCGACTCATATTGTGATTTAAAGCCAATTGCTGTGCCGAAGTTTTCGGATTTTCCACCACATCCAATATTACATTCAAAGAATTTTCTTTATTTGTAACGGTTACTGGCCTTCCAGTTCTAGGTTTATCCTTGATACCGCCAGTTTCGTGAAAACGATGCAAAGTTTTCGAAACTGTGGATTTGGAGATCGATTCCCGCTCAGGATGCAACTCATTGAACATAATCACCACTTGAGCAAAACTTCGTGTTCTATCACCGTACCCTATCATCATTAAAATTTCGATACGTTCGGTTTCACTTAAACTTGCCATTTTGCACAAAAACTGTTGACACTAAATTACTAATGTTTCAAAACTGTTGACACTGAATGAATGTTTGACATTCGTTGTCCTGGAAACATTTTAAAACAAAAGAATAATACTGCGTTTCTTATGGGCATCTTATCTTATCTTGGGATTCCAAACAATGTTAAAAACATCGCAACCGGTTCTTTTCACACTCACAGATTGTTTTCAAGAGATATTCTACTTTTCATTTATTTTTGTTCTTCATCCAATAGATTTTAAAAACAGTAGCGTTTATTTTTATTTATTTTTTTACCCGGAAACGATTGAGTTTAGGTACATTATGCTTCTCATAAATGTTGCTCAAAATTAAGAGAAGGATTGAAATATCGAATAATATATAGGGTGTTCCATTAAAAAAAAATTAATATTGGTGTGCCACGCCTGTATGACCAACCCTGTATAAATAAAATTATCACCGCCTAGTAGACATTGAAGAACCCAAAAACTTTTGTATAAAACTTTTTTCGACACCTTGTATATTTTCCCGGATAATCGACCGTTTCCAGACTTATCAGCAACCCTGTATATATATCTGCACGGGCACTGCTCAGAGGAGCTTTCTTCCATAGTTCCTCCATCTGCCAGCCCCAACAGATCTACCAGGGGAGGAGAGTGAATGCACCCTTTTACTGTCCAGGTCACCAGACATAGAACATCTTGTTATGCCCGCTCTTTTGTCCCGAGGACTTCCAAGTTGTGGAATTCCTTGGCGGCACATGTTTTTCCTTCTCCTCCAAACCTTCAAGTCCAGAATTAACAAGTTGCCTCTTTCCTCCCTGTCGACACCCACGGTACGATAGTATTTAGGCTGTAAGCCCTCGTGGTGTGTTGTTGAAATATAAAAAAAATACGGATTCATCTCAGCGTTCCTACTGTAATGGCACGTTCAGAGATAATTAAGAATTCACCACAACAGAATAAGCAATCTGTAACAGTTCATTCTGCTTCTACATACATACTACTACACTACAGGTTCCAACGAATTTCACATTTTTATTTTTCTCATTATTTTTGCAAGTTAGAATTTATTATATTTGTGCGAGAGGAAACGAAAAAAAAATGAAATTCCAATCTATTCCTTATTTGAAATTTTGATCAATTTCTCAGCACGGATAATCCGCATATGAATAATCGAGAGTATACTGTATCACTTATTAAAAGGTTTATTTAATAAATTTGTTTATTTATTAAAAGCTAAAATGGCACAAAATTTATTGTTTTATTTGTAGCAGTTCTTGTCTCTTATGTTTGCTGTATCATATTTTGTTTCAACATTCATTTGCCTTTTCAGATAGGCTACAGATGATGAACGAATTGGGATCTGGTGGGCCTTTGCCCGTGCCCACTATGATAAATCCTAATAATATAGTCAAAGAAGGGTGGCTGTATAAGAGAGGAGAACATATAAAAAATTGGAGACCCAGGTTTGTTTATATCTCTAAGTTGGCCAAACTGTACCATACTACATACAAACTTGTTGGTTGCCTCTCTGGTTTTATATTAAAAATTGCATACAAACAGCTGAATAAGCCAAGAAATTTATAGAAATGTATTTTTCAGAGCACTATTTTTGAAGAATAGATTTAAGAAGCCAGAGGGGAAGCCCTACACATACATTTACCGTAACTCTTGTTCATATAAAAAATATTCTTTCCATTTTAGATTTTTTGTACTGCTCAATGATGGTTCTCTGATTGGTTTTAAAACTAAACCTGATGTTACTTCTATGAATGACCCCTTAAATAATTTTACTGTCAAAGGATGTCAAATTATGTCAACCGATAGGCCGAAGCCTTATACATTCATCATAAGGGGACTCCAATGGACAACTGTTATAGAAAGAACGTTTCATGTTGAAACGGAAAGAGAAAGGTATGTCAATTTATTTAAGATGATAGTAAGGTAAATACTTTTTATTAATGCAAATAATTGCAACTCTATAAAAATCAAGCGGTAGATATAAATGAGTAACAGACATACATACATGGGACTATTTTTAGATAGGGTATGAATACAGGGTGTTGCATAAGGTAGATACAACCCAAACTTCACTTTTTTTAAATGGTACACCCTGTATGCTACATGCAGCAACTGCTTTGTTGCAAAGAGTTATAAAAATATTTCAAATCTTAATGAGCGAGTTTCCCATTCAGTTAGAATCTTGAATTATCTTGATGCATATATACACACCTTTACAAAGGCACACATTTATTCTGATATATTAAAAAATAATGTAAGACAGCTTTTTTGAAAAAGTTTGGCAAAAAAAGAAGAAAATAGAAAGTTTATGAAAATCTGGTTTTTCTTTAAATCAAATTGTTTTAATGAAAAAATTGAATAAAACATCATTCGATTTTTTTACGACAATAACATAACTGCCTGTCATTCTCTATAGTTTCTTTGAGTGTGGACATTATAATTCATGCTTACAACTATTTATATCTTCTTCAAAAACAATGATTTATCCATAAGTATATTTATTTATATCAAACTCAACATATATTTTTTACACAAATAACTTCAATGCCATGGCCACATATTCAATTTCTAATGATTTTTTCTTCATTTCCTATATACATTTATAAAAAAAGAAGTATTTAACCTTCTGCCCTCAACCATAAATTTTTAAACAATTGTGCAACTATGCATTATAAAATGTGAAAAAGTAGATGCCATCAAAGATAACTTTCTTGAAAATAAATGCTTAATAATATGTGGCTTCACTTTAAGTCACATTTTTGTAATTAAAATATGGAATAAATCTTATATCAATTGCTTATTTTTTTATTAGAAAATGACCCTTTCATTAAGGTGAGTCAGGATTGAGTTTCATACATATTTACACATATAACAATGAATTACCCATAAGTATGTTTATTTGTATCTAATAACTCAACATATTTTTTTACACAAATAACTTTATTATGTAAGCCATTTAAACATATAAAGTGCGTATTGGCCCGCATATAAATTGGCACTTTTATTTCAATTTTGCTTATGTGTCATGTTTTGCAACTAAATATGAAGCAGGGATCAATATTAGGCTTCAGCCAGTCGGCTAGACAAATACTGAAAAAAGCGGTATTCTCGGTCAAAATTCCGCTCTATTGTAGTGTCGACTTTATGATCAGTCGGCGGAAAGAACTGTCGGCCGAACGATATGCCACGGATTAAGTGACAAGGCGGCCATGCATTCGGCACTCCTCTCCCAATCCAGCATTCTGGAAAATGCTGGTTAAGAAAAGCATGAATGTTAGCTATATGATGAGCTGGGGCACCGTCATGTATTAACCACATATGATCACGTATGCTAACAGTGCTCTCTTCTGAATGGAGTCCAGGATAGCGAGTGTAGAAACGGCAACGGTACCCCAGATGTGGGAGCAGTATTCGAGGTTTGGCCTTATTTGTGAAGTATATAAGGTATCGCATTGGTTCCAATTTTAGTAATTCGGTGTTTATATACTTTTTCGTCACTTTAGAGATGACTGAAAGGTGAGAAATAGGCCTGTAGTTGCTAGGAAGCGCTTTGGATTCTTTCTTGGGGACGGGTTGTACTCGCGCAGTTTTTCAGTTACTAGGGAATATACCTCTATTGTAAGATGTCTGAAACAGACGAGTCACGACAGGAGCAAGTTCTGGTGCGCATTTTTTGAGAACAATTGCTGGGATCTCGTCAAGGCCAGAAGCTTTCCTGATATTAAGAGCAGAGAGTTCTATTGTACTAGAGAAAGGGAGCGACACTTTGTCGTGGAATGTAACTAAGTGGTGCCAACATTGAAAGCTAAAGAAGTTTATGTCACTTGTGACTGAATGTTAGTTTATATCAAGATATAAATGGTAGTTTGACGTTTGACAGATAGCTAACCTAACATTTGCCAATCGAGTTCTTGTTTAAACTATCAATACTAATTTGAAATGTCAAGTCTGGAAGATAAATGTTAAATATTTTTGAAAAAAGAATATACAACACAATGTTTAACGTCCTGTATAAGCATACTATGTAATCTTTTTCAAAAATTATAAACTATATAAAAGTAATTCCATAGCCTGCTCTAATTTTGTTCTTGTTTGATTAAAATTTATTTTTCTTTCTTTATTTGTTTTCTAGACATAATTTCAACATTCTTAATTTGTATTTTATATAATAATACTATTATTAATAATAATATCTTATTGTGCCCAACCGCCCTTACCGGGATCGATTACGGGACACCTTACAACTAAATACATAGTAGTAGCAGTGGTGGGGAGGCCAACGCCAAGCAAGTAGGCCACAATGGGCCCTTTTTGCCAACCCCAGCAACCATGCTCTACTCTTCCTCGGTTCCATTGCCAAACCGCCTTGACCTCGAAAAGAAGGCCGTGACGGTCTTCAATTGGACGGTACTTACCTGATTCATCTGCAGAGTCCTTGATCCGAACAATTCTGCTTGAAGACTCCCAAAAGCCTCGCATTCACACAAGTAGTGGTAGAACGTTTCCTCTCCGCATTCCTGGCAAATGGGATCCCTCTCTACCCCTATCAATGTGAGGTGTCTTCTAAGGGCGCAGTGGCCTGTCAGCACCCCAAGGATGCAGGATGCGGCGAAGCGTAGGTCGACTCCTACTGAGTAACCAGACAGCTTTATCTCTGTCCGGCCCCTCCACGAAGTCCCTCGCCTGCCTACAGCCACCAACCGACCCCCAGTGCCTCTCCATTGCTTCCTCTGTCCACCTGTCTAAGGCGACAGAGACCGTCTTCCTGCTTATGCCTATCGCAGGCTCCGGGCCACAGAATGGCCGCCGGGAACCAAGCCTAGCGAGATTATTCGCCACCTCATTCCCCGCTACGCCACAGTGTCCCGGAACCCACACCAGTTGCACATCCTTTGTCCTGGCTAGTCCTTTGAGGGCGTCAGCGCACTCCTGAACCAGTGTTGACCTGATTCTGGCCGCGCAGACTGCCCGGAGAACCACCTGGCTATCCGAGCAAATGTATATACATTTCTCGGGGCTCCTCCTCACATCCTCTCTATTGGCCACAGACAGGATAGGGTACACCTCTGTTTCGAATACAGTGGTATATGCGCCAAGAGCATAACTCTCGCGCACCCCCAGGCCTTCGATGTATATTCCCGCCCCGGAGCCGCGATCCGTCGGTGAAACAGACCAGGCCTGCAGGCTGGAATGCAACCTCATTTTCCCTCCACTGATCCCTACTGGTGATCCTGAGGGTATATGGCCTCGTCAACCTAATGTCATCCTCGGCATGGCGGAAATCGGAATTTCCTTTTCCACCTCCTTGGCAACTCTTGCATGCCCTATTACTGCTCCCTCTCCGCACCAGTTTCCAGAGTCTCGCATTCTGAGATGTGACGTCATAGCCTCCCTTCTGATACAGATGGGAAGCGGTGGCAGCACTAAATAACTAAGTTATATATTTCAACTTCAGACTATGTTCACAAATATCACAGCTGAGAGGCAATGTTTAAAATACACCTAGTGTAATATAAAATAATCTTCATGTAGTTTGAATACAATTTCGAATTTGAGATGCAAATTTTCCCATGTAAATTTCATTTTCTTTACAGAGCATGTATACTTTTTTGTGTGTTTTTAGAGAGGAGTGGGTTGCTGCTATTAAAATGGTCTCTGAGCGATTAACTTCTGACTGTGAAGATGTTGAAATGCACCCTCCAGTTCAAGAGATGGGCGTGGAAGATTTATGTGAAAAATTCTCACACCAAGGCACATCCATATCAAAATCCACTGGCAAGAGAAAAGTGACACTTGATTCTTTTGAATTTTTGAAGGTTCTCGGAAAGGGAACATTCGGAAAAGTAATTCTATGTAGAGAAAAGGATACAGGTCGACTGTATGCCATCAAAATTCTTAAAAAAGAAGTCATAATTCAAAAAGATGAAGTGGCACACACACAAACAGAAAATCGGGTGCTTAGAAGTACAAATCATCCTTTCCTTACAGTAAGTAACTCGAAATTTAACAATAAGATTGGCATTTTAACTTTTTTGTGAGTAATCTGAATGTGAAACTTCTTGTTAGTTCAGTGAAATTTGATAATTATCTTCTATGATGATTTCAGTTCAGTTTGGAAATGCTGCTATATGTAGGCATATTTTCTTATGGTGCTGGGTTTTCAGATTGTTTACATTTGACATTTACATTAATTTAATATTACAAGTGTGCAAAGCTTGGAAATTTCGAGCCGAACCGTCAGTTCGAAAATGTGTTTGCACTAGCGATGATAAAGTAGTTCGAAATATGTAATTCTCCAAAATAATTCGAACTTCGTTGTTCAAAAATACTTCAAAATTAACTTTACAGGCATTGAATACTGCCAAAGGTAGCGAAATTGCGGCGCTTTAAACTCGTTATCGGTCTCATTAGAGTCGATAGCATAATTTCAGGAGACTTTCACTTATGCATATTTTGGACAGTTGCTGGGACGTATTGAGAGACGATGGCGCCATTTAGCATTCACACAATTATTTTATATATATATATATATATATATATATATATATATATATATATATATATATATATATATATATATATATATATATATATATATATATATATCCTAGCCGTCCAACACCTTTTTCAGTAACATTATAATGGTGGTGTTCGATTTCACAATGAGCCAAAACAGTAAAATATTCACAATCGGCAGACAGTTCAAATTTTTAAGTGGTTATTTTATATCTACCATGCTCACTGAACCCTCTCAGTCTCTTTGCTGAAACTGCCCAGCCAATGCCAAACAACAGCAACATATTTATAATTGTTACTAGAGTATTTGGCTACAACGAACCAGGAGATATTAAGTAGAGGTACAGCTCCGACGTTTGTCAATCGTATCCGGCAGGAGGTGATTGACATCACATTGGCGAGCAGAGGAATAACAGAGGATATATCTAGCTGGAGTGTGACCGAACAAATATCAATGTCTTATCATCGTATGAACAGCTTTGAATAGGATGTGGACCGTGAGGGTCCTCCCCCCAGGAGAAATCCAAGGAAGACCAACTGGGATGCCTACGTAATAGGCCGCGGTGAGTCGGCAAGGAGCCCAGAGGGGAGAGGACTCTTTATAGAGGCATTAGATAGCGAGGCCGAGACCCTAGACGGTAAAATAATGGCAGCCTACGAGGCCTATCACCACTCAGGGGAGAGCCGTCCATCAAAGTCTGATGGTGGAACAGGGATCTCGCCTCACTACGCCAGCGGACTCGGAGGGCCTTAAACTGAGCTGTCCAAGAGTCGGTTGAGGCAGCGAGTGACGAGTTTAGAACTGCCAGAAGGGAGTTTAAGAAGGAATTAGGACGGAGTAAACGAGCTGGTTGGAGCACGTACTGCAGGGAAGTTAACTCCCTGCGGGACGCTGCCAGGCTGGTAAGGGTACTCAAACACGAGTCAGGTAGTACTATAGGATCCTCAAGGAAACCGGAAGGGAGCTGGACCAACACCGGCGAGGAAACCTTACGCCATCTCGTCGAAGTTCACCATGCGGGTGGTGGAACCGTCACGAGGGCTGCCGACCTGGGCCAGTGGTCGGTCCCGAATGCGGACTGGCAGCTGGCGGAGGGGGTGGTCACGGATGGCTCTATAACCTGGGCGGTGAACGAGTGCTCCATTCAAGTCCGCGGGCTGTGATGGGATCTTTCCGGCCCTGCTCCAAAGGGGCCTGGATATACTGCTTCCCAACAAAAGGGAGGTTTTCCGGGCCAGCCTGGCGTGGGGTTACGTCCCAACGGCCAGTCGCCGTGTTAGGGAGGGGTCTTCATTCCTAAACCGGGAAGGGACGGCTACATGCTGGCCAAGGCATACAGGCTAATCAGCTTCACATTCTTCCTGCTTAAGGCATTAGAAAAGATAGTAGATAGATTTGTGTTGGGAGGGGTCCTCAGGGATCACCCCTTCCATAAAAATCAGCACGGGGGAAATCGACGGAGACAGCGCTCCACACTGTGACGCGAAAGGTAGAAAAGGGGAGAGCACACTAGCTGTGTTCTTTGATGTGGAGGGGGCCTTTGATAGGGCAAGGACTGATACGGTCTGTGCCACCCTACAGGACAGGGGATTGCCTGGGTCCCTAATAAGTTGGGTGGCGAGCATGCTGGAGGACAAGAGTCTCGCTGGATGTTGGGGTGACTGGCAGCTGTCCTCAGGGCAGCTGCCTTTCACCTCGTCTATGGTGTCTGGTCATGGACGGCCTCTTGGAGCGGCTCTCAGAGAATGTCTTCTATGCCCAGGCATACGCTGATGATGGGCAGGTCTTAGTCACCGCCAAATTCCTCGTCGTCGTCTGTGATTGATGCATGCTGCCTGTAGCATAATTGAAAGGTGGTGTGGTGAGCTGGGACTCTCTGTAAACCCAGTGAAGACGAAGATGATCCTATTCACCAAGAAGAGGAATATGGAGGGGTTTAGGGCGCCTGTGATGTTTGTAAAACCTTTAGCTTTAGTGCGGGAGGTCATATATGGGGGGGTGGTCCTGGACTCCAAACTAACATGGGGGTCGCAAATAGAACGAGTAGTGAGGAAGGGAGTAGCGACCCTCTGGCAGCTACGTTGAGTTATAGAAAGGACCTGGGGACTCAATCCTCGGATCCTTCATTGGATTTACACTGCGATCGTCAGGCCGAGAATCCTCTATGGAGCGTTGGTCTGGTGGTGTGGTGTGAACCAAACCACTACCAAGAAGCTTGCCAAACTCCAAAGGCTGGCAATCCTGGGTATCACAGGCGCTATGAGGACGACACCCTCAGCCACGCCAGAGGTCTTGCTGATGCTGCCACCGCTTCCCATCTGTATCAGAAGAGAGACTATGGTGTCGCATCTTAGAATGCGAGACTCTGGAAACTGGTGCGGAGAGGGAGCAATAAGGAGGTCGTGTAGAGCAAGGTTGCTGGGTTGCCAGGGTTGGCAAAAAGGGACCATTGTGGCCTCCTTGCCTGGCGTTAGCCTCCCCACCACTGCTACCACTACTACTATTTATAATTGTGCTTATCTATAAATCTAAATAAGTTAAAAATATTTTTTTTGTATTTTTGATTTAACGTTGACTCATCTCCACACATATCAGCACTGGAAGGCATTACCCAATCAATCTGCAAATTTTGTTGAACCCTTCCTTTTTGTAAAAGGAATGGGAATTGTTTACATATCATATTGTATGTTAGACTATTCCTAAATTTTGTATTTAAGGAAATTATATATGAACACTCAAACATTTTGGGTAGTTCGATGCTCAATTTTGAATTTCTAACAAGTTCGAAGTTCGACTGTGAACCTTTAGACATACTCTTTCTGAGGTTCCAAGTTCGAGGCAACATATTTGCTTGGGTTCGTTCATAGTTCGGTTCGAACAAAACATGGGTCCGCACACCTCTATTTTAAAACGTGTTTTAATATTATATATTCATTATTATCACAGTTTAAAGGCGAGGTCGTTGTTGCAGTCACAATTCTCTATCTCCAGTAGCTCTCTTAATTTCATTGTAGCTTCCACACTAAATTCAACAAATATAACAATAACGGGCATCCTTGCCATATGCCTTTCGTTATTTTGGCTCTAGTTTGATTATTTGTATAAAGAAATAAACGTAAACATAACCTGCTGAAGTTGGGGATTGCTGGGGAGAGAAATTATGAGTAAATTTGGAATGTGATAGAATAAACCGTTTGACAGTTGGATTTTTGGAAAGAAGTTTAAAATGATGTCGTTGAGGTATTAGTTTTGGGAATGGGAAGGAGAAAGGTATCAGTATTACGTGTGTGGGAAGGGACAAAGAGTGCACAAAAAGGCAGTTGAGTTAGCAGTACCGAAGAGTCTACATCTCCATGAATGATCCTGTATAAATAACCTAGGACATATATGATTCTCGTCGTATCATCCTGTAACATGTCACATGCGTCAACACCTTTTCTTTCCGTACTATAAAGATACTGAATCAGTCCCTGCAGTGACGTCAGAGTCTCACTTCCCCTAGTGACGTCAGAGTCGGTGATCAGACATACGCATTCCGTGGTCAATGGTTCTACCGCAGTAAGACTCGATGAGGACGCGCCTAACATCCAACGTGGTCACTCGGTTGCTCGAATACCTCTTTATAAGCGAACGCCCCACGTTGGGCACCAGTATAATGAAATTTATAACAACTGAATATATAGCCCCACTGTTCGGGCGCCAGTATAATGAAAATTATAGCCAGGAAGTTGAAGCGTTTCAAGAATTCAGTCGGTTCAGTACCCCTTAATAATTTATACTGTTTGGTATTGAAATGACGTCCTCCTCTTCCTTACCTTATGATGTCAGAAAGTACACTTGTATTATACATTATATATTACTGGCTTTTATTTATAGTATTTTTTTTATGATTATATAGTTAACCTTCACTGATTGGACAGTAAAATTGTATTATACATAGTTTATTTGTTGAAAATGTTACTTTGGAATCAAACAAATTTTTGTTTCAGTCGCTGAAGTACTCTTTTCAAACTAATGACCGGTTGTGTTTTGTCATGGAGTATGTGAACGGAGGTGAACTGTTTTTCCATTTGTCAAGAGAAAGAGTTTTCTCAGAAGAAAGAACACGTTTCTATGGTGCGGAAATTATTTCTGCATTGGCCTATCTACATTCTCAGGGTATCATCTACAGAGACCTGAAGTTAGAGAACTTATTGTTAGATAAAGATGGACATATTAAAATAACAGATTTCGGTTTGTGCAAAGAAGATATTACCTACGGCAGGACAACTAAAACTTTCTGTGGAACTCCCGAGTATCTTGCACCCGAAGTTTTAGAAGATAACGATTACGGCAGAGCTGTAGATTGGTGGGGCATTGGAGTTGTGATGTATGAAATGGTAAGTTATTTGAGCGTATGTCGTTCATTTGGCATCACATGTCAGTTTTCACAGGCATGTGTTTGACTCGGTAACATTATGACTACAATGATCTTATTTATTTAGCCAATAAAATACTTTTAAAAGTTTAAGTGTAAAAGTGTAAGTTCTTTGTGAATACAAGCGTATAGGGTTCTTATTTGTTATAAATGTAACTTCACTTTTTATTGTTGTCTGACTGTGCAGCAACTGATTTTTAATGATGTCTACCAACTCACAAATGAATCGTACAGAAAAAGATTTGCATACTCTATCTGCGGTTATTCATGCCTAATCTCACTGTAAACTATACTTTGTTTCTATGAAAAATTATTTTTAATATCGACAAAGTCACTACCGACATTGACATTTAACTGCAGAGCACCCAGTAGGTTATTTACTGACTAAGTACTTATTTTCAACAGAGTCCCTAAAAGGTCCATAGTTTCACAGTATAGCCATCCAATCAACAAACCAACCAAGACTGCCAACCAACTAACCAAGTCAACCAACAACCAACCTACCTACCTACCAACCAACCTACATTGAACCAACCAAACAAGACAAATTGTCTTGGTTGGTTGGTTGGTTGGTTGGTTGGTAACCACAGTAATTGAAATGTGTAGTAGTGTAGTTAAATGTGGCAGTCTGTCTGCCCCAACCACCCTATACCTACTATCGTTATTTTGACACCATGTAGACTAGCAATCCAGATCATGGGCAAGGTTTAATGTGTCGAAAAGTCTGTAAACAGAAATGTGGATTTTTAAATTATCAAATAGTGCTGCAAATTGAATCATAACATCCACATAGCTGTGATAATTTATTCTCTTCAGAAAGACATTCTAATGGAATGAAATTAGGGCCTAAGACTTGATCCCAAAGAAAATATTTGTATTCCTGTACCCATATACTTTTGAAACGTTATGTTACTCGAGTTTTATTGAAAAAATGCCAATTTTCACCAAATCACCCCTTATTTATCCCCTAGTCCCTGAAGCAAACTTACCCAGAAACAATTCAAAGCGTTCCTTTGTCGGGTGTTAACTGGGTAGCAAATTTGAAGATGATATCACAATTCGTTCGAAAGTTATTGTGCCTATTAACAGACAGACGTGCATGTCAAAAGACAAAAAAATTTTTATTCCAGAATTAAGTTTATATGTTTTGAGATTTTTACGTCGTTTAAGCAAAAAAAAAACGAAAGTTTTAAGGAAAAAATGTCAATTTTCACCAAATCACTCCCCATTCATCCCCACCCCCTAAAGCGATTTTACCCAAAAACAATCCGAACCATTCGTTGGTCGAGTGCTAATTGTACACCAAATTTGAAGACGATATCTCAATTCGTTCTAAAGTTATCGTGGCTACAGACATATAGACTGACAGACCAAAAAATTCGTTCCCAAATCATGTTTTCTATGTTTTGATACTTTTTATGTTTAAACAAAAAAAAAATTGAAATTTTGTCACCGATGCGATATGTCCCCACATTGTGACTATGTGGAAGTAAAGTAAAAAGTTCGGGACGCAGCAAGTGCGTTATGGTAGTGAATTTTCATTAAAATGTTTTTAATAGCAAATATGTGTGTTTTTTTAAGAAAGCAGGCATAAAATTTGGTTATCAGTATAACCTATATAGTAGAAACAATGTGCCATGTTTCATCAAAATAACTTTATTGTTTGAAAATGTACAAAAATTTCCGAAAGAAACATAAAGTGTTCCCGAAAAAATGGTTTCTTGGTCAACCTTATAGGTTAATAGCAAATTGAGCTATTCAAATTTGAAGCATTTAATGATAATTCGCCACCATAGCGCTGCTGTGTCCCGAATTTCTTTTCTTACAGACATGTCAGGGAAATTGATATGCTGTTTTTAGTGGGAACCCTGTTGTAGAAATATTTTTTTAAGATGTTGCTCAAGACGCCCTATAATTAATGTATAATTTATTTTTTTCGTATCTTGTATAATAACGGATATATTGAGCTTTATTGATTTTTTACGAAAATTCTACAAAAATTATATACCATTACACGATAATCAAAGTGTCAGAAAAAGGGTCTATTTGAAATGAATTTTCTGGAAATATTTTAGTAAAATGAAGGACAATGACGGTTGAAGCTAAGACTTCAGGGTTTGTAAAACATTCTTCTTGAGACATTTTCTTTCCATGGCTTGTAATAGTTAAAGGTTCTTTGCCTAAATGTTGCCAATTTTGACGTTTTAAATCGCTACTTTGATGTTTTGAAGAAAACCCCAATTTATTTGTCTTTAAATGCGTATAACTTTTTTACCTTTTAACCTACAGAGCTAAATTTGAGTACGTAACTTACCTATAATGGTATATACCCGCGTACCAAATTCGGTTGCCCTTACTTTGTTATTTCCGGAGATATAAATTTTTTTCTAAAGAAAATACAAATTTTTCCCCGAAAACCTGGTCCGATTTTCCTGACTAACGAACTTATCCAAGCCACTCACAAAAGGAAGGCACCTACCAAATTTCATCAAAATCGGTTCATTATTTTTTCAGTTATCGGTACCATATGTGTGTGTATATATATATATATATATATATATATATATATATATATATATATATATATATATATATATATATATATATATATATATATATATATATATATATATATATATATATATATATATATATATATATATATATATATATATATATATATATATATATATATATATATATATATATATATATATATATATATATATATATATATATATATATATATATATATATATATATATATATATATATATATATATATATATATATATATATATATATATATATATATATATATATATATATATATATATATATATATATATATATATATATATATATATATATATTATATATATACACGGATCTCGTTATTAGTGGTTTTTTTTTTAAAGAAAATTCACTAATAAGTTGAACAACAACGATATCATGAAAATATTAAAAAGAAGTTGTCAAGTTGTCCAATGTGTTAAGCTTAGGGAACATCAGATGTGACAGATATTGAATCAGAGTAGTGCCGATTAAACTTGAAACAGTTAGATCAATGTAACCACGAAAGTAAGGGATCTCCGATGCCATATTGACAATTTAAAAGTAAATTTAAATTTTCTTGAACCCTACGTAAAAATTTTCACTTTTTACCTCTGCCTGAGATGGCACTAATATTTCTCCCAAGTTTATGAGGTTGCTACCGCTGACATTCCATAGCTAGTTGTGATTAGTCTGGTTGAGCCGTTATTTGTGAATGTTTTGAAGAAACATTCAAAAATTTTAAATTACTGATTTGCATGTCATGTACCGAAAAGCTTGCTTACTGACAACTAATAAAAGGTTCTTTGTGGTTAAAATCACTGATTTCCACGTGAAAATATTTGGGAAAGTAAAAACTGCAGTTACCCTGTTGAAGTTTCAATTTCTAACTTCAGTTCTGGACTATTTTTAGGTCTTCATTTATTAACATCAATATTTTAATAATTGTATGTATGTTTCTAAGATATTTTTAGGGTAACTTCCTCGTATCTTTGGGGGCATTGTCAGACAGATATTTTTAATGACAAGAACTCCACTGAATGGAGTATCGATATGGGTGTTCCTCAGGGCTTAGTTTTGGGCCCTTTACTTTTCTTGATTTACATCAATGATCTGCCCCAACTGCTATAGCGGGATGACTATCAGAACCATCTTTGCGGCCGATTCAACCATTCTTTGGCATGACGCAGACATTGAAAAGCTGAAATTTAATATCAATGCTGATCTGATGACGCAAACTGTCTCACTTTTAACATATCTTAAGACAAATGTATTAAATTTGACGTGACTTTGAAGAACTATATTTAGAAAGCGACCCAATTTATGCTCCTAGACTGCTTGCTTAAATTTGAAAGTCATGTCGCAAATTTGGGGAAAAAATTTTCTTAGGATATTATGCTTTGCGAGTTCTACTGCTCGCTTAAATTTGAAAGTCATGTCGCAAATTTGGGGAAAAAATTTTCTTAGGATATTATGCTTTGTGAGTTCTATTTGTTAACTTACACTTTTGCTTTTGCATGATGTTCTTATTTCACTTTAGTAAACTCATACCTGCATTATGGAATTCCCTTTTGAGGTTCTTGTCCCTATACCTGTTGGTCGTGATGTTTGTCTTGCAGGAGAGAGTACTGAAATTCATGTGTGGTGCTAGATTTGGGATTGCTTATCGCCCCTTATTTAGACACGTGTTGCATCCTGGAAATGGCCTGTCTGATGTATCAAAAATATGTGTGCGAAATAAACATGCCTAGACCATATAATACATGTCAGTCTGCAGTTTTCAGTGTATCTATCCCTATACCAGAGGTGGGCAAAAATTCATTCATTTGTGGGGCCAAAAACCTAACCATCTCCCTCTAAGGCTGAGAGGGCTGCGATGCCTAGAATTGTTCAGGAGGCGAACAAAAAAGTATCCGTTAGAGAGGGCATACTAGAATCTCGAATTTTTTAAGGATATGGTGGACCAGTTCCACATTGACATTTTTATATTTTGACTAGTTTACCATTTTAATTTTAGTAGTTGCTCTCTCTATCAAGTACAAGTAGTGTAAACCAGTTTGGTTCTAGGTATGGCTTTCTCAGCAGTAAAACAGTTTAGTTCTAGGTATGGTTTTCTCAGGACCTTGTCTTGATAATAAAACTATTTTTGAATTTGACTATTTACAATGTAGAAATAAGCCATTAGTTTCTTATGTCAGGAAAAGGGACGATACAGTCACGGTAAGGCGAAATTATTCCAATTACAGAGTTGCTCGGTTAAGGGAGAGTCTGGGTGCGGTCGATTTTGGTTTCTTTGCCGGATGTTGGGATCCGGACACAATGGCTGCGTTTCTAATTGATACCTATAGACAACTGATACACTCATGTTTTCCTTTTAGAAGGGCTGGTTTACATGGAGGAGCACCTGTGCGTTGGTTTGACAGTGAACTGAAAGAAAAAAGACAAGAACTTTCTAATATCAAACTGATTTTTTTATGTGACTAAGGATACTAAGGATTTTGAAGCTTATAAGGTGGCCAGGAAAAATTACAGAAAGAAAATAGTTGAAAAAAAGAAACTCAGCTACAATAGCTATATATTGAGTTCAAGTAACAAAATCAGGGCGGGCTGGCGCATAATAATTTTGAATGTAACAGAAAAAATTGTTATTTGTCGCCTACTACAATTACGGCCACTGATTTAAATGATTTCTTTAGTGGCATAGCGGACAGGATTGTCAACTCCCTGCCCCCGTCTGATGTGAATTTCACAGAGTTTTTGAATTGCGTTCCTAAACCTCAATGCTGTTTTGAGCTGGGGCTGGTTTCTGAGGGGCAAATACTTGAGGCGATACTAAGATTGAGTGATTCAAGCTGCACGGATGTATATGATGTTAATAGCAAGTTGATAAAGTGCTCAACGGATTATCTTGTTGAGCCATTAACATTATTGTTGAATGCTTCTTTTGGGAGGGGTATTTTTCCCGAGGTTTTTAAATATTCAAAGTCAATTCCCCTACATAAGAAGGGAGACCTTAATGAGCTGGATAATTACAGGTCTTTGGCAATTGTGCCCATGTTTGCTAAGGTGATGGAGATCATTATCAAGGACAGGCTTGCTGATTACTTTGAGAGAAATTCCTTACTCAATCCTAACCAGTTTGATTTTCGTTGCGGTCGTTCTGCAACCCACACTGTGCTGAGGGTGGTTGAGGACTTGGTGGATGGCCTTGAGAGACGAGAGCATTCAGCTGTGGTGTTGTGCGATCTCTCAAAGGCTTTTGACTGCGCATCTCACTCAATACTGTTGAGAAAGTTGGGGTGCTATTAGAGTTTTTGAGTCGTATCTTAGTCACAGGCGGCAGGCTGTTCCGAGGGTGAATGGGGGAAGCACGGAATTTAGGTTGGTTGGGCATGGTGTTGGTTGGGCATGGTGTACCCCAGGGTTCGGTTTTCTCATCAGTTTTATTTATTATTTACATTAATGATCTGTATTACTACATGATGCCATTTAAGACTATTTGCTATGCCGACGACACCTCTTTTATTAGTTCGCACAAAAACACTATCAATATGACTGAATCAATTGGAGAGGCGACTTGTTCGGCTGAGCTGTGGTTCACTAGTAGCAGACTCAAACTCAACTCTGATAAGACACAACAGCTTATTGTTTCTTCAAATCATAAAATATCAGGTGATGAACCGGTGGGATTGTTGGGTCTGACTTTGGATGGTGACCTGAATTGGGTGCCTCACGTTGAGCAATTAGGAAAAAACTTTCTGCTACTTTATATCTGTTACGTAAATTGAAGCCTCTAGTGAGCCCATATGTGTTGAGGGCGGCATATTTTTCATTGTTTAACTCTAGATTGAGTTACAGTGTTATTTTATGGGGTAACTCTACCCACTCCATAGCCATTTTTAGACTTCAGAAGCAGGCTATCCGGCTGTTGGAGGGTGCTGGTCACAGGGAGCACTTTCAGCCTCTATTTGTGAAGCATGGGATAATGCCACTTCCTTCGATGTATATCTATGCCACCCTTCTGAGGGTACATGAGACAGCAGGGAATTATTTTTTGTGGAGTGATATTCACACATATAACACACGTAATGCCAGTCTACTATGGTTCCACGTTGTCATCTAGCTATGTCTTCCAGACACTCGGTGGAAGTGGATCTATATAATCGTTTACCGGGGAAGATTAGGGCCGTTAACTTGGAAACCTTCAAGTATATAATAGTCATTTATTCTGCAGCATTGTTTTTACTCCATCAACGAATATACTAATGTGGCTATGCCAGTGTTCTGATCCGGACTGATGCGTTTTTTTTTTTTTTTTTACTGTGCTTTGACTGCTGGTTAATTGTGTTTTGTTGTTAGGATAGATTAATTTTAGGCGTTTTGAATTTGTATTGACATGAGTGCTTTTAACTTGTACACTGACTCTCTGTAAACATAAACTAATTATGTAACATGGTCAATATAATCTATCTATCTATATATCTATATTTTGTGATAAGGTTATTTAACCTATTTGATCATGTTTAATTATTGTATGCATTTAAGAGTCCCTTTTTTTATAGATGTGTGGAAGATTGCCATTTTATAACAGAGACCACGATGTTCTGTTCACGCTAATTCTCCTGGAAGAAGTGAAATTTCCAAGAAACTTAAGTACTGAAGCAAGAGGTTTATTGTCCGGTTTGTTAATTAAAGATCCTGCAAGACGTTTGGGAGGTGGCCCAGACGACGCTAAACAAATCATGGTACATCCTTTCTTTAGTGCTATTAACTGGAGAGATTTGGAATTAAAAAAGGTAGGTGTTAATTTGTCATTGCCATTTCTTGTCTATAGCTATGGCAACTACCTCACTAACTCTGTGCGACATGTTATTTCAGAAACTTACATGTAATGATATTTTTAAGATTTATAATGAACAATCAGGGAACGGGAAGTTCAGAGACTGGTAAGGATGAGAGCAAGGGAGGAAAACGCAGCAGGTAAAACAGTCAGAGTGGGGCACAATAAGGTTACTGTAGACAATGAAGAGTGGAAGTGGAGCAAAATAACAAAAAGTAGAAAAATAAAAAAACAAGACTGGCGAAAAACGGTAGGATATATAGATGAGGACGACCTGGGAAAGAAAAAGGTAAATGTAAATAAAGCAACGGAAGCAAAGGATGTTGGGCAAAATGAGAGGATTTGGAAAATAGGAAAATGGAATGTTAGAAGTCTAACGGGTAAAGAATACGAATTGAAAGATGAATTTGAGAAAGCTGATCTGGACGTTATGGATATAATGGAGATGAAGAAAAAGGGGCAAAGGTGAGGTTTCATTGGGTGGTCACATATTGATGTACAGTGGAGTAGTGATGGAAAAGAGAGGAAAGGAGGGGGTAGGATGCATAGTAAACCAAATAAATATTAAATACTTGAGACAGTGGAATGGCATATCAGAAAGAATATTGAAGATAGAGTTAGACATTGATGGTAAACAGGGCACGACAGTAATAGTAGCGTATGAACCAAGTGAGGACACACCAACCACAGAAAAAGATACATTTTGGAAACAACTTACTCAAACAGCGGAACAGACAACAGGACGACTGATTATAGTGGAGGATTTAAATGGAAGAGTGGGTAGGAAAGATGAGGAATTAGGTGAAACAATTGGGACACATGGAGAAATAACCAGAAATAATGGTGGAAGAAGACTTATAGATTTCTGTATGATGAATAACCTTGTAGTTACAAACATCTTTTTCATGAACAAAGATATCCAGAAATACACAAGCGAAGTGAAAAGTAGAGAAGAAAAGTCGATCATAGATTACGTAATGATAAGTAAAGAGTACATGAACACACGGGTGAGGAAGAGGTGTCAAAATCTATTCAGATCATTTCCTAGTGCTTACCAAACTGAAAATTAGAGGAGAAATATCCGACACAGCACCAAGAACATGCAAGCAGGGCAAGATTGAAACCTCCGGTGAAAGATTAAGGATATATAAGTTAGGAGAAGAAGAAACTGCAAAGGCCTATGCAAAGAAATTAGAAAATGAAATGAAGCAAATTAGGAACGTCGCTGATGGTGTATCGCTGGAAGAAATGTGGAAAAAGATTAGAGACAATTCTGCAAACAGCAAGTGATATATGTGGCCCAACAAACGTGAGCAAAGATAGAAAACAGACCAGTTGATGGAATGGCGAAGTGAAGATACAGATAAATATCAAGAAGCAGAAGTCTCTGAGGAAGGAAAAACATTGTGGACACGGCCATATAAAAAGCAAGGAAGGTAAAATATTGTGTGATGATGAAGAGATAATGAATAGATGGAGGGAACATTTTGAGAAATACTAAGTAGAGGGCAAACCAACCACAAACTTTCTAAAGGGAGATCCGAAGACCGAACTGACCATCGAAATAAAAAAGTTCGTGGAGACGAAATCCTAGTAGAAAAGGTAATGGAGGCGATAATAAAGCCTGAAGAGAGGAAAATCAGCAAGGTACGATCGGATAACCCCTGAAATGTTGAAGAACTTAGGAGATACAGGCCTATAAATGCTTACAAAGCTATACAATAGAGCATGGAAGGAAGAAAGGGTACCATAAGACTGGGAACTGGGAGTACTATGCCCATACATAAAAAACGCGATAGGAGAGAATGCTCCAATTACAGAGAAATCACTGTTAAGTGTGGTATTCAAGGTATACGAAAGAATCATAGACAGAAGATTGAAAATCACAATAGAAGATAGTTTAGAAGAACCACAGAGTGTATTTATAAAGGGAAGAGGGGTACAGGACCACATATTTACAATTAAACAGCTAATAAAAAAGAACAACATCATATATGCTGCTTTCATAGATTTGGAGAAAGATTTCGACAGTGTTTCTAGAGACGATTTGGAGAAGCCTAGAAAAAAGAAACATAAACATGCAACTACGTAGGAACATATATGTGAAAACTGGAACCTGTGATGAGCACTAATAAGTACACTAGGAGAACACCCAAATCACCACAACACATATTTCAGAGACCTTACGATCGTTTCGTTGACCAAGTCAACATCTTCAGAGGAAGAAAAATTCTAACATAAAAAACTAGATCCCATATATTTATATTTATATCGCGTCAAGGTAAACGAACTAGTCCGAAGTAAAGTTGTCGTCCAAGAACGATCGTTTGTTTATTGCGCAGTGAAACAGGTCGGAGACCTGCTTTAATCTTTTGGTCGACAAATTTATGACCCTTTTCTAATATAGGTATTAAAAGGACCAGAGTTCTTTAAAGAAACGGCACGTTTCTTTTCGATCTAGAAATTTACTATGTGGATATTGGTTCATGCCGATAAAGACATCTGGTGAGATAAACAACATAAACTCAACTCATCTCTTTTAAAAATAGAAAACTAAAACCCAGATGTCTGTCTCACCGTGTTAACTTTAACAAAGGAAAAATAGTTCAACTAAAATACTACATAAAAACTATATTTATATTGATTTTAATTCTACGTGAAAATATTTATATTGACTACATATATACAAAAAACCGAACCGGTATTTAAATCAAGACAAACATAGTGATTAGTATATGTATAAACCGGTCGAGTTATTCACAATAATTTATTGTTCTACCAGACAAATTAGGAGTATTTAAGCGGTCAAATGCAAAGAGAAAGCAAAGAGCTAGAAATTACAGGTGCCGCACGCTTTAATGAAGTTTTGTTCTTAATAGACCTTAATATAAAATACTTTTTAATGAATCAAGCATAGTTTGATGTCTGACATTTTTGACAAGTTTCAAATTTTCTTTGTCAATGTGGTGGTTATTATCCCATATATGTTGTGGCACACATGATTTGTCCACCGTACCATATCGTAACTGTGCAAGATGTTCACGAAATCTGGTGGCTATGTTTCTCCTAGTTTGGCCCACGTATTTAAGATCACAATCTTTGCAACTAATCTCATAAATTCCAGACATTTCAGTGACTTTGTCTTTCGTATTACCCAACAAATTTTTTAAATTACTTTTCGTCGAAAACGTAACATAGCCAGTTTGTACAATAACACGAGAAACATCATCAGAATGAGAAACAGGCAGTCGAACGAATTCACGACAATAGACGGGCTAATACAGGGTGATGTGTTGAATCCTACCCTGTTTAACGTTGTGATGGACGGGGTAATAAAGAAAACAAAGAGCGAAGCAAAGAAATTGAAAGTGGGACACAGATATATGAACTTGATGACGATCTTGTGCGTTTGCTGATGACTTAGCAATTTTCACGGAAAGCGGACGAGATCTCCAATACAACTTGGAAAAGTGGAATAGGGCGCTAAAAGAAACAGGTTTGGAAATAAATGTAGACAAAACAAAAGTCATGACATTGGGAAAAGATAATAAGAAAAAGATAATAATAAAGCTGGATAGGAAAAGTGTTGAAAAAACAGAAGTGTTCAAATATTTGGGAGTGAAAATATGAAAACAAAATATCAACAAAAACGAACATGACAGAATACAAAACGGTGTTCAAGTCAATTCTGACATAGGGGTGCGAAAGTTGGGTTCTTCCCAAACAAGCCAAAAGCAGATTACAGACAGTGGAGATGAAGTATCTGATAGCAGTAAAAAGCGTTACAAGAAGAGGCAGGATAAGAAATGATAATGTTAGAGAAGAATTGAAACTAGACCCAGTGATATCAAGTATAGAAATGCAATAACTAAAATGGATTGGACACCTTGTGAGAATGAAAGAGGAAAGACAAGTGAAAAAAGGTTTGGCAAGCAAGATCAATACAGAAGAGTGCAAGAGGCAGACTAAGGAAGATGCAGACGAGCCCTGAGGGAGAAAAAAAAGGAAGGACTGGAATAACTCAGTAGCAGAGGTTATAGGGAAAAGAGGATTGGACTGGAGATCAGCATTGAGAAAACCTAAATATTAGAAGGAATGGGCACAATTTATGCACCGAAAATGCTAAGGAAGTACACCCTGACATCTAGGGTATTAATAGGGTTATGATTATATATATATATATATATATATATATATATATATATATATATATATATATATATATATATATATATATATATATATATATATATATATATATATATATATATATATATATATATATATATATATACAATGGGCGCCAAATGTATGGACCGGGACTTATAAAATCTAAAGTAAGCGGCCAAAAAAATTGAAATTTGATATGCGCATATGGGACGTATTTTCGCATATTATGACGTGATTTCTAAGTATTTACTAGAGGTGTGCGAACCCATGTTTTGTTCGAACCGAACTATGAACGAACCCAAGCAAATATGTTGCCTGGAACTTCGAACCTCTGAAATAGTATGTCTAAGGTTCACAGTCGAACTTCGAACTTCTTAGAAATTCAAAATCGAACATCGAACTACCAAAAATTCTTCAGTGCTTATATATCATTTCCTTAAATACAAAATTTTGGAATATTGTAACATACAATATTTGACATGTAAAAGATTCCAACTCTTTTTACAAAAAGGAAGGATTCAATAAATTTGCAGGTTGATTGGGTGAAAATGCCTTCCGGTTCTGATCGTTGTGAAGATGGGGCAACGTTAAATCAAAAACACAAAATATTTGAAACTTTTTTAGATTTCTAGATCTATAGATAAGCTCAATTATAAATATGTTGTTGTTTGGTATTGGCTAGGCAGTTTTATCAAACAGATTGGGAGGGTTCAAAGTGAGCACAATAGGTATAAAATAACCACTTACAAGTTTGAACTGTCTCCTGATTGTGAATATTTAACTGTTTTGACTCACTGAGTAATAAAGAATGTTGAAACGAGTGTTTTCCAAAGGCAATCTGTAATTATCCTCAAATTCTGAACATTTACGTTACCGATCGCCTTTGAAAACTGCCATCATAATGTTGTTACTGAAATAGGTGATGGGAGGCTAGGATATACAAGAAAAGTAATTCTGTGACTGCTAAAGGGCTTCGTCGTGTCTCAATGTGTCCCATCTACTTTCAAAAATATGCATGAGTGAAATCTCCTGAAACTACGCTATCGACTCAATGAGTTTAAAGCGCCGCTACCGCGTTAAAGGGGCCGCAACTTCGCTACTTTTGGCAACATTCAATGCCTGTAAAGTTAAATTTCGAAGTATTTTTGAGCAACGAACTTCGAACTATTTTGAAAAATTACATATTTCGAACTTCGAACTATTTCAACATCGCTAGTGCGAACATATTTTCGAACCGAAGGTTCGGTTCGAGTTCGGGTTCGGTTCGGAATTTCGAAGCTTCGCACACCTCTAGTATTTACCCCTTTTATTACAGAATATACAGGGTGTAGGTCATTTTTTTTAAACGGTAACAGGGCCAGTAATTATTAATTTCTGAAAGTACAATCTTTTCTGCTTCTAACAATGTATCACAAGTAAAAAAAAATCATTTATAAACCATCCTCAGTAGGACAAAAAATGGGACAATGTACAAGCAGATAAGCTTGGAATTTATTAAGACCATTCGACCAGTTCGTATTCGTGTGTTGCTTTACTCAATATTACTTGACCAATAAAGGCGGAAGCACTCATCAACTTGACTGTGACAGTAAATTAAAATTATTATTATCTTATTAAGGTAAAAAAATATCATTTATAAACCATCCTTAGTAAGACAAAAAACGGAACATTGTACAAGCTGATAAGCTTGTAATTTATTAAGACCAGTCGACCAGTTCGTATTCGTGTGTTACTTTACATTTCATTACTTTTCTGGTATAAAAAACAAAAAACGGGGCAATGGACAAAAAAGTACAAGCTGATAATGTTGTAATTTATTAGACGAGTCGATCAGTTCGTATGCATGTCTTACTTCACATCTAATTTTTTTTCTGTAATTTTTTCTCATGCAACCCCCATCTTGTGATACATTGTTAGAAGCAGAGAACATTGTACTTTCAGAAATTAACAATTACTGGCCCTGTTACCATTTTTAAAAAATGACCTTCACCCTGTATATTCTGTAATAAAAGGAATAAATACTTATAAATCACGTCATAACATGCGAAAATACGTCCCATATGCGCATATCAAATTTCAATTTTTTTGGCCGCTTACTTTAGATTTTGTAAGTCCCGGTCCATACATTTGGGCGCGCACTGTATATATATATATATATATATATATATATATATATATATATATATATATATATATATATATATATATATATATATAATGATAATCTTTATTAATTTAAAGAAGAAAAGCAGGTACAAAAATACTTTTGTTGGGTCAGGAATAGGATCCTTTTCTCCCAGAATGTCTTCACCACAATTTATGTGCTTTTTTTAAATAAGTGAAATATTTGTTATTTTGTTTAATATAAATTTTGTTTTTTATTTCTACAAGACATGTTGTTGCCCATAACAAAACTCACATACCTGTTGCTTTCATAAAACATCTTATATATATATATATATATATATATATATATATATATATATATATATATATATATATATATATATATATATATATATATATATATATATATATATATATATTGCTTGCAGGTCCCACCACCTTTCAAACCTCAAGTAACGAGTGACACGGACACTAGGTACTTTGATCAAGAGTTTACAGGTGAAAGCGTAGAACTCACACCCCCAGATACAAGTGGACCTCTGGGTGCTATTCAAGAAGAACCTTACTTTCCCCAGTTCAGTTTTCAGGACCTCTCGTCTACCCTTGATGGTTCAGCCCATCTTGGCAGCATGTCGAGTGTAGCAGCACCAATGACTTAAGTTTCAAATGTTGTTTCTTGTTGTTGACGTTATTATATAAGGTGAGTTAAATTTACCACAATAGTTTTTCGTTTGTAATTCGATAAGGTTTTTTTTTTAATTTATTTACAATATTACCCCATTTACAAATCTCAGGGTGTCCTTTTGTCTGAAATTTCAACAGGTTAGACTAAGGTTCGTTTCAAATTATAAATTCTTATTTTTAAATCTAGATCCGCCATCCTCGACACCATCTTGTGTCGATTGTGAGCAAACGCGGCACCCATCTTGCGGATAGCTTTCTCATACCCAAGTGATCATGCAAAATCGAAACCACTGAGCCTTGTGATATGCCTATGGCTTTCACAATCTCCCATACCTTCAATCTCCGATCGGCCAACACCAATTGTTTCGGGTGTAGCGACCTCAACTGGGCATCCAGAACGTTCAGCGTCATCTGTGCTTGTAAGGCCGCAACGAAATTCAGTAAACCACTTTTTTACCATGGAAATTGATGGTGCAGAGTCCCCATAGTATTTATCAAGCTTAGCCTTGGTTTGAGTGATGGTTTTTTCCGCAAAAACTAATCTTTGATGAGTACACGAAATAAACTTTTTCCATTTTCGGTATAACTCAAGAGGTTGTCTGCTTACAATGGCTATCTAAAACAAACTAAATGACGCAGCTTGTTCAAAATTTGGCAGGAGTCAACTGACAGATGGTTGTTGACAGGAGCAGTGTTGCTCTTCCTGTGAAGAGGCAGGTAATTCAAAAAGTCACAAACTTATTGACCGGCGCTCGTAACATTCAGGTTGCTCTGTGCTTGTGAGATGATTTCGTCCATTTTCCCAGAGTAGAGAATCATGGTCTCATCAGCATAGAGTTGTAAATTTCCTGATAGGTTGCATTTCTCCAAGTCATTGATGTAAATTAAGAACAGGATTGGTACCAGAATTTATCCATGTGGCACTCCGAATTTAATAAGCTGTTTCTCACTATTTACATTATTAATTTCCGTGTACTGATACTTGTCGGACAAATAGCTCTTGAAAATTTCCAGGGTGGGTCCACAAACTCATATTGATTTATTTAATAAATTAAAATTAGAATCTAATTTATTTAATAGTATGTCCTGATCAACTACATCGAAGGCCTTACACAGATCAAGGAAGATTGCTATCACACTCTCTTTATTGTTAATATGCTTATACAGGGTGACACATTGAATACAAAACAGACTGATTTGCGTCCAGAGAATTTTTTTTTTTAAGAAACGCTGAAACACGTCAATTTTAATGTTGACATAAAACTCAACTTTGTCACATCAACCCCTTAAGGGTGGTGATAACAACCCTTATATTTTAAATAGGGAACATGGGTCGAGTGTTACATCATTTGAAAGCTATTTCTTTTCTGAATTCAGCACACTAATTTTTTTGGAAGTTTTATCAACTCGTTTAAAAATTATTCACAGTTGGAGTTGCAAGAACGTATTTCATTCATTGTGATAAGAAATGCACTAATTAGTCATTTTTTCGTTAAAAAAAAACTAAGAAACAAAACCAAACGTTCAAAAATGTTTATTCAGTTAAGTAAGTGTTCAAATGGTTGACCACCAGCTTCCATACAAAAGTACAAATTTTGTTCAAAACGAGGTTTGACATTCTGGAGCATTTGTGGAGTTATTAGACGGCATTCTTCAACAATGCATCGTCGTAATTCTTTCAGAGACGCCGGTTCTGTTGTGAAAATTCTACTCTTTAAATGGCCCCATAAAAAGAAGTCTAAAGGAGTTAAATCCGGTGATCTAGGGGGCCACTCAATAGCACCTCTACGCCCAATCCATTGCTCTGGAAACTCTTTGTTCAAAAACTCCCTAACACGTTGTGAAAAATGTGGAGGAGCTCCATCTTGTTGAAACACTAATTGATTTTCTTGGTAGCGATCATCATTTTCAACAATGTCAATTAGTAGAGGGTAAACGATATCTTCTAGTAACTCCAAATACGTTTCGCCACTCAAATTGCCATCAAGAAAAATTGGTCCGATTAAACGGTCTCCAAAAATGCCAGTCCATACATTCAATTTCTGTGGAGTTTGAGTGTGACGATTGACTGTAGAGTTTAATAAAAACGTACACTCGTCTGAAAAACAGATATTGAACAGAAAGTTCCTGTTATCAGCTATTCGTGCAGTCATAACTTCACAAAACTCCAGCCGCCGATCAAAATCATCTTCATTCAGTTATTGTACAAGATGAATTTTATACGGGTGAAATTTATGATGCTTCAATATTCGCTGAATAGTTCTTCTTTTGATGTTTGAAACAGTGGCCAATTTTCTCGTGCTCAAAGTTGGGTCTGTAGCAATTTGTCCTAAAACTTCAATCTCAGTAGTCTCATTTCTAACCGGAAATTCACATTCAGGATCCCGTTTTTGGTTGGCTACTGAACCACTTCGTCGAAACTTTGCAACTAACTCCAAAATGTATTTTCTGTTAACATGTCTGTTCGGATGTCGTTCATTAAACAAATTTGTGGTACGGTTGGCACATTCATCGTTTTTGAAAAAAATAGTCATTATTTCAACTCTTTCTTCTACAGAATACACCATTGTGAAATTAATTTTCTGTAGTACTATCAAGTATCAAACCGACCGATAAACTGAAATAATAAACCGCATTTCTCTCATTCCGATAGGAAATGTTCTGATAGTCAATTTTTTGTTACAAACCAACAAAACATTGACTATCAGCACATTTCTTATCGGAATGAGTGAAATGCGTTTTTGCATCTTCAACTGTAAATAATTTTTAGACGAGTTGATAAAACTTCAAAAAAAATTAGTGTGCTGAATTCAGAAAAGAAAGATCTTTCAAATGATGTAACAGTCGACCCATGTTCCCTATTTAAAATATAAGGGTTGTTATCACCACCCTTAAGGGGTTGATGTGACAAAGTTGAGTTTTATGTCAAAACATGTCCCCCTCAATATTAAAATTGACGTGTTTCAGCGTTTCTTTATAAAAAAAATTCTCTGGACGCAAATCGGTCTGCTTCGTTTTCAATGCGCCACCCTATATATAAATTCCATTGCTGTCATAATAGCTGTTTGAGTTCCTCTTTATTTAAAAATGCATGCTGATTTTTAGTTATTATAATGTTATCTCCTAAAAATTCCATCAACCTGTTTTTAATACATGATCTTAAATTAATATTTTTATGCTGGTCATGTAATTAAATGCTTGTCTTTTTTAGGGATAGTACTTACATCCATAAGAAAAGGATTATACTGGAACGACTTGTTGACTATTTTGTGATATATTTCTTACATATTGTATTGTATATAGTAACACTCAGTTGATAATATCATAGGGTTTTTTATTTACTACTAAACCAGGAGAGCTGTATATAGGTTAATAATTATTTTAATTAGTTGTACCTCGCAGCTGCTTGTAACCTAAGTTACTGTGTTTTTCATGTGTTCGCACCTAAGGGTACTACATTATTTATAAGTTTTAGCAGTGATGGGCATTATTCAGTTAATTTTACATTAATCTCGCAGATGGTGAGAGAATATTGTTTTATTAAATTTGTATGATATATGATTAGTATCTCATCGTGTACTTTAATTTTGAAGATGTATATCGTTCTAGATATGCAGTGAACTTATGCTCAATTGACTACAATCGTTTGATTCTGTAATCAACATAAAATTAAAATCAATTTTTTATTTACTAAATAAAATTTAAGTGCATTAATTATTTCAGGTTTTGAGACCACAAACAAAAATGATATTGGTCGTTTAACAAAAAAATAAAAAAAGATATTTTTTAAAGCAACTAATCACATGACAATCTCTATTATTTTCCTCTTTGAAAAAATGTATAATCATAAATTTTTACATTCCCTGTTTGTCGATATGAGATTTTCTTAAACATTTTTATTAACATAAGACCTCATGAGTTGTATTAAATTAAGACTTGTATATTTCTTTTGTGACCTACTTATTGACTTTCTCTCGTATATTAATATTATAATATACTATAATATTTCTTTATCTGTTAAAGAAAGTCTGTAAGTAGGTCACAAAAGGGTTGTTACAAAAATACTCCTCAAGATATTTGTTAGAAATATTATTTATTTTTCAACAGTCTTCACACCAACATTTATCTCATCGCTTCATCAGTGCCCTGCTGCATAACATTTTTTGGGTTACCGTCTAATTGTTCCTGAAGTCTCCACTGAAAGTCATGAATTCTTTGTTGGGTTACATTAGCCGCATGGGGTCGGGAATTGTTGTGATGAAGCAATTAAAATAATATTCTTTTTCCCATAAATGTAAAATTTTTGGACTTCAGTTCTAGAACCAGTAGGCTGGATATTTTCATCGAATTGCTTCGTTGAAATGTTACAATATGATGTAGCATTCACATTCTTACCTCGGTATTCAAAATAGAAGATAAGGGTTCCTTGGTAGTCCCAGAAGACTGTAATCGTGACATTGCCAGCTGAGATGGTAACCTTCAATTTCTTGGTTGAAGATCAAGAATGATGTTTCCATCCCATGAAAATATGGTTTGATTCCAGTTGCTAATGATGCACCTATGATTTATACCCACTACTGATCCTATAAAGCATGTCTTCGTGTTCCTTTGCATATTAAAAGAGAAGTCCCAAATACAGGCCCATGCAAATCATTTTGTGTTTCTCGGTCAATTGTTCTGGATACCCATGGCGAGTACATGTTGCCATGGACTAATCCATGAGAACACCCTATGAATGTAGCTGCTGTCTCCACCATTATTCGTCTTATCAGCTAGATTCATTTCCTCTATTCATCGAATTATTGTTTCTCTGGTGAACTGAACAGGGCGACAAAATCTGTCTTTATCAACAATTTTGGATCACCCTTGAGACGACTTCTCAACCCAGTTATGCACTGCTGTACGTGACAAATACTTCACACCATAATTTTTACTATAAATATCTTTAGCTGGAAGCCCATTTGCTTGCAAAAAAACGCACAACTTGCCTTTCCTCTGATCTACGTTTTTCGAGCACAGTCGTCATTTTGAAACTAGACTATGTATGCGTGTGATCCCTAGTAACAATTATCAAGTTTTAGTACCGTTCAGCTGTTTTGTGCTGCCATCTAGTGACGGGTAAAGAAACAACTTACGTCTATTTTCACATATCCCTTATTCCATTTGTGACCTACTTTTATCTATTCTCGTTTTTAATGTCAGTAATTGTAATCTTCTAAAAAAAAGCATTTTTTATTTATTTTTTTAATGTTGAAAGTTTCGGTTAATGAGGTTTTAGTTTAGATAAACAGCTTAACATTCAATACACGTTGAATTTTTATGATTGTCAAAGGAAAGTTTTGTATTTATTACTTCAATGGTGGTTTGAGAAAGTCTGCTAAACTAACACAGCAACGATCACAGTAGCTTATGCAGAAATTGAAATGCTACAAGAACTGAAAGAAAAGGAACGTTACTAAATTGATTTGTAAGCAAAATTTTCAAGAAATTTGCCATTTGGAGTGTTATTTTGTTGCTGGGGTTTTTCTGTTACAAAGTCTGCTAAGCTAACACAGCAAAGATCAAATGCTACAAGAACTGAAAGAAAAGGAACGTTATTAAATTGATTTGTAAGCGAAATTTTCAGGAAATTTGCCATTTCAAGTGTATTTTGTTGATAAGGTTTTTCTGTTACACCATGTATAAAAGAAAATAGCTTCAGGTTCTGTGGAGTTTTGGATCTTGCAACTTTTCTCATTAATTTAGCCATCAACTGTTTGGCTATTGTAGAAGTTTTTGGCAAAAGGAACATCTTGCATATAAACCAAAATGCTGATAACCCCAAACATTAACTCCTGAAGAACTCCCCTTTTGACATGGCACTGTCGACTTTATTGATGCCTTTGATTTCCATTTCTGATTAATTTTGGTTGGCATGTACATTGTAAAAAAACATATTTTTAATAGGTACTAGAAGAAATGTAGCATCAACAAGGATATTATGGTTTTTCTGTTACACCATGTATAAAAGAAAATAGCTTTAGGTTCTGTGGCGTTTTGGATCTTGCAATTTCTCTAATTAATTTCGTCATCAACTGTTTGGCTACTGTAGAATAGTTTATGGCAAAAGGAACATCTTGCATGTAAACCAAAATGCCGAGAACCCCAAACATTAACTCCTGAAGAACTCCCCTTTTGACATGGCACTGTAGACTTTATTGATGCCTTGATTTCCAGTTTTGATTAACTTTGGTTGGCATATACATTGTAAAAAACATTTTTAATAGGTACTAGAAGAAATGTTGCATCAACAACGATATGATGATTTAGTTTTGAAGTTTGCAGTTAAGTCGCTTGTCGAAAGTGAGACTAAAGCTAAGACTATGCCAGTTTTTCCCATAAATTGCCTGTTAGTTGTGATACAGAGTTAACACTTGATATGCAATTGAACCACTTAGTTATATTTTTTACTGACTTTTTAACTGATCTTTTTTATTGCATTCCTTATTTATTTTGAAATCTTATCATTTTTGTTGTTTATGGTTTTAAATTTAGAATTTTATTTCTAATATAACTGTAATTCGTTATTTATTGAATTTTATTATTTATTGCCCCATGTTGTTGTTTCATAGATTTATTTTATATAATGCTTTTTATTGTTTTTATTATGCCTAAATTTATGTTAATTCTTAAAGGTATAAGAAGATAGCAATTGTTTATATTGTCGTAATTTATCAACTAAGGCGTACATTCTAAAACAAAATAATGCAGTTTAAATTATTTTATTTTTGATATATGACAAACACTTTTTTTAATTCATTTGGTCTGTATACCTATGTTTAGTTGAATCAAAAGATATGTCCATTACAAAATGAGCTCCATTGATACCAGTATGGTTCAAGACAATCATTTAAATATTGCCTATGGTACAGCCTGCCTCGATTTTGGAAAATTTATAAAGAACTGGTTGTCATAATGGCAGCAGTACAGTAATTTCAGTTTTGCATACTGTTTTATTTTTTATGGATCTACCACATGAAGAATATTGAACCTTTTAATTGCTCGTTATTTGGTGGTGGTCTGTAGCATATTAAAACATCTATTGTATTACTTCCAGTGGTTTTTTTACACGTTTGTTAACTTTTCGAGTGAATAATAAAAATTTTGAGTACTCGATTACTCAAGTTGGAAATCAGCAAAATTGCAAAATATTGACATTACTTTGACAAAAAGTAGATCAATTTGATATTAAAGGAGAAGCATTTAAGAGAAAGAAAAATAGCTTGAGTAAAGTAAAACATGGTACAAAACAATAGAAAAACTGCAGTTCTTTGAAATGTTTGTATTTGATTTTAGATTTAAACAAAACATTTGTTATTTATTAGTTGTTGATACTGTTTTCTTTTAGTGAATTTTTATTTTTTATAAATATATTTGTTAATTTAAAAAAAAAATACATGTGTGAGAGGCATGTATTGTAAAAATTTTGTTCTTTTGCTTTTAACTCAAGAGCCAAGTCTTCTCAGAGTCTTGATCACAAATTCTGAAAATGTATTTTGATGAATTAGTAATTTTTTTTCATCTTGTTGATCTTCTTTTGTTGCATTATTCATATTTTATAGAGTTCATATTCAATACACTTTGCACAAAAAATTAGTACACATTAAATAAAGGCTTCTTTTGCAAATACAGTCCACCCTGCCTATAATTAAACTTCTTGAATTAGTTATATTATAGCTGTTATAAAATTTTAAATAGAAATGTACAAAGCATTAAACATAGATGTACAGATGATTTATATACCTTCACAAAGGCTGTTTTCTTCTCTGTGGCGAAACTGGTTGCAGAGAAGACAATAAGCAACAATTTGCGAAGACAGAGAAAAAGAGACATAGGTCGTATGTCCACATTTAATACGGAATGCTTTCCCCAAGTTAGGGCAGTAAGAATATTAGAATACAAACCACCAATAATGGTTCTCTATAATAGGTGATTGTTTTTGATAGGGATGTCTTTGAGCAAGATTGAATTATTTAAAATAATCTTAAATTATGATCAGTAAACACGAAACGAATCAATTTACTATTGGTTTTTTTTTTTTTTTTTTGAAAATGCCCATTGCTAAATCCATCAAGTAAGCCTAATTAACTGCTTAGCATTTGTTTGTGTACATGTTATGTATGATAAAGATTAATTATTGATGCCTTTATTATTCGTTACTTATTAAGGTTATGTAGAGATAACAATTATGTTAGAAAATCTCTCAGCTTTATTATCAGAAATTGTCATTGGCCTGTAACAAATTGTATAATGTATATATAATATAATGATTTAAATATATTCTCTCTTGAGATTTGTGTTTCTATTTATATATAATAATAAAATGTTTATTTACCCACATAAAGTACAATTTTAGTAATAGCAATCACAATTTCAACAATTACAAAGATCTCAACATGATTATGTAAACTACTAGTTGCTAACATCCGAAGGCAAATTAAACATAAGAGAGAGAGAGAGGAAGACCCGCAAAGGCGAACCTGCATGTGGGCTATTCTATCTCCTTATACTTTTATAAACAAAAATTTGCACACTCTTGCAGTCCTCTCAAGCTCCAACGGCAGCAAACCCTTCTGGACTCTTGCTAAATCTATTGGGAATAATTTCTGCAAAAGCACATTTCCACCTCTCGTCTCGGGATGAAATTGTTTCTACCACCCTGGGCAAGGCTGAACTTGTTGCTTCGTTGTTCACCCGCAATTCTACTCTCAACCCACCTCTAAATGTTCAACCACCAACAGTCACCAAAGTCGCGCATAAAATGACGGCTATCATTTTAAAAACTAAAAAGGTATGAAAGATGCTCTCTTCTCTTAATACCAGGAAAGCCTCTGACCTTGACGAGATCTCAGCAATTGTTCACAAAAAATGCGGACCAGAATTTGCTCCTGTCCTGACTCGTCTGTTTCAGATATCTTACAATAAAGGCATATTCCCTAGTAACTGGAAAACTGCTCGAGTACAACCCATCCCCAAGAAAGGATCCAAAGCGCTTCCTAGCAACTACAGGCCTATTTCTCTCCTTTCAGTCGTCTCTAAAGTGATGGAAAAGTATATAAACACCGAATTACTATAATTTCTTGAAAAACACAGTCTAATCCACGACAGGCAGTATGGATTCCGTCGGCGCAGATCGACTGCCGACCTCCTTTCCTTTGTCACCCATTCTTGGAACAAGTCTATGGAACTACACGGTCATTCCTCTAAACTGTATCCAATTAATGCAGGAGTTCCTCAAGGTTCAGCTTTAGCCCCTACTTTGTTTCTTCTCCACATCAATGACCTCCTCTCTAGCACTTCCAACCTAGTTCACAGTTACAGCAGCAGCAGCACCCTCCATTCCAATATACAATATTCTAAGCCTGTCTCTTTAGCCCAATTAGATGAGGATCGCAGACTCATGGAGGGTTCTGTCTCCGTGGATCTCCAAAAAATATTAGACTGGGGAAGTAGAAATCTTGTACAATTCAACCCCACCAAATCTCAGTCTTGCTTTCTTTCTCATAAGAGATACGCCAGCCCTAGACCCATCACAATGAACAACCAAGTTATTCAAAGTAATGAGTCCTTTTCTCTTGTTGGCATTTCTGTGGATCGAAATCTTAATTGGCACCAACATATGTCATCAATTGCAGAAGCGGCTGCTAAGAAATTAGGTTTCCTCTTCCGGGCTCGCAAATACTTTTCACCAGCTTATTTCTATACCTTATATACTTCACAAATAAGACTAAACCTCGAATACTGCCCCCACCTCTGAAGTGCTGCTGCTGCTTCTACACTTGCTATCCTGGACTCCATTCAGAAGAGAGCTATATGTCTCATCGGTGACCCTACCCTCACTCAAAGGCTGCCATCCCTTGCCCACCGACGTGCCGTTGGTGACCTCTCTCTCTCTCTCTTTTATAGATATCTGCATGGGCACTGCTCAGAGGAGCTTTCCTCCATAGTTCCCCCACCTGCTGCCCCCAACAGATCTACCAGGGGAACAGAGCGAATGCACCCTTTTACTGTCCAGGTCACCAGACATAGAACATCTTGTTATGCCCGCTCTTTTGTCCCGAGGACTTCCAAGTTGTGGAATTCCTTGCCGGCACATGTTTTTCCTTCTCCGAACCTCCAAACCTTCAAGTCCAGAATTAATAAGTTGCCTCTTTCCTCCTTGTCGACACCCACGGCACGATAGTATTTAGGCTGTAAGCCCTCGTAGTGTGTTGTTAAAATTAAAAAAACAAACAAAAAACAACGTGCCACAAACCTATATATAAAATAATTATACAATAGTGTACCTAACCTAAAGTATCGCACCCTTACACGTTCTCAAATCACCAGTGTAACTCAGACCAGCACAATTATAGCCACACATTAGCACATTTGAACAACACACATACCCACTGATACACATACGGGAAACACAAACAGTAATGAATACAATAAGTAACAGAGAACACATATCAGACGCACACTTCCACAAACTGACGTACCTATGCACCGCAACTATGAAATTTGTGTCCAAGAGTTGAAATAAAGTCCAGTATCTATCAATCGGTGGGCCTCTTGTCTGGTCATTTGAACAATCCACAACTTAATTTTACACTTGAAAAGAGAGAGTTCAACTTTTTAAATATTTTGGCAGAACGTATATTTTTGGAGCAAGGTAAGTATAAGACCGCTGTCCAATGGTGTTCTGCATAGTGGGAACATTGAGGCAACTTACTTTATGCCTCCTTCCATAGACATGGTCTATGTGAATGGAAGCATTAACATTTTTCGAGTATGGATCAGAAGTGCTAGGATGTAAGTTACATTACATTTATTTAACCATCAAAATTCACATGGTTCGTCGCACATAAAATAATAAAATAATTGTATACTGGACTTACACATGACAAATAATGGGTGACAATATACATAAAATAGAACAAAATATAAAATGAGCTGACAAAACACACAACAGTTAATTAAAAATTAAATTCTTCAATTGAATATATAGGTCTCTCTATTAATTATCTTTTTATCACAGATGCAAACTGTCTTCTAGACAATTCCTAACTCCAGTATACCCATGGCTCCTCTGCATGCGGCTTATCCTGTGATGAGGAATCACAAACTGACTTTTACCTCTAGTTTCGTAATTGTTAACCTGTCCGTGGGAGATAAAACTGGCCTAATGGTCATAAATGTAAATAAGGCAAGTAATTATATAACTTGCTGGTAGGGTAAGTATTTTATACCTCTGGAATAGTTCTCTACAACTGTGGTCCTGAGGAACGTTATCAATCGCCCTAATTGCCCTTTTCTGTTGTAAAAAGACACATTACGCATGTGGCGAGGATCCCCACAGCAAAATCCCATAGGTTGCAATGCTTTGAAAGTGAGCATAGTAAGTAACCCTTGCGGCGCTTTCATCTATGATGTATCTTATTCTAAGGATTGAGTAGATGGCTGAAGATACTTTTTTACACATTTGGTCTATGTGGGGTTTCCAGCTTAAACAACCATCAATATGAAAGCCTAAAACTTTATTATTTTCGCCTGAGTTCTGTAGATAGTCCCTGGTAGTTATGACAAGTCTTGATGTTTTTTCTGCATTAAGCAATAACTTGTTTGCCTTAACCCATGCTTCCACCTGCTGGATGGATTGATCACCTTTGTGTTTTATAAGGTCTGGAACTGCTTTATTAATTACTGTCGTGTCATCTGCGAAGATGCAAGTTCTGTCTGCCCTAATGTTTTCAGGCAAATCGTTAATATATATAGGAAGCGCATTGGCCCCAGTATAGAGCCCTGTGGTACTCGCAAGTCTACCTGTTTAAAATTTGATGTGGTATTTTGCCAGCTAACCAACTGCACCCTGTTCCTTAAATATGACTGTAAAAGTGTTTCTATTCAGCCTCTCATTCCATAATATTCCAACTTAGAGATAAGGATCTGGTGGTTTACCATATTAAAGGCTTTGCTAAGGTCAAAGCGCAATTGCTCGGCATTTTCTTTGTGATCAAGTGCTTCCAAGACAAAATCAACTATATATGTCATCGCCGTAGTTGTTGACCTATTTCTTCTGAATCCATGCTGGGAATGGTTTAGGATTTCGTGTATATCAATATAGTTTGCTAATCTCTCTTTAATAAGCGCTTCCAAAATTTTCGAGATTATAGGGAGAATACAAATTGGCCTATAATTGTTGCAGTCGTTCATGTCGCCATTTTTTGGGTAAGGAATTATCTTTGCAATTTTTAATAGATTTGGAAATATACTCTGAGCAAAGCACATATTGACAATTTTGCTCAGTGGGTCTGCAATCACCTGGATTATCCTTTGTAAAACTACTATGTTTAATGCAAAGATGTCACAAGCTGACTTATTTTTCATCATCAACACCACCTGCATAACTTCACGTGGGGATGTGTCCTCGAGAAACATTGACCCATTGTTCTGTAGTTTGACACGTTTTATATAGGAATGGCACTTTTTTGACGTGTCTTCTACTGGCACCAAATTATCCTTACCAAATCTGGAAAAATGGCAATTTAGACAGTCCGCACTTAGTGTACTTGCTCCTTGGTTAATCCTCGAGGTGTTTATATTCGAATTTATCAACTCCAGATGATTTTAGATTTATTATCAGCTTTTGTAATTCTATTTGTTATAGTTTATAATAGAAGTGTCAATCTGTGTCCTTAGTTGTTTCTTTAGGCTTTCATAAAGAGTGTCTGTCTAGGATCTATAATTCCTGACTCCCTAAAGAAGGCATCACTAGGGTACACAAAACACCTGTTGTAGACAATTTTCAATATCCACTTCTGGATCACTTCCAACCTCTTATAGAAACAGTCCGCCACACCACCCCAAGCAATAATCCCATAGTTAATATGAGTGTGCACCAATGCATAGTTACACTCCTCAGATGATCCAAGTCAAGGAACTTTCTTAAGTATTTAAATTTGTAAGTTAAACACCTCAACTTACCGATCAATTCGTTAACATGGACATCCCATTTCATGTGGCTGTCCATGATCACCCCAAGGTATTTAATCGTTGATCCGGAGGACAGCGTCATGTCACAGCCATTATATCTAAACGTTATGTCTGTAAAGTCAGGCAAGTGAGATCTGTAACTAGCATATGGGGAAAATTTTGTTTTATCCATGTTTATTGTCAAAAGCTTTTCACTGAAATAATCCAGCAAAATGGGAAGTTCACGTTGTATTGTGTTTCTCAAAGTTGTCCAACTACTACCCGTGTAAAAAACGACGGTATCATCAGCGAAACTGGTAAGTTCACCTGATTGGTAGTTCGAATAAAGAATTTATGTATATAATAAACAATAACGGACCCAAAACTGTCCCCTGCGGCACCCCGAAACGTACAGTTCTCATCCCACTCGTACCATCTATGAGCACAAACTGCTCTCTATCAGATAGGTAACTGTCAAACAAGCTCAGAGCAGTGTCTCTTATTCCAAGGTCTCCAACAGATCTGGATGACTGACCGTATCGAACGCCTTGGCTAGATCAATGTAGATGCATATCGATGGTTCTGCTTCGTCCATGGCTTTGTAAATTTTACCTGCTAAATCTGCAATTGCATCTTGCGTAGAGCGACCCTCTTGAAAACCAAACCGACATTTTGATATTAATATGTACTTATGGACAAAACTATATAACCTTTTTTTATATAATTTTTTCAATGATCTTAGATATATTTGAGATCAGCTAAATTGGTCTGTAGTTGGAAATATCCAACCTATCACCAGATTTGAAAACTGGTTTAATTACTGCTGTTTTCAGAATTTTGGGAAAAACGCCAGTCTCCAAAACCAAACCAGCTATATATGTCATTGGCTCCACCAGGTATTTAGAACAAGTTTTGATGGTATATGCACCAATACGGTATATATATATATATATATATATATATATATATATATATATATATATATATATATATATATATATATATATATATATATATATATTGTGTGTTGTTTGTGTGTATGGTGACAACTGGATGTTTTAAGCAACCTTTTGCATCATACGAGTGTTGGGCCCCTTGGCATACACTTCATTAGTTCAATTTATAAAGAAAATTAACATCTGTGGAAAATAATGTAGCCAGTTCAGTCAAAATTATTTTAATAAGAAAATAAATTACAGTAACACCTATAACTAATACGAGAAAAGAACAGCAAATAAATGATAGCCAAAATTTTCACAGTATAATAAAGGCCTATATTAAGATATATTTATATTTAACCATTCTGAGGTTCGAAATACTGTTTTAACTTCATAGTTATGTCGGTCAAAAAACTTTTATTAACTTTTACAGTTATCTTAGGAAAATATAGAGCTATTGTAATTTTTGAACCCTTTTAAATGGTGACTTCTTTTTACAGAATCATAATTAATGATTAAAAAACACATTGGTTTGAAATAATTATACTTAGCAAGTTGAAAAATTATTTGTATTTTATTAAATAATAGTTCAAAATAGAATTTATTTCTTGAGCCAGGTATGTAGAATCTTTTTTTAGCCTACTTTTAACTACATTTTTACCAATAATATAATACCTTCATTCTACTTATAAAATTGAAAAGTCACATCTTTAATTATACAGTATTTTCTGTTTGTATAAATTAAATTGCAAGCACCATAATACATAATTGGACACCCATTAAAGGAGCTGCTTCAAACTATTGAAACATTACAAAAAAACCTTGCAGTTCTTGAAACATTTACAGTACAATCATTTCTAATAGACTGGCATAAGATTAGCTTAATCTGCAGATATACAATTAAAGAGATTAGCTCACCCTCATCTGGGGTCAAAGCAGGGTACCCAGCGACCTGGAAAAATCGGGGCATGTGAAATACCCCTAAAATGTCAGGGAAATTTGTGATTTTACTAAAATGTCATGGAAATCATTCAGTAGACCTGGAAATTATATGTTTGTAAACTTTCGTCACTAGCAGATGCATTTTTATTTTGATTTCATATATATTATATGAATTTTCTCATGTAAATAGTTTTCTCATACCTAGGAAAATATATCTGATAACAATGCGGCTTAACTTTGGTACAAATATCAATTAAATCCCCCAATGAACGCAGTGTATGCCACATCTTGCGCCGATATAAATAAAGCCTTCTTCATCTATCTCAAACATGTCATATGTACATCCCACTTGGAATGTTCTTCCCTGAATGCATAAAATGCAAAATCCGTTTTAGGTCTTGGCCGGTAAAGCTGTGCTGTGAATGTGTTTATTCTATTTTAACCTTTATGATCATGTTGAAAGTTATGCGCCACCTAGAGACTTCTGGTTTTTCCATCACACTGGAAAATTCTTTCCGGAGCCTAAGTTCGTCAGTGAGTTATAAAAGTCAGGTTTTTCGGTGAAAAAATTGCAATTTTCTTCTCGAAGATGCCACATATTATAAACTTAACGGAGTTAAGCATACTTATGTTTTTGATTATATAAGTTTTTGTTCGTAATTTTTATTTATTTTGTTCATAAAAAATGTACTCGGGGGCCTGGAAATGTCAGGGAATTTGATTTTTGATTTCTGCTGGGTACCCTGGAGTCAAAGGCAATGAAGAAGCTGACAGTCTCGCGGAGATAGAGTCAGCAGAACCATTTATGGGACCAGAACTGGCTCCGGGCGTGACAAAGGGCACTGCCAGGGGAGCCATTAAGTCCTGGGTCAGAAACCAACACAAGGTGTACAGGGCAGACTGTCCAGACCTCAGACATTGGAAGTCAATAATTGACGAACCCAGTTCTAAGAGACCTGTGGAGCTGCTATATCTTAGCAGAGGACAGCTCAGAAACATAACAGGTCTCTTGACGGGACAGATGGCCGTCAAGAAACACCTACATAAAATGGGGCGGTTTGAGGGGTACCTCGCATGCAGACTCTGCGGCGAGGGGGGAGAAATCAGCCCAGCACATCTTGTGCGAGTGTATAGCTCTGGACTGCAAAAGACAACTGATCTACGGTCAGTCTAGACCAGAGACAGAGCATTATAAAACTTCACCCTATCAATCGCTGTGCAGACTAGTTCTAGGCACAGTGATTTTGGAATGGGTGGAGTAAAAAGACTAAGCGCATGCACAATAAGCCAAAGGTTGCAGTGCTATCAAGGCGGCAAATCTGCGGACGAGCCCTGAGAAAAAAAAAAGGTATCAACTTGTGAAGGTGTGTAAGGCGAACAGTGAAAACTGCAGATACTGCGCTGAAACAGCAGAAATAACAGAACACTTACTATTGGACTGCATGGCTCAGTTTTGCAAAGGGCTCAAATACCTAGGAGGGGTGAACTAATAGAATCCTCTCGCGCTTTTATATGACATACCACACTCTTCTTATAAACAAGCTGGCTTCGTTTCGATTTACTCATGATTTTATGGAGTTTTTTCACTCTTATTTTGATAGATACCCTTATCTTTTTGATGGTCATAATTCTATCAGATACACCATGCAATCCAGAGTGCCTCAGGGGTCGATTTCAGGGCCACTATTCTTTGTTATATTTCTAAACGATATTAGATCAATATTCACATCAAAGTGCCTTATGTTTGCTTCACCAGTGTATAATCGAAACATAATCGTGTTGTGCTTCAAAACAACCTGGATACTTTGCAGCATTGGTGTGAGTTTCACAACTTGAGTCTTAATGTAGAGAAGTGCAGAGTTATGATCTAGAAAAGAGATCTAAGCCTTTTGATTTCAATATGCCAGAAACTTTAATAATCATGCAAGAACCAACTTAGTTGAAGATCTTGGCAGTACTTTCGATCCTAAACTAACTGGCAATTTGCACATACAACAGATTGTTAATTTAGTCACCAAGATGCCTACAAAGGCTTTCAAAATATACGGCCAATAAAACACATTTTCCTTATGCATATTCGAAGTTAGAATATGAGTCTTATTTCCTAACGCAACAAAAGTTTCTTACCAACTATTTTGTTATGATGAAAGTAAGCTACTTAGAACATACTCCAATCTCTTAAATCGATTGTACTGTATATTGTTTTGCAGTAATTTTATAGCCTGGTTATTGCACTAGCAAGACATTTTTATATTTTTAACCCTGTGATACACACAAAACTTGTACAGCTTAACTACATAAAGATCATTGTTAAATATGTACATCAATTATTATTTAATTCCGTTTTTCTGGTGTGAAACAATTTTACATGTGTTTTGAGTTTTTCTCGACTTAATCCTATTCTGAAGCGTATTTAAAAGTCCAGCTAACACGTCATGATTAGGTAGCTTTTTAGCGAACAGCAGCCTTTTTACTGAATCATCGTAAGTAAGAAGTGCAACCATATTCTGGAGAAGGAAACCTTGGCAGTATTCTAAAAGCTGTTGAGCATTATAAACCTTAGCATGTATATACATCGATACCACGTTGTCCAAGGCTAAAATAGCTGCACAGCGTGTTTCACAGTAACGCAATAATCCATCTAGCTGGAAGAAGTTGGCAGCAGCCATCAGCTCTAGAATGTCTTCGGGGGCTGGCTCAAGAGCTTGACACCCACCTTGGTATAAGAACTGCATCACAATCTGAACAAGAAAAACAGCCATAAAATATAACCTTGGGAATGAAGAATTTTAAAGTTAATTATGTAAATTTGATAGAGCTAATGCATTCTTAAGTGAAAGTAAATGACAATTAAGTTAAGTACAAAAGTGATGTTTATATAATTAAAAACATTTATAGTGACATCAATAAAAATTTCAAGCAAGATAGTCAGAGGATAGTGTCCCTCTTGATGATAAATTTATATGGTTTGCATTGTGTGTTTTTTGGTGGAAATTATATGATTGTGCAGTACTCTCTGTGATCTTTTTAATGGTGTGAATGGAACTTGTGTATGGTAGCATTTGATGAAATTAGGTCCATTAATGTGTTTATTTTAAGTAATACTTAGTTTATTATTTTTTCTTATCAATATGATAAGATTAAATTTTGTTTACAAGATAACCCTCTGCTGAAATTGAGACTATACAGGGGGCAGCCGGTATATTTCATCATTGCTGGCTGCAGCCTTTACTAATCGTTGTTATTGCGAATCATGGAGTCATATGGCAGGTGCAACATTAGCTTGGAGATCTAAGCTTGCATCTTATAATAAATGTGGCATATTAGATTGCCAAGCTAGCTCTGGAATGTCAGTGTCGAAGATGAGATGCATGCCACTTCATAAATGCATAGTTAAATATTTATGTACTGACTGTGATGATCAATCTGTACTTCTGGGTGATGCTGTTGATCCTGATCTTCAATCTTCTGTTAGTGATGATGCTTCATGCTATGTATCCCTAGATATTTTTTATAGAGAGATGAATAAGCTGCAGTCCATCATTGGATATTTACGAACTGAAGTCGACAATCTCAAGGAGTCAAACATAGATCTTGTGAAGTGTGTCTCCAACACTGGGATTATCAATCTTCTGCCGCCTCTTCAAGTTGGATCATCTAGTGCCGCAACTCCTTCTGTACATAACACGTCTGAGAAGCTGCATCAAGAAGGGCCTCAGTGATTGTGAAACCTAAAGAATCTGCCAGTCCAGCACGGCTACTAAGGCTGATTTGTTCCAATCTATTAATCCCGTGACAGCTGAGAACTATGTGTCCAAGGTTAAACACATTGGCAATGGAGGTTTGATGGTTAGCTGTTCCTCTGACGTTGGTGCTGAAAAATTCAAATCTCTGGCAAATACTAACCTTTCAGACAAGTACAACGTTAAGCAAGTAACGAATTTGCATCCCCATATTCGTATTGTCAGCCTCTCCAAGAATTGGACGAAGACAAGGTGGTTCAACTTCTCAAGCTGCATAACACCAATGTCTTCGCCAATGCGGAGATAAAGTTGATCTCTTTTAGTCACCTGAAGGAAAATAATAATGTATATCAGGCTGTCTTGCAGTTGGATAACACCTATAATTGTGCCTTGAACATGGGCCAACTTTTTGTTGGATACGATCGCTGTTCCGTGTATGATGCCATTGACATAATCTGTTGTTTTAGATACGGTGGATTTCATCATACATCTAAAAACTGCAAGCGAAAGACTGTGTGTCCTAGATGTGCAGGAGAACATCTTGTGAATAGCTGCACATCCACATCTCTCTGTTGTATTGACTGTTTAAATGCCGCTAAAGTAAAAAAAAAACATTGCTACTGACCATGCTGCCTGGCACCATGAGTATACAGTATACAGACAGAAACTACAATCTGTTCGGGCCGATATAATTGGTATTCAATAGCAATCAACTTGTCCACTTTCTCCTTCTCCTTCTATCAGTGATGAACTTTCCTCTTTCGCCTGTTCAACAAAGAAGCAATTTAACATATTTTATGAAAACGTCAGGGGCCTCCGGACACAAACTAATGATGTTTACTCTTTTGTTTGCTCGCAGGCACACCCTCTTGACTGTTTTGCTTTCACAGAGACTTGGCTGGATAGTGATATTTATAGTAGCGAACTGTTTGATGATCAATATATTGTCTATAGGTCAGATTGGGATTTTTCTTTCTCTTGCAAGACTAGGGGAGGTGGTGTTCTGCTCGCTTTGCTACTTGTCACCTTGATATTCGGAGGGACTGTGGCGGGTTGCATGCTGTTTCTAATATTGACATTGTGGGGGTCAGAGTCTCTGATCATCGGGCCTCGCTTAATGTTTTTGTTGTTTATATACCTCCCAATACTCAAATTAATGACTATTACCTTTTGCTTGAAGCTCTTGAGTCCCAGTGCATAAAATATGGTCGTGAGACATTCTTAGTTGGTGACTTTAACATGTCTGAATATGCTTCTTGTCGTCGGAACAACCCCTCCGCTTGTGTGTCTGCTTTTCAAAATTTCTGTAATCTACTACTTCTTGGACAATTTAATCACGTAGAGAATATTAACAACAGGATTCTTGACATGGTTTTGTCTACAGACACTTGCTTGGTGGAAGAAGCTCTTGATTCGCCCGTGATTCCTGATGATTATCATCATCATCATCATCTCTCTCCACCACCCCCCCCCAATTATAGAGTTTCCGGTCAAGGGTTTTGTGGTCTCTTCTCCTGTTGATAACACTGGGCAGATTATATAATTTCCGAAAATGTGATTTTGTCGCATTGTATGCAGAGCTTGGCGGCTTGTGCTGGGATGGTATGGATGAGCTTCAGGATGTTGATTCTATGCTTGACTTTTTCTATTCCAGAATTTACGACTTGCTTGATCTGTATGTTCCCATGACTGCTCCAGTTGCATGTGATAGGTATCCCCAGTGGTTTTATAAAGAAATTAAGGTTAGTATCAAATATAAATATTCATTGTGGTGTAAGTTTAAGAAGTCTGGAAATGTGGAGTTTCTAAATAAATTTAGGGAGCTAAGACAAAAACTTAAGAGAGACATTTATCTTTCTCGAATAAACTACTCCCAGAGGGTTGAAAGAGAGGTTAGGTCTAATCCTAAAAAATTCTGGAACTGCTCTTCTCGGCGCCGTCAAAACTTTTCTATTGGGAATGCATGTAACCAGCAACAGGCAGTTGACAGTTTTGCTTCTTATTTCGCAAGATGACATCACAGTGTTTTTTGTTGATGACTTTACAGATGATGAAATCATTACAGCTGCTAAGAGAATTAAGGCTAACATGTCCTGTGGACCTGATCTAGTTCCTGGCTTCTTGGTGTGCGACTGCTTATATGCTTTCTTGACTCCACTTAAGAAAAATTTTAAATTTATTCTTAGATCATCCTGCAATTTGGAAGCTGTCACGAGTTTTCCCTGCCTTCAAGGCGGGGGATAGTGGTGATCCATCAAACTATCGACCAATAGCCATACTATGAATCTTCAGTAAGATTTTCGAGGCCTGCCTTTTTCAGCTAATATTGTTTCACATCAAAAATAGATTCTCTATTTCTCAGCATGGTTTCATTCCAGGGAGATTGACTGTGATGAATTTTGTTGATGTTACACAGTTCATTGCGTCCGCTCTCGACTGCTCTTCACAGGTTGATGTTGTGTATACTGATCTATCTAAGGCCTTCGATTGTCTAAATCATTCTATTCTAATTGACAGGATGAGGGCTATCGGATTCTCTGAGGGCTTGCTTGGCCTATTCAGATCTTATCTGGATGGAAGGAGGCAATTTGTTGAGGTTGGGGGCTTCAAATCTAACACCTATCACATAACTTCGGGAGTGCCGCAGGGCTCCATACTCGGTCCATTACTGTTTAATATATTTATCGACACAGTTAAACATGTTTTACATGTTTCTTTTTTAATGTATGCAGATGATATTATGATTTTTACAAATATTTCGAGTGTTGATGACTGTTTGCAGCTCCAGAGCTGTCTTCAGATCCTTGATGAGTGGTGTTGTCAGAGTGGTCTTTCTATAAATGTTTCTAAGTGTTGTGTGATGTCCTTTACTGGAAATAAGCACTCAATTACTTTTAGATGCAATATAATGGGGTTTTCACTTTGATCACCCCAGGACAGTTAGGGACCTTAGGATTGTTTTTGATGGTACTCTATCTTTTAAACCACGCTATGAGCAGACTGTCATTTCTGCTTACAAAACTCTTGGGTTTCTGATAAGAAACAGCAAAAATTTCTCACTGACTGACACCCTCTCCCTGCGCTTTCATTGTCTGGTTAGGTCCCGACTTGAATATGGATCAGTTGTGTGGGCTCCTACTAATGAGATACATATGGCAAGTTTAGAATCAGTGCAAAGGAAATTTCTAAAATTTCTTAGCTTTTGTGAGGATGTTCAATATCCTTCTCTATTGGTTTACGTCAGGAAAGTTTACTTCTTTGCTTTTGTCTGCAGAGTCTGTCGATTCACAGGCAGTGCAGTTTCACTATATTTTTATACAAACTGGTTAATTCTGTGTTTGATTGCCCTGATCTGCTTCAGCAACTTAATTTCAATGTTCCTCGTGTTGCAGCACGTTTTCCAGGCACATTCTATCTCCCGACTGCTCGTATGCGATTGCTGCAATCGTCTCCAATTAACCAGATGTGCAATGATTACTCTGTACTACAAGACCGCCTAGATATCTTCTCATGTAAGAGATAAAAATGTTTTTCAAAGCGATGTAATTTGTGAATCTCTCTTTTGTGTAGTTTGTTTGATTATTGTTTATTATGTTTTGTGTATTAGCCCATCCTTAATTCGGCTTTTAAGCTGATGGATGGTGTATGAATAAATAAATAAATAAATAAATTTACCTGGAAAATATGATACCTAATGTCATTTATTTGTACAGTGGGCAGACCTCCTTCACATAATTTCGAGCTGAGCATGGCTCTTAGTCTTGGGCTGGCAGTGACCAACACAATTTTATGAGCATAGAATAATCTGCCTTCTACCCTAAATGTGACATCACTTAATTCAGGATTGTTTACATACTTTGGGTCTATTCTAGAACCAGAGCTCGTCGAAGGAATGCAGTCCTTTATTTGTTTTATTGGTTCCCATCCAAAACATGTTGAAAATATGTCAGCTAGTAACAGAGTCGTTCCTTCTTTCTAAAATAAACAAAAAGCTACTTTATATCGATATTTTATATTTTATGAAACACATTGTCCCAAGTTAATCGAATAACTTACTTTACTGTATCTAAAAATATTAAATAGCAACGGTAGACACTCCTGGACAAACTGACAGCTGTAGTCATCAGGACAGACCTGCAAAAAATCCTGTAATAGCTGATCTATGACACAGTCCAGCCTTGCCTCGTGTGCTGCACCCAGGGAATGCATCCAGCAGTACAAAGTCCATGGTACCCCCAGCGTTCTGATCTCTACTGTGATGTCCAGATGGTTGTTTTCAGCACTGTTGTACATTGCTTCTTGCAAGGACTTTATCTGGGACTTACTGAACTGAGGGGCGCTGTTTGAGGGGCTGGAACGATTAGTTGCTGTTCCTGCAAAAAAAAACATGAAATTATCATTTTCTATCACTTTGTCAAATTAGTTAAACCTTGATAGTAATGAATGCTGTTAAACCACTTTCCTTTTTAGTTATTTAATTATGGTAACCGATTTATAAATAAAGAACAATTATATTAAATAAATAAAAAGATAAAGGAGGATTAATTATTTGAATGAAACACCATTTGCCTAAGTCTATTGAGAGAACATAGTGGAGATGTACGACAGTGTCGCCATCGCTGGCAAAGCCAGGTAATATATTGTCACAGCAGCTCTATTAAACACAACGTGTTATATAAACAGAGACTGTGTACAACTAACGATTTCAAAAATTGCTAGCCCTGGTACTTTCTTCCTTAATATATGTAGGGACAATGTATCTATATAAGGCCCGATGCATTCCGACTATAATTGGAAACACATACCACCTTCGCTCTCATTAGAGCTCATCAGTGCGCTATACCAAACTACAGCTCTAATGAAGGCAAACCCGGTATGCTGGTACATCTTACATACACAAATACGGGGTCGGGTCAAGAAGTCCATGACTTTTTGAATTTCTCCCTCTTCACAGGAAGGGAAACACTGCTCCTGTCAACAAGCATCTGTCAGTTGACTCCTGTCAAATTTTGAACAAGCTGCGTCATTTAGTTTGTGTTAGATAGCCATTGAAAGCAGGTAACCTCTTGAGTTGTAACGAAAATGGAAAAAAGTGAATTTCGTGTGCTCATCAAACAATTTTTTGCGGGGAAAAACCATCACTCAAACCAAGGCTAAGCTTGATAAATACTATGGGGACTCTGCACCATCAATTTCCACGGTAAAAAAAGTGATTTACTGAATTTCGTTGCGGCCGTACAGGCACAAATGACGCTGAACGTTCTGGACGCCCAGTTGAGATCGCTACACCCGAAACAATTCATGCTATGGTGTTGGCCAATCAGAGATTGAAAGTGCGGGAGATTGTGGAAGCCATAATTATATCACATGGCTCAGTGGTTTCGATTTTGCATGATTACTTGAGTATATGAGAAAGCTATCCGCAAGATGGGTGCCTCGTTTGCTCACAACTGACCATAAACGCAACTGTGTGACAACTTCGAAGGGGTGTTGGGCGTTGTTCAACCGCAATAGACGAGTTTTTGCGCCGTTTCGTAACCGTGGACGAAACCTGAATTCACCACAACACACCAAGGACCAAGCAGCAGTCAAAACAGTGGGTTTCTCCGTGCGAATCGGCGCCGAAGAAGGCCAAGGTGGGTTTGTCAGCCAAAAAAATCATGACAACCGTTTTTTGGTATGCACGCGGTATAATCCTTGATTACCTTCAAAAGGGAAGAAGAATCAATGGCGAATATTATACCAACTTATTGGACCGATTTAATGACGATTTGAAAAAAAAACGACCGCATTTGACCAAGGAAAAAGTTCTTTTCCACCAAGACAATGCAAGGGTGCACACATATGTAGTCTCCATGGCGAAATTGCATAAATTGGGCTATCAATTGCTCCCTCATCCGCCCTATTCTCCGGATTTAGCCCCGAGTGACTATTTCTTGTTTCCAAACTTAAAGAAATGGCTCAGCAGAAAGAGATTTGACTCCAATGATGAAATCATTTCAAAAATACCTATTTTGAGGCCCTACAAATCTTATTTTTTTGGAAGGGATAAAAAAATTGGAGAAACGTTGAACGAAGTGTATAGAACTCAAAGGAGACTATGTTGAGAAATAAAATGATTTTTTGTCAAAAATCCTGTGTTTCATTCAAAAAGTCACTGACTTATTGACTTGAAAGTATTGTTCCATACTTTGTACATAAATCAAACTACATTTTCCTTGTTTTGAGACTACACATATTATATGAAGTATATAACAAAGTATAGTCACAAGAATGGCCGTTATATATAACACCAGATTTAAATGACAAGTATTTTAAAAAGTTATACTGAAGTATATCCACATGTAGTCTGTGAAATTGGGACCAGATAACAGAATTTTTCAGCCTCTGATGACGCTAACTTTGTTAATGAAACGATCGTCAGGTCTTTAGAAAGATGTGGTGATTGGGGTTCTCTAAGTGTACTTAACAGAATAGTATTCAAAAACAGACATTAAAAGTAAATTATATAAACATTGCAATTGGAAAAATTATATGTGTCTTAATATAATCGAACATTTTCAAACCTCTGTTGACACAATATCTGCCCATATTAAATTCAAAATTATTAGCAAATGTGACTTCTAAGCCCCTTAACTTTATCAACAGTGTTGCTAAAAAAAAATTGAACAGTAGTGGGCCAAGATAGGAGCCCTGTGGCACACCAGAAGCAATATCAATACTGGACGAAACCTACGTTTTTACTTATATTTGGAAGGAACTTCCTCTCAAAAATGACCCGATCCAATGCAAGAGGCTTCCAAATATTCCACAACTGCTCAACTTAGCAAGCAAGACATTGGTGTAAAATGCCTTGGAGAAATCTGCATATAAGGTAATTGTCCCAAAATCAGACAGTGTTCCATATTCAGACACTTTCTTATAAATGTCCTCATACTAAGAGGTGTACAAAATTAAATAGATACAACAGACGTCTATCAGTTCCTAAAAATATTGGCCTTCAAGTTTTAAAACAGAATTCTACTTTATCGACATTCTCAAAGTAAATTATTAACTTCAAAGTGTCTAGTGATACATACCAGTGTCGTAGGCATAAAATGTGTTTCAAGTGTTAATAAGAAAATACTAGTTCAGACAACGTCTCATCGGTGACCCTACCCACACCCAAACGCTGCAACCCTTTGCCCACCGACGTGCCGTTGGTGACATCTCTCTCTTTTATAGATATCTGCACGGGCACTGCTCAGAGGAGCTTTCTCCCATAGTTCCTTCACCTGCTGCGCCTAACAGATCTACCAGGGGAACAGAGCGAATGCACCATTTTACTGTCCAGGTCACCAGACATAAAACATCTTGTTATGCCCACTCTTTTGTCCCGAGGACTTCCAAGTTGTGGAATTCCTTGCCGGCACATGTTTTTCCTTCTTCTCCGAACCTCCAAACCTTCAAGTCAAGAATTAACAAGTTGCCTCTGTCCTCCTTGTCGACACCCACGGTACGATAGTATTTAGGCTGTAAGCCCTCGTGGTGTGTTGTTGAAATAAAAATTTATTTTTTTTAAAAATCGAAATTTAAAAAAAAACGTTTTCTTTTAAGCCTTCTACCGATGTTGGAAAAGCTGTTTGAAAACATATTTTCAAACTACTAAAAGTGCTGTTGGAACAGAGTTATATGGTTCAAATTCACCAGTTTGAATTTACTAACTGATTTGTAATAAAACAAATAATAATAATAACACAAATAATACAAATCAGTTAGTTCATATATTAAGGTTCATATATTAAGGCAGTTGTTCCACAGGGTAGCATGTTTGGTCCTATGCTATATCATTTCTCTGTAAAACTATTAGACGTTAGGTAAATTTAAGATAATTTAGATATACTCAAGTTATATCACATCCATGATATTTGGAAGTTAAATTAAAGGTAATATAAAACATTTCTAGGGTTATGTTAATTCAAAGAGATCTCATAGTGGATTACCTAAGTTTTGAGGTTAGATAGATATGGACAACAAATAGCAGATTCCTTCTGCAGTTCATATCCTTTGGCATTTATTACAGAGGATCTGGATGGACAGTTGAATGGTACTGAAAACTGAATGAGTTCTATGTGCTTCTTTTTGTTTTCTGATTATTGTCCACTTCTGGGCAAAACAGAGTACTCTTGAAGGGAGACAGTATTACTATTCCCGGCAAAATCACTGAATAAATGGTATTTTCCGCCTTCTCGTTTGTGGCTCCTGATGAGGTTTTTGTTGGATTTTCATGTGTTTTCTGATCGGCTTCTTTATCCAGGATAGCGAGTGTAGAAGCTGCACCTCAGATGTGGGAGCAGTATTCGAGGTTTGGCCTTATTTGTGAAGTATATACGGTATAGATTAGCTGGTGAAAAGTATTTGCGAGCCCGGAAATGGAAACCTAATTTGTCAGCAGCCGCTTCTGCAATTGATGTGACATGTTGGTGCCAATTGAGATTTCGATCCACAGAAATGCCAAAAAGTGAAAACGACTCATTATTTTGAATAACTTGGTTCTTCCTTGTGATGGGTCTAGGGCTGGTGTATCTCTCATGAGATAGAAAGCAAGACTGAGATTTGGTGGAGTTGAATTGTACAAGATTTCTACTTCCCCAGTCTAATATTTTTTTGGAGATCCACAGAGACAGAACCCTTCATGAGTCTGTGATCCTCATCTAATTGGGCTAAAGAGACAGGCTTAGAATATTGTATATTTGAGTGGAGGGTGCTGTCGGCTGTGTAACTGTGAACTGGGTTGGATGTGCTAGAGAGGAGGTCATCGATGTGGAGAAGAAACAAAGTAGGGGCTAAAGCTGAACCTTGAGGGACTCCTGCATTAATTGGATACAGTTTAGAGGAATGGCCATGCACGACAACAGAAATGCTCCGGTTGGAGAGGAAATTTGCCCTCTAGGTACAGAGTTTTGTTGGTAGGCCATAGGCCCGAAGATTATTAGGCAGCGCTGCGTGATAGTCCTGGTCGAATGCTTTGGATATGTCTAGAGCGACAATCTGGGATTCACCGTGTAACTTCCAGCGGGAGGATTTTATGGTTTCACGTTCATGATAATTTGGGCTACCTTCCATTGCAATGGATAGAAAAACCAGTTTTTAGGACCGCATTGTGTAATAATTTTACATGGTTAAATGTACTTCTTGAAGTTCCTTCCAGTAATAAGGTCATACCCTGGTGCTTTATTTGGTTTCAACTTTTGATAGATTGTATTAGACTTATGTTATGACTATCACTGCTCTGGTATCTCTTCTAATACAAAGTACACCCCAAATTAAAAAAAAACAGTAATAAGACTGCCGCATATTCTAAACTTTCTACATTAATCCCTGCTGCTTTATCTATGTATTACTTACCTTCAGCTAGCATTTCCTCCAAGGATAGAACTTCCTTGTTGACAGGAGCAATGGGCTGTGCCAGTAGTTTTTGTAAAATAACGCGGTGTCCGTGAGCTGCAGCAACTGATATGGCACTGTAACAACCTCTTTGGGAAGACGCAGAGTAACACATGGAGTCCTTAACTTGTGTTGAAAGGAAAGGATGAGCGCCATGCGCTAAAAGTAGCGATACAATGTCAGTGTTGCCGCTACTGCAAGCTACCTGCAACAGTTACAATCGGCTAAATATAGTAGCGTGATAATTACAACAAAATAACAACACAACTTTTAATTATATCTAATTGGTGAACAAAGCACTCCCAATAAGTGAAGTCGCATACCAATAGTTAATTATATAGCAACGATACTCTACTTTTCTTCTGCTCTATCACTAAATTAAACCGACCTCCATATAAAGGCCATGATTGCTTTTCATGAGACTCAACATCATCCTAAACATTTTTACTCTCGAGTCTCCAAAAAAGCATCAATGCACACTTGCAATGATAAAGCACCACATTTTGTCTGTCACCTTTGTCATGAAATATCCTCAAAACTGATTATACACAGTGGCGCTTTGAAAACGAAACAGATTGATTTGCGTCCAGAGATTATTTTTTTTTTAAGAAACGCTGAAACACGTCAATTTTAATATTGAGGGGGACATGTTTTGACATAAAACTCAACTTTGTCACTTCAACCCCTTAAGGGTGGTGATAACAACCCTTATATTTTAAATAGGGAACATAGGTCGAGTGTTACATCATTTGAAAGCTCGTTCTTTTCTGAATTCAGCACACTAATTTTTTTTAAGTTTTATCAACTCGTTTAAAAATTATTCACAGTTGAAGTTTGCAAGAACGTATTTCATTCATTGTGATAAGAAATGCACTAATTAGTTAATTTTTCGTTAAAAAAACTAAAAAACAAAACCAAACGTTCAAAAATGTTTATTCAGTTAAGTAAGTGTTCAAATTGTTGACCACCAGCCTCCATACAAAAGTACAAATTTTATTCAAAACGAGCTCTGACATTCTGGAGCATTTGTGGACTTATTAGACGGCGTTCTTCAACAATGCTTCGTCGTAATTCTACCAGACTCCAGTTCTGTTGCGAAAATTCTACTCTTTAAATGGCCCGATAGAAAGAAGTCTAAAAGAGTTAAATCCGGTGATCTAGGAGGCCACTCAATAGCATCTCTACGCCCATCTCTCTGTTCAAAAACTCCTTAACACGTTGTGAAAAATGTGGAGGAGCTCCATCTTGTTGAAACACTAATTGATTTTCTTGATACCGATCATCATTTTCAACAATGTCAATTAGTAGAGGGTAAACGATATGTTCTAGTAACTCCAAATACGTTTCGCCACTCAAATTGCCATCAAGAAAAATTGGTGCGATTAAACAGTCTCCAAAAATGCCAGTCCAGACATTCAATTTCTGTGGAGTTTGAGTGTGGACTTCGTGAAAATTTCTTGGATTATTATCTGCCCAATAACGACAATTATGACGATTGACTGTAGAGTTTAATAAAAACGTACACTTGTCTGAAAAACAGATATTGAACAGAAAGTTCAGCTATTCGTGCAGTCATAACTTCACAAAACTCCAGCCGCCAATCAAAATCATCTTCATTCAGTTGTACAAGATGAATTTTATACGGGTGAAATTTATGATGCTTCACTATTCACTGAATAGTTCGTCGTTTGATGTTTAAAACAGTGGCCAATTTTCTTGTGCTCAAAGTTGTGTCTGCAGCAATTTGTCGTAAAACTTCAATCTCAGTAGTCTCATTTCTAACCGGAAATTCACGTTCAGGATCCCGTTTTTTGTTGGCTACTGAACCACTTTGTCGAAACTCTACAATTAACTCCAAAATGTATTTTCTGTTAACATGTCTGTTCGGATGTCGTTCATTAAACAAATTTGCGGTACGGTTGGCACAGTCATCGTTTTTGAAAAAAAGAGTAATTATTTCAACTCTTTCTTCTACAGAATACACCATTGTGAAATTCATTTTCGGTAGTACTATCAAGTATCAAACCGACCGATAAACTGAAATAATAAACTGCATTTCTCTCATTCCGATAAATGTTCTGATAATCAATTTTTTATTTACAAACCAACAAAACATTGACTATCAGCACATTTCTTATCGGAATGAGTGAAATGCATTTTTGCATCTTCAACTGTGAATAATTTTTAAACGAGTTGATAAACTTCCAGAAAAATTAGTGTGCTGAATTCAGAAAAGCAAGAGCTTTCAAATGATGTAACACTCGACCCATGTTCTCTATTTAAAATATAAGGGTTGTTATCACCACCCTTAAGGGGTTGATTTGACAAAGTTGAGTTTTATGTCAAAACATGTCCCCTCAATATTAAAATTGACGTGTTTCAGCGTTTCTTAACAAAAAAATTTCTCTGGGTGCAAATCAGTCTGTTTCGTTTTCAATGCACCACCCTATATACTACATTAACAGGCGCATTTATTCTTTCCGATCTAATGTCTACCACACAAAATCTCTTCTTGCACAGAAGCAATTTTGTTGGGACGGGCTAAAAAGTCACGTTTTTGAAGAAACGAACTAGATTCACCTAATCTGTCATAAATATTTTTGAATAATTTGTAATCCAACTATCTTCTGTTTTGATGCTTTTCAGCATACATTCGACACACCTTACGTGCATGAAAATTTGCTTTTGCATATAAGCAAACCATATCACACATTTCTTCATTAGAAAAACAATTCTGTAGTTTATTCGTCCCTCTGATGAGGCTAACTTTGTTAGTGAAATAATTGTCAGGTCTGAAAAATGTGTTGTGGTGAATAAGGCTTTCCAAAGAGTACTTATCAGTGCTCATCACAGGTTGCAATCTTCACTAAGTAAATTATGTCAGGGCATATTTAAGGTAATGAACAGGGTCGCTAACTTGTTTGACAGAGTATAAAAAAACGTTTTGTTTTTATTAAGAAAATTCACTAATAGAGGTAAGTATGGTGATACTTACGGAAAATTTTTGCACATGAGCGCGAATTAGGGCCCCTAGAAGCCATATCCAATGTCCCTTTGAATTTGTATATGTTTATATTTACACACACACACACACACACACACACACACACACACATATATATATATATATATATATATATATATATATATATATATATATATATATATATATATATATATATGTATGTATCCAAGCGATAACTCAAACAATACTCAACTGATTGGAATGAGACTTGGCGCATATCTTCATTTGGTTAAGACCATGGACGAGTTTGTAAATCAACTACAACGGACATTATTTCACCCAAAAATATAGAAAAATATTTTTAAAAACGCTTCATTTTTTAAAGTGTTAGAATACTTTAAATGAGACTTTACATGTAGCTATAAATGGTGTAAATAGACTTCTGTTGTAAATTTGAGCTGATTTGGCGCTTTTTCCAAATTAAACATAAAATCTGAAAGACATGAATTGAAACCACTTGAATGGTTACAGTCCAATACCTGACAAAGACAGGCTAGTTAGTTGCCATGCCACTAAAATTCCGAACACTCGATCACCATTGTCAATGTCAACACTCAACACTGTGCCAGTGCCACAGCTGTCGGCATAAACAATTCCTTCTTATGCTGTGACCATGCCATTACATGAAATGAAACCACTTGAATGGTTAAAGTCCAATACCTGACAAAGAAGGGCTAGTTAGCTACCATGCCACTAAAATCCCGAACGCTCGAACACCATTGTCAATCTCAACACCGTGCCAGTGCCACAGCCGTCGGCATAAACAATTGCTATATTTGTAGCTTGATGAACGGCCCCAATTAAAGTTTCAGACTGAAAATATAGCATGGAAAGATCAAGTTTTAAGGACAGGAACAATACCATGTAAACAAACACTGGTGGCGCAACTCTGCTGGCCGAGCGGTAATCTGTTCAGCTCATAACTAAACTTGACGTCAGTGTATGTTCTATTCTGGCATGATCCACATTAACGTTTTGTTTTATTTCATTAACTTTTAATATTTGGTAGAAACAATATTGCCCAAGTATCATACTTTTGGACCAAGATATCATTTTTCTTTAGAACGCCTGGATCTTTATCACCTTTAAGTCTAGAATTATAAATTTCAGCAGACATTTTTTATTGTTGATAAAAAAGAAGATAATTTGTTTTTAATAAACTTTTTTTATTGTTGAAAAAATACCTGCCACATTTATCATTTGGCAGATACTTTCTTTTTCTAAACATGAATTAAGTCTTCTTTTAGAAGGCTTTTGTAGCTTTAATAAAGTTTGTAATACAAGTTTCTTTTAAAGAGACTTACTATACCTAGATAATAGGGGACCAAATTTTAATTTTCTAACTTCATATAAAATTCAGTTTTGGTAGTTTGTCTCAAAAGGAGCTAGAATACAAGATTAAAATGTTTTCTTTATAACAGAGAGATATCGATTGTAACACTTTCGAAATAATCATCAGATGACCCGGTATTAGGGTCTTTAATCTCAATCTTCAAGGTCTGTTTAAATTTAAAGCTTTATTCAAGTAATGTTGTACTAATAGTAGACAATTCGTAGGAAAATTCATTACGATAATGCATTTGCTGCATCCAGAATTTTTTAACTTAAAAAAGATGCTTTACAAGAAGATTTCGAGCTATATTGCAGTTTTCCATTAAATTCAAGTCCAAATTGTATCAATTGCAAACACAAGTTTAATACTTAATTGTAAGATGCATTGTAAAATTTATACACCAATAAACTAAACTAATAAACTAAACAAGGCTAAGCAAAACTTCACTTTTTTTCATTAAGCCAGTGTCATTTTGTCTGACCCTGCAAGAACGTTTTAAACTTGTTGACACAAAATTACTGTCCTCCAGAGCTTCTCTATATTCCGATGCTCATTTGTTATGTGCATAGATAACTTATTTTTTACTTATGCCTAGAGCAGGCCCGTAAACTGCTCACCAAAAACTAAGCCTCATGACATTATTCGTTTCCTCATTCCCCATCATCCCATAACGCCCAAGAACCTACAGTGACTGAACTCAGTTTGTGCTAGAACAGTCCTGAAATACTGTAAAATTTAGATAAGTTAAAGAAGAAATCTTAAACAACCTAGAATTAAGCTCTGAGGAACTCCACAACTGACAAAGTGATATTTTGATTAGGCGGGATTTCTTTCAAAAATTCAGAAATGTCAGTGAAAGGGGTTGGTTAGCTCAAAAAACGAGAACTTCCCTGGCAGGACCTGCTTATATTTAAACAATTTAAAAAACAATAAAAACAACAGTTAATTAATAAATTTTACCTGCAATGGAGAAAGTGTACACTTCTCTTCACTTAGCAAAGCTCCACCTTCCACGTTTGCTCCTCTTTCAAGTAGTATCCTAGCGCACCTCACGTGACCCTTAGCTGCTGCATATGTCAGAGCTGTCCAATGCTGCGTCTCACCATTTACAGCCGGGAACAATGTACTGCCCGAGACAGGCGTCTCTTTATCAGGTGATGCACCTGCATCCAAAAGGGCCTAGAAAAACATGTCAAAGGTAGCAAAATACAACATCTTTTCCTAATGTAGAGAATTTTTTATGAGACTAAATCTATGGATGTATGAGATGAGCGCCAAAATTTCCGACCATGACATAAATCCAGAGTATCACATCGTGTCAAAATTTGGTAACATTGGTTCAAGTCCTATCAACCTTGAAAAAATAAAAATGGATTTTATGTCAATTGATTTTCTCATAACTTACACTGGTGCATCACGTCGTTAGAAATCACGAAAATTGAGTATAGAGCTGTTATAATAACTTACTCAAGAAGGTCTTCCACCTCAAAGATCGCCTGGATGGGGTGTCCAGGGAAAATTCTCCGTCGTATTCTGCCATAAAAGATTGGTCAAAACGGTTTCAAATGGAGCAGTAATGGAAGATGACGCAAGAACAGGAAGGACTGTGGAAGTGGTGACAGACAGCAAGATTGGTCTTGTTGAGGATCTTACATTAAGCGATTAATGCTTGAAAGTGAAAGAATTCCAGATACAAGCGTTCGCCGAATTCTCCACGAACATTTAGGCATGAATAAACTTAGTGCAAGGGCAGCCTAGGGGAATGGTCGACTTAACATCAACTTCATATTAACAAAACTATTACAGAATATGGCCTAAAATCAGTTGTACAGACCTTAAAGTTAAAAAGTGTGCTGGATTTCGTTTATAATAAGTTTTCAACGATCACAACACTTAAAACCTTTAGATTTGCAACAAAAAGTATATTCTTGTGCCTGGGGTTTTGACTGTTATTTCATTGGCATCCGTTGCAGATGGGCGGTGTTGTCAGATTCAAAGTTATGTTGTTATTTCTGGGGAGAACTCTATTCCAACTGAAATGTATGGCAGGGTAGGTTTTTCATTCTTTTAGCTTTTAATTAGGCAAACTGATGTCAGGGCAGATACAGAAGGTCAGGTGGCAGGATTGTGCATTAACAGGACTTTTATTTCGTCAAAACGGCAAAAGTCTTGGGAACGATCCCCTTCCTACTTAAATGTGGCAACATTGCTGAATATTGACAGTTCGAAACGTACAAATCGTGTGTTTTTCATAACTTTCATTTCTCAATTCATCTTTTATAAATGGATTTCCTCCAAGTTTTTCTTCTTATTATTGCTCTACGTTACATACGCTTGCTTGTGGTGTGCGCCTGTTTTGTAATTTCTGATTGATGTTAAGTCAACTGACCCCCAGTGTAGCTATTGGTGATCGAAACAGTCAGGTGCTACCTGGTCTCCTGATTGGTCTGGGAGTATTGTTTGGGGTGTCTAGGCGCCTTCCACCTCCTTGGGGGAGGGTCTCCTCGAGGTATGAATGCCTTCTCCACGAAGTAACCTCCCCCAGGTGTCTGAATACAACGTATGAGAGTGTGGCTGTGGTTGACATTTAATAATAAGAACCATAGTGCGCAGATAGCTTATCTTCATATTCCATCTGTTTTGTTTCATGTCTGCTTATACTGACCGCTTGTCTAATATTGCTTCTCTGCACTGCCGTATCGCTTCCTAAAACTATCGACTGCAAATCATACCCCCGTTTCAATATACTGTCCGCATAACCCTCAAATATTTTACAGACTTCATTCATTTTAACTGCCCCTGCCTCTAGTTCCTAACAGTTTTGCTTTATGAATCATATAAGTAGTTTAGTTTTGAAGTAGGTGTTAGTAATGCCCTGTTGATTTCCCAATACATTGCAATTTGCTTTTGTTTCGTGCACACCCCTTTGTAGATATTGTCCTGTAAATAATTTGTAAATATTTTCTCACAAATTACTTTTGTAAATAGATTATTATTATACTACTCGCCATTTCATTGAGTTCTTCCTAAGATTCCACCCAAACCTTAATTAATAACAACTTCTTCTCTAATAAAGGCCATATTTAGAAGTCCCGCACGGCTTTGCCTTACAACTAAGGTACCATGTCTCCACTGTAGGTTACCCTGGATCTAAGTAGCTGTTGACAGCGACTTAGAAAGAGACTTAGTCAAGCGACAGCCTCCCAAGCAAACGCATCGACTCCCAGAAAACTCAGTCGATGCTGGCGCCTAAGCATAATCCCGTAGCAAAACCGCAGTGATACAATTACCACATAAATTTCCCATACTAGGAAAAGCTAAGATTAATTCGAAATATACCCTTTACAAACAGCTTAATATGTTTAATAGTTACCGCTAGAGCAATGTCATCATTGTGAATTGCTGCCAACATTAAAGCTGAGTGACCCTGCGAATTTAGTGTATCCAGTCTTTTAGATGACGGTAGTAGTGGAATAGCCTGCTGAATTAATTCTGGCCTCCCAGTCAACATCAACCTAAATGCCAACTCGATCTAAAAAGGAGAAGAAAACGAAGCAGAATTATTTTCATAGAGCTAATGATAGCCAAACGGCACAATATATCTTAGTATGTAGTTTTTATGCATCAAAAACAAAACATATAATACAAGAAAGTTGAGTTTTGATATATTGGATTTTAAATGTTATTTTCAAACAAGATAATCTCACCTGTATTTGAGTAGAAGCCTCAATATGGTCTTCCTCATTTCCAGTATTTTTCTTGATCCTAAGCGCTTCATCGCCCAAAGATCGAACCGGACAATCCACTCCAGGCAACAAAAGCCTAGCAGCTTGCATTATGTCATCTTTATCTATAATAGCTGCAAATCTATGTTCACCATGTGCTGTAGCTACTCTGAGCCACTCCACCAAAGGGGGCAACACTACATAGGCCCGCTCATAACAAAGTTCCTGAGTGCATCGACATTTATAATGATAAGATATAGAATATGCATAAAATGAATAAAACAATGCACATTGTTGCGGTTAGTGAATAAATACATAATCTAATATTACCTGTACCACAGCTCCGCCTTGATCGCCATGTTCAAGTTGTGAACATCTCATGAAGTAGAAGAGTGCTCTTACTGCCTTGGGACAAAGAGGTATCCGTGGTTGCATGCGACCTATTAATTCTTGTAGCTCAGAGAGTGACCCTACACAAGTAGTCATTAAAGATGGTTCAGGAGGAACTGCAGACCCTCGACCTGAGTCACGTTGGCCAGCTCCAACACTGGTAGTGGATGCCCAGCGTGGCAAAGCTAGTGCACCTATGTAACAACAGAAAATATTACTTTAAGAAATTCCATATTGGCAACACTGTAACATCAGAAACCTGGTGAGTTTACATTTAGATTCGTTTGTGTACTTAGTGTCTCTAAAACGTTGAGATATGTACGACAGGGTCGCCCTCTCGATGTGAAACCAGGTAGTTTGTTGTCACAGGAGCTCCAAATAACACAAAATGTTATAAAATAGAGACTGTCTACAAACAACTAACAATTTTTAAATTGTCAGCCCTGCTTTCTCTGATATAAAAAGATAACTAACTTCTTAAGTATTTTCGATCTTAATACAATTAAGAGAATTCCTGATTAATTTTACGCTAGGTATAGAAAACATGAAATTTCCTAGCCTACCTTGTGTCTATGTTGTACACACTATGTTTTTACAAATTGATTTCTTCTACTACGGAATATGTATATTTTCAAAATATATAAGCACATTACATTCGATATGCTGTTTTAATAAAATGCCACTTGCATAGTGTTTCCTGTGATAAACCAAAAATACCACAAACTGCACATCTCTGTGCTACCAAAACCTCACATAGTCGGCCAAAATTTTCATCGATTTCGCAAATTATATTTAAACTTTGAATTACCGATGATGGTGTGATATGGTGATAGGTTGCGAAGCCACGAAGAAGCTTCCTTTTTATTTACCGAGAAACATCCAATATGTTGCTCCATGGTAAGCAACTTGTTGCAAAATTTAATGAGAAGAGTCGTGTTAAAGACTTGCCAAAGTTTGGTCGTCCCTCATCAAATAGAGATAAGCAGTTGAATATTTTAGTAGAAGCCGAAGATAAGCCACAGCAAATTGCGTTAAATTACAACATTTATCAATCAACTGTAGTGAAATTGTTAAAAAAGGAAAAATATCACCCGTACAAGATCCACCGAATTCTATAAGGAACTAATCCGATTTGATCAATGTTCTCTTTACTGACGAAGCAATGTTTTATTTGGATACTACGGTTAATTGTCATTCCTGTTACTGGTCACCAAGTAATGGACTGGACTAAGGAAGTTCACACTCAGCATCCTCAAAAAATTAATGTTTGGGAAGGAATTATAGACAGTCAAGTCATTGGCTCCTATTTCTTGGAAGGAAACCTTAGTGCTGAGTTTATTTGTACTTTCTTCAAGATGAATTAATTCCCGCCTTAGCTATCATGTTTTTCATAGATGGAAGTTTTTCATAGATGGATAGGCTGCAGAGGAGCTTGAATGGCCACCTAGATCACCTGATTTATCACCACTGATTTTTTTTTGTTGGACCACTTGAAGAGTAAGGTGAATATGAACGGACATAAGAGAATAGATTATTTGAAAACAAGGATAAGGGATTAATTTCTTCCGTTGTCATTCAATGTGCCGTTGAAATTGTTTATTCATGACTCGGACACCGCCAACTTGTGCTTGGACAACAATTTCAGCACTTACAAGATTTATTCCAGTATTTTTGTTAAACATGAAAAAATAAGGTGTAGTTTATTGTTTTTCAAATCTTATATGAGTATAATCCACAAGATGTGGAGAAATTTAAAAAAATGTTTTATAATAATTGTTCTTTATTTTTTTAAACAAGTGGCTCGTTATAATCATTCACAGATACTGATTTCAATGATGTAAACAAATGCATACATTTCCATTTAAAAAATGGTGATATATTGTCACTGTGTTGTCATGACAACCGATGTGACCGAAATAGTTAATTTTTTTTTAAATTTAGTTATTCACAAATTTCAGCGTTTTTGTTACAATCACAAACCCTTACTTTGAGTTTTGTGCATTATATATACACATATATAAACCATAAACTCTTACCAGAAGCAATTCTGCCAGCATTTAGATGAGCATATGGCTGTAGCAAACCCCATAAGTCTCCGTTATTTGCAATAGCATGTTCCAAAAGTGTTGCCGTCAAAGTGACATCAGAATCGCTAGGCAAACACTGAAGCAAAATCTCTTCCAGTAGGTTCTCCAATCCAGCACACAAATACACAGCTGCATATCTATAAAAATAACAGTTAAGACTCGCATAATACACCAAGAAACACTCTACATACTCATGTATGAACCTTGCAAGTTTGACATCTGACATCCACCTGTGGAACCTGCCCACATGCAACTGCAATCCAGCTCTAGATGATTTGCTCTGCTTTAGAGTGCAATCCCCAGACATGGCGAGCATAGCAGCTGTTCTTAGACAAGCTTTGATACAAGAATCGGCCAAAGGGGGACATAACACTATCCTGAACGACACTGTGATATCATGCTTGGTACAGATGCCTAATGTGGAGGATAATCTCTGCGTTTCGCGACTGATACGCACCAGCGCTCTCTGTAGAAGATATGATAAGCGCGGGATTGTTTCTACACTCACTCTAGACATGTGATCACGGCAACGCCCTGATTGCAGTACTCGCAATATACAATGGTTTGTCCACGGTAGATGCTGAAGCTCTACAAGCCTGTAATAATATTTAAAGTGTAATTAGTACAATTAGTGCCTAGAAACTATCTCAAGCAGACAAATTTAAACCAGGAGACTTGGTTGGCCACTTAATCCTGGAAATTTCATTGGTCATTTGCCAAACCAGCCTGGGCGGTGAGCAAGTTCGCTCCTTTCAAGTCCACAGGCTGTGATGGGATTTTTCCGTCACTCCTCCAGAGGGGCCTGGATACACTGCTTCCCAACATAAGGGAGGTATTCCGTCTCAAAGACCTGGCGCCGGATTAGGGGGGTCTTCATTCCCAAGCCGGGAAGGGAGGACTACACGCTGGCCAAGGCATACAGGCTAATCAGCCTTACATCATTCCTGCTTAAGGCATTAGAAAAGATAGTAGATAGGTTTATGTTGGGAGAGATCCTAAAGGATCACCCCTTCCATAAAGGTCAGCACGCGTACCAGCGGGGGAAGTCGACGGAAACGGCGCTCCATGCTGTGACGCGGAAGGTGGAAAGGGCCCTACACTACGGGAAGAGCACATTAGCTGTGTTCTTCGATGTGGAGGGGGCCTTTGTAAGGCAAGGACGGATACGGTTTGTACCGCCCTACAGGATAGGGGAACGCCGAGGTCCCTAATAAGCTGGGTGGCGAGCATTCTGGAGGACAGGAGAGTTTCGCTGACCTTGGGGGCGGGGGCTGGACGTCGGGGTGACGGACGGCTGCCCTCAGGGCAGCTGCCTTTCCCCCCATCTATGGTGTCTGGTCGTGGACAGCCTCTTGGAGCGGCTCTCCGAGAACGGCTTCTACGCCCAGGCGTACGCTGATGATGGGCTGGTCTTAGTCACCGGCAAATTCCTCCGCGTCGTCTGCAAGTGCATGCAAGCTGCCTGTAGCATAATCGAAAGGTGGTGTGGTGAGCTGGGACTCTCCATAAACCCGGCGAAGACGGAGATGATCCTATTTACCAAGAAGAGGAAGATAGAGGGATTTAGGGCGCCCGTGCTGTTTGGAAAACCTTTAGCTTTAGGGCGGGAGGTCAAATATCTGGGGGTGATCTTGGACTCCAAACTAACATGGGGGTCGTAAATAGAACGGATTGTAAGGAAGGGAGTAGCGACCCTCTGGCAGCTGCGTCGAGTGATAGGGAGGACCTGGGGAGTTTATCCTCAGATCCTTCACTGGATCTACACTGTGATCGTCAGACCGAGAATTCTCTATGGGGCGTTGGTCTGGTGGTGCGGTGTAAACCAAACTACTAGCAGGAAGCTGGCCAAACTCCAAGGGCTGGCAATCCTGGGTATCACAGGAGTTATGAGGACGACACCCTCAGCCGCGCTAGAGGTCCTGTTGATGCTGCCACCGCTTCCCATCTGTGTCAGGAAGGGGGCGATGGCGTCGCATCTCGGAATGCGAGACGCAGGAAACTGGTGTGGAGAGGGAGCAGTTATAGGGCATGCAAGAGTCGCCAAGGAGGTGGAAAAGGAAATTCCGATTTCCGCCATAAAGGTACAGAGGTGTACGCTATCCTGTCTGTGGCCAACAGACAGGATGTGAAGAGGAGTCCCGAGAAATGTGTATACATCTGCTCAGATAGCCAGGCAGTCCTCCGGGCAGTCTGTGCGGCCTGAATCAGGTCAACACTGGTTCAGAAGTGCGCTGACGCCCTCAGAGGACTAGCCAGGACAAAGGAGGTACAACTAGTGTGGGTTCCGGGACACTGTGGCGTGGCGGGGAATAGGTGGCAAATAATCTCGCAAGGCTCGGTTCCCTGCGGCCGTTCTGTGGCCTGGAGCCGGCGATAGGTATAAGTAGGAAGACAGTCTCTGTCGCCTTAGACAGGTGGACTGAGGAAGCAATGAAGAGGCACTGGGGGTCGGTTAGTGGCTGCGGGCAGGCAAGGGACTTCGTGGAGAAGCCGAACAGAGATAAAGCTGTCTGGCTACTCGGAAGGAGTCGACCTACGCTTCGCCGCATCCTTGGGGTGCTCACAGGCCACTGCGCCCTTAGAAGACACCTCACACTACCACTACCTGTGCGAATCAGAGGCTTTTGGGAGTCTTCGAGCAGAATTGTACGGATCAAGGACTCTGCAGAGGAATCAGGTAAGTACCGTCCAATTGAAGACCGTCACGGCCTTCATCTCGAGGTCAAGGCGGTTTGGCGACGGAACCGAGGAGAAGTAGAGCATGGTTGCTGGGATTGGCAAAAAGGGCCCATGGTGGCCTACTTACTTGGCGTTGGCCTCCCCACCACTGCTACTACTACTACTACAAACCAGCAAATCAAATGCCAGCTAAACTAGACTTCATAGTTCCATTTAACGTGGATCGCCAAGCATGGAACAGAGAGAGTGAAAGGCTGACAAACAACTCATCTGTATGGTATAGACGGATCTAATCAAACCTAACAGACTCCAAGTCCCTAGGAAAAACTTCCGCCATATTGCAAGCAGAAATGCTTGCTATAAATTTCTGTGTACAAGACTGCATACCAAGCAGATTCAAAAATAGAGATTTTTCAGGCAGTAATAAAGACTCTGAAATCATTTGAAACCGAGTCTAAACTGACCTGACTGCAAAAAAATCTCTAAAGCAACTGGCTGCAAACAACAAAGTAACTTTGACGTGGGTACCAGGTACCAGTCGTTAAAGGAAATGAGGAAACAGATAGTTTTGCAAGAGAGGCCTCTACAACATTATTTTATCATCCAGAGCTCTATTGTGGCCTGACAAAAAGCCATGTAAAAAATTAACTTGATACTTGGGAGAGGAGCCAAATGCTGCCATACTGGAGGAAAACACCAGTCTCAAGGCAGTTAAAAGGTTCATCGCCATATCAACAGAGAAGTCTACACTGCTTCTTGAATTGAACAGAAACTACTGCGACACCTCCCAGTAAGGTACCAACTGATGAAGATCGTAAGGTGGACAGCAAAAACTGCAGATACTGAAAACTAAAAAGGCTTAAATACATTGGAGAGGTGACTTTAAATACCCCAGGAAATGGGTAAAATAGCCTCCGAAACATAGCAGTCATGCACAAAAAATTCATTTTGGGTCACAGGGCTGTGAGCCAAAAGGCCTTATATTGTTGGATCTGTGAATGTCTTTAACATTTCATGAAACAATCAGGAATGAGTCTAGTCTACATCTTACCTATTATGTGAGTCGACCCATACGAACTCGTCAGCATTAGTTATGTTGGTATTTATAGTGTCAAGTGAAGAATGCCTCATGAGTCTTCGCATTGCAGGCTCGGAACTTTCAGAGCCTGCACTTACACTGGAATATGTGCTGGTAGAAGTATGGGACCTCATAGTCAATTGTTGAAGTGCTAACTTTATGTCCTCTAAACCACCTCCTCCAGACCATGGTACATTCAGCTAAAAAGAACAGGTAGATTGTCAAAGGGTTAAAGTTGTTAGAGTAAAATATTGGTTAAATTAGTAAAATTTTGAACTGTTTTATTTTTTATTAAATTTAAATTATAACAGTATCCCATAAGGGAATGGTTGTGATACTTTTAAAAGAAAACTGAACTAAACCAATAATGGCAGTCAACACGTTATGTTTTTTAGATAGCATGGGTTCACAAGGATTTTGTGAACCCATGATAAGATCTTTTTAACCATATTAAGAGATCAACAATTTGCTGTCTGCCATGAAAGCTTTATATTTGAAGCATTTACACCCAAATCTGGGGTTCCACGGGGTTCGAATTTCACCTCATCCCATCTCTTCCTCATCTTTATTAATGTTCTTAATTTTGATTTGGATATATCATTTCAATGGTTTTGCTGATGACATGCGAATTTATAGGTCCATTTGCAATATGGATTATTGCTCGATGACTCAAAACACTACATCATGTAAAGATCTAGTGCTATCAGAATAATTTAACGCTTGAGTGCATAGTGTATCAGATATGATACACCATCGAAATCTGCTCTTTACTGCCATCTGTCAACTATCTACCCAATTAAAAGTTGTTGCAGATCTTCAACACTATGCACAAGTTCAATCATACACTGCTACAATGCAGTTTTCCAGCCAATTTTTTAGACAGTAGCCATAACTGCTTCTAGCTATTAGTTATTAGAAGTTGTTTTTTTGCTTCTTTAGACCATCATTTACACTCTCAATAAATTTTACGACACAACAACAGTAAGTATAAGTCACTGTTATACTTTTTCACGTTTTGTTTCAAAAATTATATGATTTTTATTGCCTTATTTACATGTATCATTTATGATACACCTTGTGTTCGTTGATTACTTTGAGCATGATAAATGTATTGGAGGTAGATAAACATGTATGACTTTAGAACTACATGAAAGAGTTTTCTGAAACACATTAAGTCCTTTTTTTTCAGAAAATGAGTTGTTGGTGGGCGAATCACCAAAAAAATAGACCTCTAACTGATACTAAACTCCTAAAAATCATCAGCCAAATAGTCGAAGAGAGTGAAGGTGGGCTTGATTTTGATGAGGACGATGAAGTTGCAGATCCATCTGTTGATCCGGAAAACCTAAGTTCTTCTGATGACGAATAAGATGGAGAAATTCAAGTTTCAACCCATCAAAGTGAAACACCTGAGGAAACAGTTCAGGAGCCTGTCCTTGAAGAAATTTCAGCACCAAATGAAACCTCTTTGGCAATCAAAAATAGCAATAACCTGACAATGGGCAATAATGGCAAGGCTAAAATTATATGGAAAAAGGGTAATTTGCTACTTCTTGAAGAGAATCTAGAGTTTAGGGGAAGCGATGATCTTCCTCAAAACATATTGGATATGGAAGCACCTTACCAATTTTTTAAATATTTTTTGACAATAATTTACTTGCGAAAATTGCAAATGAATCTGCGCTTTACAGTACTCAAACTAACTCTAATTGGCCTGAGAATGTGACACTGGAAGATATTCAAAAATAGTTGGGTATATGCATATTTACATCTGGATCATATTGCACCAATACGATGAACTACTGGGCTAAGGTTACAGAATCTGACTTTATAAAAGGTGTAATGCCGTTGAATCAGTTTGAGAGGATTCAATCCATTCCCCATTTTAATGACAATCAAAAGCAAATTCCAGCTGGTGAACCAGGATTTGATAAATTATATAAAATCCGACCAGTGATCGACAGTCTCCAAAAATCATTTTTACTAATACCCATGGGAAAGAGTTTGAGTGTTTAAGTGGGTACGCATACAAATTTGAGATTTATACAGGACAAGAAAATGATCCAAGTTCAAGACTTTCCCATGAAAAAGACCTTGGTACTACCTCCAATATGGTAGTTCGTTTGACACAGGATGTTCCTATGCATCAAAATCACAAACTGTATTTTGACAATTATTACACGTCCGTGCAACTTATGGTGCATCTTCACAAGAGATGTATTTTGCCCTTAGGAACAGTCTGACGGAACAAAATTCCTAACTGCAGATTACCAACCGACAAGGAGTTCAAAAATCAGCCTAAAGGTACATATTTTTATCAATAACCATGGAAGAGAGTTTGAGTGTTGATGAACAAATATGGTTCACAAAAGTTAGGCACCACCTAAAACAATATATGAAAAACGTGGGCTAAGTGGGTATGCATACAAATTTGAGGTTTATACAAGACAAGAAAATGATCCAAGTTCGAGACTTTCCCATAAAGAAGCCCTTGCTGCTAGCTCCAGTGTGGTAGTTCGTTTCACACGGGATGTTCCTATGCATCAAAATCACAAACTATACTTTGACAATTATTACACGTCCGTGCAACTTATGGTGCATCTTCACAAGAGATGTATTTTGCCCTTAGGAACATTCTGACAGAATATATCTCCTAACTGCAGATTACCAACCGACAAGGAGTTCAAAAATCAGCCTAGAGGTTGAGTGTTGATGAACAAATATGTTCCACAAAAGTTAGGCACCACCTAAAACAATATATGGAAAACAAACCACACAAGTGGGGATACAAATTATTATTTTTTCGTGGGGTAAGTGGGTACACAAATTTGAGATTTATACAGGACAAGAAATGATATAAGTTCAAGAATTCCCCATGAGGAAGACCTTCAGTGCCAGCTCCAATGTTGTAGTTCGGTTGACACGGGATATTCCTATGCATCAAAATCACAAACTGTACTTTGACAATTATTACACGTCCGCACAACTTATGGTGCATCTTCACAATAGATATATTTTGTCCTTAGGAACAGTCTGACGGAACAGAATTCCTAACTGCAGATTACTAACCGACAAGGAGTTCAAAAATCAGCCTGGAGGTACATATTTTTATCAATACCCATGGAAGAGTTTGAATGTTGATGAACAAATATGTTCCACAAAAGTTACGCGCTACCTAAAACAATATATGGAAAACAAACCACACAAGTGATACCCATGGGAAAGAGTTTGAGTGTTTAAGTGGGTACGCATACAAATTTGAGATTTATACAGGACAAGAAAATGATCCAAGTTCAAGACTTTCCCATGAAAAAGACCTTGGTACTACCTCCAATGTGGTAGTTCGTTTGACACAGGATGTTCCTATGCATCAAAATCACAAACTGTATTTTGACAATTATTACACGTCCGTGCAACTTATGTGGCATCTTCACAAGAGATGTATTTTGCCCTTAGGAACAGTCTGACGGAACAAAATTCCTAACTGCAGATTACCAACCGACAAGGAGTTCAAAAATCAGCCTGGAGGTACATATTTTTATCAATACCCATGGAAGAGAGTTTGAATGTTGATGAACAAATATGTTCCACAAAAGTTACGCGCTACCTAAAACAATATATGGAAAACAAACCACACAAGTGGGGATACAAATTATTATTTTTACGTGGGGTAAGTGGGTACGCATACAAATTTGAGGTTTATACAAGACAAGAAAATGACTGAAATCCAAACGTTAGTTGACATCAAGTAAAGGAAAAATCCTGCTGCCATTGCACCACCTGCGGATGTGAGAAGAGAGTATAGAACACTGGCACATATGGATGCAGGCACGTAGGGGTAAGGGGTAAGGGGTTGATGTGACAAAGTTGAGTTTTATGTCAAAACATGTCCCACTCAATATTAAAATTGACATGTTTCAGCGTTTCTTAAAAAATATATATCTGGACGCAAATCGGTCTGTTTCGTTTTCAATGTGCCACCCTGTATATGATACATTGTATTTTTTTCATCTTCAATAAAGAACTATTTGAAAATTTTAAAATTATTTTTCCCTTAAATATAAACAAAAATACACCTGAAAATATTTTTTGCAATGAAATAAAAAAATTCATGCATCTAAGGGTTAAATCCTGCACTGTGTGCGGGAGAACAAGAGGAGGGGCTACACCAACAAGCGGATCCTCATAGCCACAGACAGCCAGGCAGCCCTTAAGGCACTAAGTAGCCCACGGGTAAATTCCTGGCTGGTGAGTGAGTGCCGAGACGAGACGAGCGACCTGGCTGGGCAGAATGAGGTGACCCTCATCTGGGTGCCGGGTCACTCGGGGGTCAAAGGCAATGAAGAAGCTGACAGTCTCGCAAAGAGGGGGTCAGCAGAACCATTTATGGGACCAGAACCGGCTCTGGGCGTGTCAAAGAGCACTGCCAGGGGAGCCATTAAGTCCTGGGTCAGAAACCAACACAAGGTGTACTGGGCGGACTGTCCAGGGCTCAGACATGGGAAGTCAATAATTGACGGACCCAGTTCAAAGAGAGCTGTGGAGCTGCTAAACCTTAGCAGAGGACAGCTCAGAAACACAACAGGTCTCTTGACGGGACACATGGCCGTCAAGAAACACCTACATAAAATGGGGCGGTTCGAAGGGGACCTCGCATGCAGACTCTGCGGCGAGGGGGAGGAATCAGCCCAGCACATCTTGTGCGAGTGTATAGCTCTGGACCGGAAAAGACAACTGATCTACGGTCACTCTAGACCGGAGACAGAGCAATATAAAACTTCACCCTACCAATCGCTGTGCAGACTAGTTCAAGGCACAGTGATTTTGGAATGGGTGGAGTAAGACTAGGGGTATGCACAATCAACCAAGGGTTGCGGTGCTATCGGGGCGGCAAGGCCGCGGACGAGCCCTGAGGGAACAAAAAAAAAAAAAAAAAAAAAAAAAGGTTAAATCTCTGTATCAATAAATATGGAATAATGAATATTACTCTAAAAAAAAAAAAAAAAACAACCTATATTTTTCAACTATTTAGGGTGTTGCTCCAACACCTATAAAGTAATACGGCTATGGTAGCCAGCCTCCTAGAACATTGTGAGATGTACAACAGGGTCGCCATCTCGGTGCGGAACCAGGTAGTATGTTGTCACGACAGCTTCAAATAACACAAAATGTTACAAAATAGAGACTGTGTACAACCAAGAATTTTGTAAATTGATAGCCCTGGCCCATTTATTTCCTAATATAGGGACAATGTATGTACGCCTAGATGTATTCTCACCATAATTAGAACCGCGAAACGGTTTCGCTCCAATTAGAGCTTATCAGTCTGGTATACTAATTACAGCGAGAACACACCTATAAAGTAATACGGCTATGGTAGCCAGCCTCCTAGAACATTGTGAGATGTACGACCGGGTCGCCATCTTGGTGCGGAAGCAGGTAGTATGTTGTCACGACAGCTCCAAATAACACAAAATGTTATAAAATAGAAACTGTGTACAACCAACAATTTTGGAAAGTGTCAGCCCTGGCCCATACATTGTCCCTATTTTAGGGAAGAAATGGGCCAGGGCTGACAATTTACAAAATTGTTAGTTGGTTGTACACAGCCTCTATTTCATAACATTTTGAGTTATTTAGAGCTGTCGTGACAACATACTACCTGGTTCCGAACAGAGATGGCGACCCTGTCGTACATTTTACAATGTTCTAGGAGGCTGGCTACCATAGCCATATTACTTTATAGGTGTGTTCTCGCTGTAATTAGTATACCGTACTGATGGGCTCTAATTAGAGTGAAACCGGTCAGCGGTTCTAATTATGGTGAGAATACAGCTAGCGTTACAGGTATAGTTGTTGTTAGGACTACTAGTTCTGAGTTATAAATCATGGTATTTGTGTGTCACATGCCTATGCTGTAAGAAAGAAGTTTTTAGAATATAATTGTTACCCTAGCAGGAGTTGCTCGATGCCTCGATCGACTATGCTGAGTACTGGTCCTGTTTCGTACAGACTTCTGCATGACACCAGCCATCAGACGATCAGTTCCTGAACTTAGTGCATCTCTGGGTGAACTGTTGCCTGTGTCTGACATGCTAGCATGCCCAGAAGAGCGATTTTCATCTGATGAACTGTTGCAATTCTGAGCACGTTGCTGAAAAAGATTGTTAAATCAATAAAAATCATTACTATTGCTTTGGACTAAGTGAAGATTGGAACCTGTGATGCGCACCGATAAGCCTGCTTCGAGAACCCAAATCACCACAACACATTTTAAAAAGCCTGAAGATCATTTCACTAACAAAGTTAGTGAGGAAAAATTCTGAATTATTCATCCTCTGATGATGCTAACTTGGTTGGTGAAACGATCGTAAAGTTTTTTTAATCTGTTGTGGTGATTTGGGTTTTCCAAGTGTGCTTATTATTGCTTTGGAAGTAAGTCTTGCATATAATTTACCCCACGATTATTATACATTATTATGATGAAACTATTAGCGAACGGGTGTAGAATACCTAACCTGATGAAGTTGTTGCGCTTATGAATTAGTCCTTTGGTGCGGTTTGCTTTCCAGATGTGCTGAAAATGGTTAAATAAATTCAACTTTTAAGAATACAGGTTCTTTTCTGGTTCCAACACAGTTAACCATTATTTATTTATTTATTCAAATTTGCACCTACAGAATCCAAATGGTACTTAAAAATAAAACCAAACGAAAAAAAAACTCAAAGTAACAGGATAACTGTCTTAAGACAGTTTTCATTCTAGACATAACAATATAAAAGATATCACAATTAGAAAAATTAGCATTATAATTATGCAACAATCTGTCCATGAAACTGTTACATCCATAGTTGGTTCTGTGTGTTAGCTCAAAAAAAAGTTGCTGTTGGCGAGTTGAGCCTGGTCGAACATGGAAAAGGACCAACTCGAGCAGATCATTACAGTCAATGAGACTATTAATTAACTTATATATAAACATCAATGAAAGATACTCATGTCGCGCTTTGAGACTGACCATACCACAAAGAAGCTATCTGACATCATACTCAATATCTTGGCAAGGAAAGTGATACTTATAAAGAAGATACTTAACAAATTTCTTTTGTACCCTTTCAATACGATTAATATGGCAAGCATAGGATGGAAACCATACAATGGTTCCAAAGTAATAGTTATCGAAACATATCTGTTGTCTTTTTTCTCTCTAATATTTGGATAAATGAAATTAATCGCTAATTTCTATTCCTTTCTCTCTATCCGTTTATCTATTATTTTAGCAGAATAGCCATTATTATACAAAAGTTCTGATCTTAAAATTTTGTTTTCTAAGTTTTCCACAAATATGTTGGCTAATAAAGGAGACAACGGACTACCCATAGGTAAGCTTTCATTTTGCATATAAATTTTATCATTAAATTTAAAATAGTTTTCTTTTATACATTGGTTAAAAAGATTCATTATTCTTGTCTTCATGACGTTTACGTTCTTTTCTATTAAAACGTTTTCTAATAGAGATAAGCCTTCTCTAGGAGGTAACAATACAATTACATTTCAAGATATTCAACTAACACAAAAATTAAATAACTGAATTATTCCTACAAATAGTACATTAGTCTCGTTGAATGTTTGTCGTATGTATTCTACGATACCTCAAAGAGAATGTTTACCTCTATTAGAACACGTTTTAATAGAAAAGAACGTAAATGTCATAAAAAGACAAGAAATAATGAATCTTTTTAACGATGTATAAAACAAAACTATTTTAAATTTAATGATAAAATTTATATGCAAAATGAAGGCCTACCTATGGGTAGTTCATTGTCTCCTTTATTGGCCAACATATTTATGGAAAACTTAGAAAACCAAATTTTAACATCAGAACTTTCGCATAATATTGTCTTTTGGTACAGATACGTAGATGACATTTTAGCATGTTTTCAAGGTAGCCATACAGAATTAAATGAAGTTTTAAATTTTATTAATAACCTGCACATAAATATTAAGTTTACTTTAGAAGAAGAAGCTAACAGTTGTATAAATTTTTTAGAGTTAACAATTAGAAAGTTAGAAAAGAATTCATTTGACTTTTCAATATATAGGAAACAAACTTACACTGACACAACCATACCATATGATTCATGTCACTCTTTTTCACAAAAGCTGTCAGCCTATCATTCTGATGCATCGTGCATTTTCAATACCTATGTCCCAAAACAATTTTGGAAAAGAAATTTCAATAATAAAGCAAATAGCATTTAATAATGGCTATTCTGTTAAAATAATAGATACAATGATAGAGAGAAAAGAATTAAAAAAACTCTGGACGCAGCAAGTGCGTTATGGTAGTGAATTTTCATTAAAATGTTTTTAATTGCAAATATGTGTGTTTCCTTTTTAAGAAAGCAGGCATCAATTTTGGTTACCAGTATAACCTATATAGTAAAAACAATGTGCCATGTTTCATAAAAATAACTTTATTGTGTGAGAATGTACAAAAATTTCCAAAAGTAAACTTAAAGTGTTCCCGGAAAAACTCGTTTCTTGGTCAACCTTATAGGTTAATAGCAAATTGAGCTATTCAAATTTGAAGCATTTAATGAAAATTCGCTACCATAACGCACTTGCTGCGTCCCGAATTTCTTTTCTTACAAACATGCATCGCTGAAAAATTCAAAAATGCAATAACATAAGGCGTGTTTGATTAAAAAAAAAGAAAATTTGTATCACCAACGACTTATGGGCCATCCTGTGATTGTAGAAATATTTTTTTAAGATGTAGCTCAAGACACCCTATAATTAATATATACAAATTTTCTTCATATCTTGTATAATAACGGATATATTGAGCTTTATTGATTTTTTACGAAAATTCGACAAAAATTATATACCATTAAACGATAAACTCTATAGCTAAGGCTACTGCCAAGCATCAGAGAAAGGGTCTATTTGAAATGAATTTTCTGGAAACATTTTAGTAAAATGAAGGACAATGACGGTTGAAACTAAGACTTCAGAATTTGTAAAAAAACCTTCTTGAGACATTTGATTTCCATATCCCGTATTAGATTCAAGTTCTTTGCCTAAATGTTGCCGATTTTGACGTTTTAAATCGCAACGTTTTGAGGAAAACCCCAATTTATTTTTCTTTAAATGCCTATAACTTTTTTGTCTTTTGACCTACATAGCTAAATTTTGGTAGGTGGCTTACCTATAAGGATATTAACTAGCGTACCAAATTTGGTTGCCCTTACTTTGTTAATTCCGGAGATATAAATTTTTTTCGAAAGAAAACACAAAATTTTCCGGGAAAACCTGGGCAGATTTTCCTGGCTAACGAACTTATCCAAGCCATTTGCAAAAGGAATTTTTCCACCAAATTTAGTCAAAATCGGCCTATTATTTTTTGAGTTATCGGTGTGATATATATATATATATATATATATATATATATATATATATATATATATATATATATATATATATATATATATATATATATATATATAACATATAAAAATTGAAACGGACCCCGGATATGTGTTCTAGGGGGCCTAGTTCGCGGTCATTTGAAGAAATTTTTTCAAAATTCAAAAGTCGGGATCTCCTCATTAGTGAATTTTTTTTAAGAAAATTCACTAATTAGGGATTAATTTCATTTATCCAAATATCAGAGACAAAAAAGACAACAGGTATGTTCCAGTTACTTATTTTGGAACCATTTTAGAAATCATTTCAAAAATGTTAAATACCTGTACAAATACAAAGGGGGCATTTAAATCTTCCAACACGACGTGTGGTTTGTTATTTAACGTGAAAGAAGAATATTGTTTCTTGACCAAAACTGGAGTTTATAAATTAGCTTGTACACATTGTAACGCAATCGACATAGGTCAAACTTTTAGAAATTTTAACACCTGATACAAAGAACAGATTTCTGCATTTAGAAATAACCACACTGACAAAGCTACATTTGCAAAAGATAATATTGATACTTAACATAGACATACAGTAAATAACCGCATAAAATCACAACATTTTTGTAATGACAAGCGTAAACTAGACTTTTGTGAAGTTTTAGCAGTCGAAAAGCACACACACGACAATAGCTACCTTGGTTTAAATGAGCAAACTAATTTAATGAATTCCCTTTTCTTGGATATTCTTCTTTCTAATTATATAAATCAAACAATCAATCTAACTATTTTTTCAAAAAAGTTGTAATAAGAAAATGAATTGATGTATGTCGATATTTTGATTGTATAGAGTCTGCTTTATTACTGTTATTGTTTAGTTATTTTATTGTTGTAACTGTTAATATAGTTATTACTGTTATAGGTTTGTTCTATCTTTATGTTAAATATTGACATACATCACATAGACATTTTGAAGGCCGCATCAGTCATTTGCGTTTCATTTTATTATCAACTTTAAAAATTTTTGATCAAAACATCATAACATAGCAACAGATCTTTATTTGTTGAGTTGAGTTGAGTTTGAGTGAGTGAGTGTAAACACTCAAACACTCGGGATGACACGAACTTGTAGTTCATTCACCACAGAGTGTTGACCCTAGGACTTTCGGCCTTGCCTGCTACATTGTTGGATTCTATAGCATCCAAAACATCATAACATAGCAACAGATCTTTATTTGTTGAGTTGAGTTGAGTTTGAGTGAGTGAGTGTAAACACTCAAACACTCGGGATGGCACGAACTTGTAGTTCATTCACCACAGAGTGTTGACCCTAGGACTTTCGGCCTTGCCTGCTACATTGTTAGATTCTATAGTATCCAAAACATCATAACATAGCAACAGATCTTTATTTGTTGAGTTGAGTTGAGTTTGGGTGGGTGAGTGTAAACACTCGGGATGGCACGAACTAGTAGTTCATTCACCACAGATTTTTGAATTGCAGTTGAAGGTTATTTATATTTATTATACCTATTGGTCATGTTAATAATTGATATATTACATATCTTTATTTGTAGTTGTCATGATATCGTATTAATTCAATTTTTATCTATCTGAGGATGCTGTCAAGCAGCGAAACTGGTTACAAAAACGATAAAGACCATCCTAGACGATCTAGAGTTCAGAAGGGCCAGTTAGCTTTCGTGTTGACTACGTCCTTCACTTACAGAAACGAAACCTAACAGTGAAGCCAGAGAAGTGGTCTCCAAGTCTATGTAGTATTTTTTGTAATGTGTATTTTGTATTTCTAACTGCATTTTATATTGGACCAGTTTTATAAGTTGTATAACTTGAAAGATGAATAAATACTGTTATTATTATTAGTAACCAGGTTATTAAAGAAAAAGAATATTTTCAAGATTTACCTGCATTCTCAATTCCTGCACACTAACGTGGTGATGCTGCCTATTAGACAGCATCCTGGGCTCATCACTGTTGTCACCACTATATTTAGATGACCCATGACTCGACGGTAACTTTAAGCTGCCTACAGCACTTATAGAAGACATTTTATTAGGTCCAGTGTCTCTTTCAGGTACCATATTAACCGAAGATTGGGAACAGTTGTATTTGCTGTTATAATCAAGGTTGCTGTTGAGATTATTCTTAGTACTTGTGATGTTTGTAGTGTTATTTCTATCTACTTGTTCACTAAAGGTGGATGTTTTGACATTATTAGCCACGTATAGATGATGCAATTGTTCAATCTTGCGTTTAGGGGAGACCATCCTATCATTTGTGGTCTGAACTTCTGTATTGAAGGTCTTGCTTTGGTTAAAATTTGCAGGAGTGTTGACCCTAGGACTTTCGACCTTGCCTGCTACATTGTTGGATTCTATAGTATCCAGAGGTTGGTAGGAATGTTCATTTCGTGAATTGCTTGAGAGTCTGTAATAATTGAGAGTTTTTTTAGCAATTTTATGGAAATTGGTTGTATGTAAGTAAACATAACAAAAACACTCAACAAAACTTTACAGGATTTAATTCAAAAGTACACTTGGAGAACCCAAATCACCACAACACATATTTCAGAAACCTTACGACAGTTTCGTTGACCAAGTCAACATCTTCAGAGGAAGAAAAATTCGAATTAGTAGAATTTTTCTTTCTCTGACGATGTTGACTTGGTCAACGAAACGATCGTAAGGTCTCTGAAATATGTGTTGTGGTGATTTGGGTTCTCCAAGTGTACTTATTAGTGCTCATCACAGGTTCCAGTTTTCACATTGAGGATATAATGCATTTAGCTAATACACAGATGAGTATATGATGTGTGTCTGCACCACGATAAAAATTGCATAGGCCAACAGTGTGAATTTTTTTTGGTACCGGAAAACAAAGAACTGATTTTCGATTTTTTTAATGTGCTGATTCCAAAAAAGTCTGGACGCAGCAAGTGCGTTATGGAAGTGAATTTTTATAAAAATGTTTTTAATAGGAAATATATTTGTAATGCAAGCAGGCATCAATTTGGTTACTGGTATAACCTATATAGTAGAAACAATGTACATATTTTATCAAAATTGAGTTATAGAAATTTGAGGCATTTAATGAAAATTCGCTACCAAAACGCATTTACTGCGCCTCGATTTTGCCTTTTTTACAAACATTCATCATATTTCGAAGAGAAATGCAAAAATGCAATAATATAAGGAATGTTCGAACAAAAATTTACAGATATCACCAACGACTTATGGGCCATTCTGTGATTGTCAAAATAATTTTATATGATGCAGCTCATGACACACTATGATTAACGTATACAATTTGTTCTCGTATCTTACATAATAACAATTATATTAAGCTTTAACTGTAGAAATGCGTCACCCTGTAGATATGTAAGCAGATAAAAACTGAGACTAAACCCGGATATGGATTCTAGGGGTCCGAGTTTGCACTCATTTGAAAAATCTTTTTAAAATTCAAAAGTCGCGGTCTCCTCATTAACGAATCTTTTATACGAAAATTAGCTAAAAATTATAGACCGTTAAACCATAAACTTAACTAAAACTACTGCCAAAGCATCAGAGAAAGAGTATATTTTTAATTTCTAGAAATATTTTAGTAAAATGAAGGTCAATGACGGTTGAAGCTGACACTTGAGGATTTTTAGAACAGTCTTCTTGTGACAGTTTTATTTACATAACCCGTATTTGTTTCAGGTTCTTTGCCTATATGTTGCCAATTTTGACGTTTCAACTCGCGACTTTGACGTTTTGAGGAAAACCCCATTTTTTTTCTTTAAATGCCTATAACTTTTTTGTTTTTTAAGTTACAGGCCTAAATTTCAGTACGTGGTTCACTTTTTATAATACAAACACGCGTACCATTACTTCGTTATTTCCGGAGATATAAAAATTTTCCGAAAGAAAAACATTTTCCGGGGAAAACCTCTGCCGATTTTCCTGGCCAACGAGCTTATCCAAGACACTTGCAAAAGGATGATACTTACCAAATTTGATCAAAATCAGCCCATTATTTTTTGAAACTCAAGTCGCGATCTCATTAGTTTTTTTATAAAGGAGGGGGGAAATGCTCATGCAGACCCCATTCACGGCCCCGTAGGTGCCGTGGGATATCGGGGTACTGTGAGACTGTACTCACTAAAACCCCCTCCCTGGGAGTACCGGACCTTAGTCCATACCTCCGTCGGAAAGATTTCACACAATGACTTTTTGGGTATGAATGTTTCCATTCTGTTTTGCCGCGGGAGCGTTAGCGGGTAAGTACTCCTCATTAGTGATTTATTTTTAAGAAAATTCACGCAAATGCCATCAGATTTCGTCTATAAGCTTCAGTTTTTGAGATACAGGGTAATTGAATTTAGTTCTGATAAAAGGCATTAGTAGTAAAGAAATAAAGATATATTTTGAGGACAAAATAGAAATTTCATACTTAAAATTTAAATCCAATTAGCCAGATATACCTGGAATTTGCAATGATTCGACCGACCTTCTTATACCTGCTTAACCCCCGTCCCATATTACCTTCTGTCTACCTCTGCCTTACTCGGCTCAGTATGCTTTTGAGTTTTCGTGAGTAAAGTTGTGCTATAATTTTGTGATTTTTGGCGTTGTTTAGTATTAAAACACCGAATTAAACCCATGGCATCCACAAGCAGACGTAGCTGTGTAAATCATCCCAAAGTTTTTTGTTGCGTATGTGGCAAATACACTTTGAAAAAAAAGTAAAAAAAGGCTTATCTAGCATACTTTGGGGTTCATTTGGGCTCCACATTTCGTATGTAAAACATTTGTTAGAACATTTGCGACAGTGGACCATGGGAAAGAGACAGTGTCTAAAGTTTGACGTACCAATGATTTGGAGTGAACCAGGGAACCATCACAATGACTGCTATTTTTGTCTCGTAAATATCAAAGGTATTAACAGGAACAATAGACAGGAATTGACATATCCTAATATAGATTTAGCAATAAGCCCTGTACCGCATTCCATCCTTCAGCCGTCTTCTGGCGCCGCCCGAAGATGATATAGAAACACCAACGCCCGATGAAGAAAATGACAGTGACCTTGAAGCAGATTTAACAATTCCTCAACGTTTTAATCAGCAAGAACTGAACGATCTCATAAGACACCTGAACCTCTCAAATGAGCTTGTCTAATTACTTGCATCCAGATTAAACGACAAGAATCTACTTCATCTAGGTTATTATATTTAATCGCAAAAGATATAACGATTTGCTACTCTTTTTTTCTCAGGAAAATAACCTAGAATTGTTTAACGATATAAATGAACTCTTAAAACTATGGAAGATCGATATCAAGGGAGATGGGATAGCTACATGATGGCCGACTACTGTTGGAGTCTTCAGCGAGACTGTCCAAGTAAACTCCATGCTAGAAAATCGGATAAAAGAAAATTTTTATGTGATAAGTAATGAATGTATGTATAACTACTTTTTGAAATAAATACTTAATATGCACACTTGGAGAACCCAAATCACCAGAACATATTTTAAAAAACTTGACGGTCTTTTCACTAACCAAGTTAGCGCCATCAGAGGATGAATAATTGGAATGAAGAATTATTCATCCTCTGATGACGGTAACTTGGTTAGTGAAACGATCGCCATGTTTTTAAAATGTGTTGTGGTGATTTGGGTTCTCCAAGTGTGCTTATCAGTGCTCATCACAGGTTTCAAAATTCACTTTAATAAATACTTTAGTCTGTATTTTTGTTGTTTTTTTTAACTGGCAATCGGATCCAACAGAAATAGTAATAACGCGAAAAGTACATACGTTAAAAGTCTGGACGCAGCAAGTGCATTATGGTAGTCAATTTTCATTAAAATGTTTTTAAACGCAAATATGTCTTTTTTTTTAAGAAAGCAGGCAATTTCGTTACCAGTATAATCTATATAGTTAAAACAATGTACAATATTTCATCAAATTAACTTTATTGTTTGATAATGTATAAAAAATTTCCGAAAAAACTGGTTTCCTGGCCAACGAACCTTAGGTTAATACAAAATTGAGCTATTGAAATTTTTTGACAATTTTTTCTCGTATCTTGTATAATATCGGATATATTGAGCTTTACCGTAGAAATATATCACCCTGTATACACGAAAACAGATAAAAACTAAAAGTAACCCCGGATATAGGTTCGAGGGGGCCTAGATCGCGCTCATTTGAAGAAATCGTTTTAAAATTTAAAAGTGGCGGTCTCGTCATTAGCGAATTTTTTCTACGGAAATTCGCTAAAAAATATAGACCATTAAACGATACACTCTATAACTAAAACTACTATGCCAAAGCATCAGAGAAAGGGTATATTTGAAATTAATTTTCTGGAAATATTTTAGTAAAATGAAGGACAATGACGGTTGAAGCTGAAACTTAAAGATTTGTAAAACAGACTTCTTGTTACATTTTTTCTAAGTAACCCATATTCGTTATAGGTTCTTTGCCTAAATGTTGCCGATTTTGACGTTTCAGATCGCGTCTTTGAAGTTTCAAGAGGAAAATGGCAAAACTTTGTTTAAATGCCTATTACTTTTTGTTTTTTAACCTTCAGATCTAAATTTTGGTACATAGTTTACTTTTTAGGGTGTAAACTCGCGTGCCAAATTTGGTTGCCATAACACCGTTATTTCCAGAAATATAAAAATTTCCCGAAAGAAAACACAAGTTTTCCGGAAAAAAACAGGCCGATTTTCCTGTCTAACGAACTTATCCAAGCCACTTGCAAGAGGAAGGTACCCACCAAATTTGATTAACATTGACTTATTATTTTTTGAGTTATCGGTGTGATACATATATATTTCTTCATTTTCAAAATACAAAATTTGCAGTCTCTTCTTTAGCGATTTTTTCTGCAAAGATTCGCTAAAACGAAAAATATTTTTATAAAAACATTTAGATTAAAATTTTAACGTACCTTTTCGTTTCAACATATTTAATAAACAAATCAGCCTCCATTCCCAAAGGAAAATCATCCCCGTCACTTTCATTAAAACAGTATTCATTGCAATTGTTATTGACTTCATTTATAATTTGACTGGCGAATGAAAAAGTATTTTTGAAAATCACATTAATGCACTGAGAATTTTCCACGGCATCTAGTGTCATTGCATCATCAATTTTTTCGCTTACAGTAATATTGGCGTTCACATCAACCCCAGTTGTCAGATTATCCAAAGTATTACTATCATTAACATAAATAATAGATTTATGTTTCGTGTCTTGCGGCACTCCTTCATTTGACTTGTCTTCCTGCTTCTCAATCTCAGTTTTCGATTGAGTCTCAGTGTTTTTACCCACCGTGGAAAACTTTTCAAACGTATCAGCGTCCAAATTGACTTCCATTCCGAAAAACGTAAACTTTTTGGATTCGAAACCATCATGTATCTTCACTGCAGGTTTCGACAATATAAAATTTTCCCCAGTGTTAGGAATATCGACTTTTTGAAGACTTTTCTCGCAACCGGTTAACTCGCGACACAAAATGCAACTACAGTTTTCTTCGCATGGCATCTTTTTCAGATTAATTTTTAAGGAATCACCACAATACACATGGTAGTATCATTCTTGCACCAAGGTATTCAAACGACTGAAGATACTGGCTAATCATGAATGAAGAGAGAAATATGCACTAGTTCTCATCATTGTTTTAATTTCCATTTCTAAACAATATCACCATCAAAAGGCTGGCCGGGGACGACAGGTGTCTGTCATGGCCAAATTATAATTATTACCGAGTTTCTGAATATTTAATATCGACTAATTTAACTTACATGCCATTGTTTTTATGAACTAGTATTAAAAGTAATAAGTATGGTGTTTAATTGAAGAGAAAATATGAAAATTTTCTTATATTAGCAGGATTTTTTGTTTTAATTGAGCTCCATTCTCACAAATTCTGTTTTATAATTGATAATAATTTCTTCAAGTGCGCAGAGTCGCACGACAAGAGATCATCACTCATGGGCTATGATAATAATGATACTGATGATCATGCAGATTATGTTTAAATGATTATCATAGAGTCTAAAGGGGATGTTGCCTTATCGTTGCAACCGTGACTGTCACTAAGTGAAGATTGGAACCTGTAATGAGCCCTGATAAGCACACTTGGAGATCCCAAATCACCACAAAACATTTTAAAAGACCTGACAATCGTTTCACTAACCAAGTTAGCGTCATCGGAGAATGAATAATTCTAAATATCTTATATTCGCAACACTATTTATATTCTTCTGCAATTCTGCAGGGAGTCCGTTGCTAACGATTTAGGGAGGTCCACCGACACCTAAACTAACATATTTCGTTTGGCGGAAATATGTGTATTGTTTTACTTTACAAAGCAATCTATCAGATGGCTCGTCATAGGCGGCGGAGCGAAGTTCATACATTTTTAGTATTACTATATTTAGCATATATATATATATATATATATATATATATATATATATATATATATATATATATATATATATATATATATATATATTGATATATAGGGGTCAAGGAGTCCTGGGCCAAAGGTCTCCAGGGGGCAAGCTGAGGAAGTGGAAACAACATAAGCTTTCGATGAAGCTTTCCCCAAGACCGTCATGCGCGGTGAAGAGCCGCATTCTACACGAGCTGACCCTGCTGATAACTAAACATGGCGGATCTAGACGTGGAGGTCGAAACAAACTCCCGTAATCTACGGTGTCACGTGACCCGTGCCTAGGGATGGATGGCACCAGGGTGATGGTGCCGTGAACGGAACCTCTGGAGTACCGGGCAACCCTCCAGAGTAACCCGCCTTGCACCACACAGGGGGTTCTGATGATGTGGACAGTATTTCCCCCATTCTCGTGGGAATAACATGAAGAACATAATACAAATAAAACCAAAACCAATGAGGCTCGGGGAATGGCTCCGGCTACAGACTCGTTCCTTCAGGTCAACCTCCAATAGGCAGCCACGGCCGGACTACTGATGTCTCTGAGGAACACGGATGTGGCCCTCATCCGGGAACCGTACTCCTATAAAGGAGAGATCAAGGGACTCGGCGGAGCTGCTGGAAGGCTCATCTACAGCAGATCTAGCGAAAACCCGAGGGCCTGCATTTTTGTCAGGGAAGGGATAGAGTTTCTGCCTTTAATGAATTTCTGTTCCAGGGACCTGGCAACGATCAAAATCCGATGTGGAGGAGCGGATGGGCCAAGGGACATTACTGTTGGATTAGCCTATCTGCCAGGAGACAGCACGGACCCTCCTCCACCCAAGGAATTGGAGCAGCTGATGGTGGGTAGCAGATCAGGTGGATGGCAGACCATCATCGGCATGGATGCGAACGCACACCATGAGTTGTGGGGAAGCTAGGACACAAACTCTAGGGGTGAGTCCCTTTTACAATTCTTTATGAAATTTAATTTGGTTGCCCTTACTTTGTTATTTACGGATATGAATTTTTTTAGCAAGAAAACATAATTTTTGTGCCTGGTTTACTTTTTATGATATAAATCCACGTACCAAATTTGGTTGCCATAACTTTGTTACTTCCGGAGAATTTTCCGAAAGAAAACACAACATTTTCCGGGAAAACCTCGTCCGATTTTCCTGGCTAACGAACTTATTCAAGCCACTTGCAAGAGGAAGGTTTTTTGAGTTATCGGTATATATATATATATATATATATATATATATATATATATATATATATATATATATATATATATATATATATACATATATATATATATATATATATATATATATATATATATATATATATATATATATATATATATATAAACACAGATCTCCTCATTAGCGAATTAAAAAAAAATTCGCTAAAAAACAGATAAACATAGTTAAACGACTGCGAGAGAAAGAATATTTTTATGTTAAAGCAAAGGTAATAAGGTTGTGAGTTTAGACAAAAGCGATTATAAAGACAGAGTATATAACGTAATAGAATCAGGACCGTACAAAAAAACTAAATAGAAACCCTCTCCCAAAAATGATTTCCTAAGTTAAAGACAATTTAAAAAGATGTCATAACCTTATTTCAAAAGGTTTAGGAAAAAAGTTACATGTTTCGAATGCTAAAGTTCCTTCAAAGTAGCGAAATGATTAACAAACGAATTTAAAGGCTCGTCTATTAAACAGAAAAGTTTTTCACTTTCATATTCACTTGAATTTATCAATAAAGTTAAAAATATTGAGTTGATTGAAGGCTAGGTTTTAATGTCGTTTGATGTGATCTCGTTGTTTCCCAATGTTCCCATCAAAGGTACGTTAACGTATTTAGACCATTTGTTGAAAATGAACAACATAGATGAAGAGTTCTGCAAATAACATATAAATTTAACAAATCTTTGCATGAATTAGAATATTTTTCAATTTAATGATGAATTTTTTGAACAAACCCACAGCCAGCAATGGGCAACCCTCTTTCCTCACTCATTGCAGACCTTTTAATGAGTAGATTTGAAACAGAAACGAAAATGACAATTTTCCTAGACTATGGTTTCGTTATGTGGACGATATTTTTGTAGTATTTAATACAAATGTATGCAAAGTAGATGGTTTTATTGCCAAATTACACAGTAAATTTGACTCCATTAAATTCACCCATAAAAGAGAAATTATTAACAAATTACCTTTTCTTGATGTATTAGTCATTAAAAATACAGACACATTAGAATCCGACATCCACAAAAAGGTAACCACTACTGTGAGTTACATTTCGATTGACTCACACCATAGTTTTCCACAAAAAAACAGCTATTTTGAATTTTCTAGTTCATAGATTAATACAGTTTCCCGTAAATAAATAAAGATACAACAGAGAACTGGAATATATTAAAAATGTAGCTAAGTATGTCTGATTTGTGGAGAAACTAGTCAATAAACAGGAAACAAAGAAAATGTTAGCGGAATCTACGACTTTCAGAAAAGATAAACCAGACAAAACCATTGTCTGTTTATCATTTGAACGGCGAATTACGATAGGTCTTAATAACATTTTAAAGAAAGCCAATTTGCAACAACATTTTCTACAAAGAATACATTAAAAAATTAGCTACGTAACCCAAAGGATAAAGATAAAACCACAGAAGTGTCGGGAATCTATGAAATAGGTTGTAAGGAGATTAGTAAAGGCAGCGCCGGCTTTAGGGGGGGGAGGGCGACCCGGGTGGTCGCCCAGGGCGCCGGAGCACAGGGGCCCCGCGAATTTTTTAATGCTCTTTTTGATACTGTGCTTATATCTATAAAAGAAATATTTGAACAGAAGCAACATTTTTCTACGACGTGGAGTTTCTTGTTTAACATAAAAAAGAATCAAAATAAAGAACGATTATTAAAACATTGTGCTAAATTACAGGAACAGTTAACTGTCAACTTTAAATCAGATATCGATGGCAATTTGTTGTGCGATGAAATTTTACGCCTGCAACATTATTTTGAAGACAGTCAAGCAACGCCTATTGAAGCCTTAAACTTTATCAAGAAGCATAACCTTCAAAAATTATATCCCAACACCTGGATATCGTTGCGTATTTTGTTAACAATACCAGTGACTGTTGCAAGTGGTGAATGCAGTTTTTCCAAACTGAAATTGATAAAAACCTACTTGTGGTCTACAATGTCTCAAACCAGATTGACCAGTTTGGCCTCACTGTCCATGGAAAATCAAGTTGCAGAAAACCTAGATTTTGCTTGTCTTATTAGAGAATTTGCTGACAAAAAAGCTAGAAAAGTAAAGTTTTAACACGTTTCGAGTTCAACCAACTGCCAGACAAGCGTAGAGTTATCTTAAATGTAAAACAAATGTGCTACCCAATTAACTTCTTTTATTATTTTAATATATAATTATACATAAGTATTATATCATTATCATATAATAAAGAGCTGCAAATGATTGACACGCCCGGGGAGCCTGGATGGTTAAGGCCGGCACTGAGTAAAGGGATAGAAATTTGAACAAAAATGTTCCGATGAATAGAATATGTCCCATTCTATGTAGTCCATCATTCGAACTGTTATCTTAATAACCAGAGTGTCCGTCTTAGAAGGAATATTTGATAACGACACACAGTATTACAAAGGCAGGTACCTATGCAGTTTTAATTACAGAGATTTGAGACTCAACAGGGGGTCTGTCTGTATACCTTCCTAGGGGACGCTCTTCGCAACTGCTATAAATTAGTTGCAGTATTTATTCACTTAGTTTATTCATTCCTCTGATGACGCTAACTTTGTTGGCGGAACGATCATCAGGTCTAAAAACTGTATTGTGATGAATTAGGTTCTCCAAATTGTACTTATCAGTGCTCATCACAAGCTCCAACCTTCACTCATTACGTTTCATTTGCCTAACCTGCATCCTTCTGACTTTAAACATTCGGTATTCTTTTACAACTACTAATTAATTGGACTTCTAAGTCCTTTGTCACCACTAGAGCAAATATATTTAACCCGATACTCTGACAACCTCAAGCGAAAGTATCGTAGAAATACTTTCATAGTGAGACTAAAGTAATAATGTTTAACAATAATCAAGAAAATAACCTTGCAGACGAAGAGTACCCCAGGACAATAAGCTAAATTCACATACTTTCTTCCTATAAATATAATTATTAGAGATGCTCACTTTCCTTTGATAATTCGTAAATATATATGCATATTTCCCACACCAACAATAACTACTTTACTTATAATTTCACTTTGCATTGTCTGTTTTGTTTTTCTTTAATCGTACCGTAATTGAATACAAACATTTTTCTCACCTTATTATATGGCATCACAGCTAGGTGAAAAGTATAAATTAAAGAACGTTCTGCTAAATATGTTATAAGGGTTGATTTCAACAAAATCCAGAAGCTTAAACATCCGTATTTGTGTACGTGTACGTATTTATATTGGTTGTTCAATCGATAAACTAGGTGATTCCTGTAAAACTAACATCCACCGCGGTTTATTGTTTGAGCAGGTTGAATGTCTACACGTTCCGTCCTTCAGAGGTGGTGGTTATCGTGCACCATGCAATCTAAGGCACGTTAAAGATCCCTATCCCCTATACAGAAAAGAAATGGTACGGCAAACATTTTTGGATGGTGAGATGCAACTCTTTCCTGGCGTCGGTGATCAGCCCCGGATCTACGATTTTTCGAACCGGGGCAAAAACTTGATAGTAGCGCCCCCTCTAAAAATGGCGCCCCTCTCTAAAAAATGTTGGTAGTTACGTAGAATCGGGACTCTTAACTTGTTTTTAATTTGTTCTACCCCGAGGAGTAAAAAAATAAGTTTGAAAAAAACAAGTTTACATTAAAATTCCCGCCATTAGATGTTGCCAACAATCTGCTGCGCTGCAGCTGCTCCCAGCGCATTTCAGAATGAACCCTTAGGATGTGTTCAAAAACTAACTGGGCGTTTTAAAATGAAATGAATAATTGATAGAACGTGTGCTGCATGTTAGTATTAGGCGCTTTGTGAAGCAAGTTTTCTTATTTTAAACCATCAAATGCTAAAGTACATGGTAAATGGTTGTAAATTGGTTTTGATTCATATTCTTTTTTTTATTCACAATTTGTACTACAAGTAAAGCAAAAGACTTAACTTTATTTATAAAGTAAATACTCCTACATTTAAGCAAATTTTCAATAGGAAAATTTAACTCCTAGAAAAGTAACGACATTCGAATTTCGGAATTTAATTTAATTTAAGACGTCATCGAGAAGATATCGATGCTGAAAAAAGGGTAACTTATTATCTATTAATAAATTGCTTGCCAAGTATGACCCTGTATTGCAGTCTCACTTGAGGGCCCAAAACAAACATAAATATCTCCGCCACCAAATTCAAAACGAAATCATTAACACTATTTCCAGTAAAATTGAGCATGAAATTTTGATAGAAATTAATGATGCTCCATTCATTTCAATTATTTGTGACACAACACAAGACATTTCGAAAATTTACCAGCCGTCTCAAGTCATAAGATATGTAAAAATTGAGAAAGACGATCAGCGTGTTCCATTATCAATTAAAATAAGAGAGTCGTTTCTTCACTCCAGCCGCAGTGTCCAACGTCTAACCTTATTAACGTGTATTGTACAGAGCACACAACCTTAGATCTATTGTGGCTCACGTCTAATTATTTAGATTTCACCCATCAATTCCAGCTCCCTGAGGGAGTCGATCTTTTCTTGAGGGTGAGAGTTTGTTTGGCAGGTGTACTGCCATCTGAGTAAAGTCGCTTGTCCGTTTCGAAGCTCAAAGAGAGATAACCTCTCTCCGAGTTCGTCTGGACCCGACATCCGTCAGTGTTTACCTCGAGGCGGTATCATGAAGTCCCGCTCTCGAGCAGCATCTAATCTCCAGTTGTAATCCACCCCTAGAGATCTCAGCTCCCCTCAGGCTCTTCCAAACCTGACACCTAACAGTGTTAAGACTCAAGGCAACATCCCATCGAGTCCCGCTCCCGAACATCACCACAGCGAGGCCGTCCGTCCGTTTCGTAGCACACAGTATGGGCTCCAAACTCCGGGTGTTTACCACTCATCAGAGATCAGAGCCCCCCGGGACATCTGGACACACGACACACGCCAGGGCTCAATCCAGGGCGGTATCATCTGGAACCCCGCTCCCGAGTAACAACCAAGCGAGGCCAATTGTCAGTCTCTGAGGCCACAGTGGAGGCTCCAAACTCCGGGTGCATATCACTCCCCAGAGATGTCTGCCTTCCCCCAGCCTCACCTGCACCAGACCACTGCCAGTGTTTCATTGACTCGAGGCGGTATCATGAAGTCCCGCCCTCGAGCAGCAACCAGGCAGGGTCGTTAGCCTGTATCGATGCTCACAGAGTAGGCCCAAGTCTCCAGCTGTAATCCACCCCTAGAGACCCCAGCCACCTCCGGGTTCGTCCAGGTCCAACACCTGTCAGCGTTAGCTTAAATTTCACCCAACAAATCGAGCTTTCGACAGGAGACGACACCTGCGAGGTGAAACTTTGTTTGACAGATCTACTGCCATCTGAGCGAAGTCGCTTGCCCGTCTCAAAGCTCAAAGAGAGATAACCTCTCTCCGAGTTCGTCTGGACCAGACATCCGTCAGTGTTTGACTCGATGCAGTATCATGAAGTCCTGCATCCGAGCAGCATCAAAGTGAGGTCGTTTGTCCGTTTCGAAGCTCACAGAAGAGGCCTCAACCCTTAGTTTTATTCCACCCCTAAATATATCAGCTCTCCTCCGGGTTCGTTTGACCCGACACCCACCAGTGCTAGACTCAAGGCGACATCCCATCGAGTCCCGCTCCCGAGCATCGCACAAGCGAGGTCGTCCGTCCGTTCCGAAGCACACAGTGGGGGCCCCGAACTCCAGGTGTTTACCACTTATCAGAGTTGTCAACCCGCTCCGGGTCGTCTAGACACACGACACCCGCCAGCACGCAACCCAAGGCGGCACCCATCCGGACCCCGCTCCCGAGTAACACCCAAGCGCGGGCAACCATCCATTTCTAAGCCCAGAGTGGAGGCCTCAAAATCCGGGTGTACATCACTCCCCAGAGATATCCGCCTCCCTCCAGGCCCACATGGACAAGACCCCCGCCAGTGTTTGATTCCAATTAATCGCCTTTTACGACAGGCAGGAGTTACCTTGGGCCTATTCTTTTAGTTAGTCCCCGGGCCCACAGGGGACGCACACAACCTTAGTTAAAAAAGTAGGGGCCCCAAAATAATCGTTTGTTCTGCCACTGTGTACAATTCTTGTGAAAATCTATAAAAATATTATTTATTGTAGAGAATCATGAAAACTACTTAAACACTGAATAATTTTGGCATAGAAAATAAATCTATTATAACCAAACATAAACTTACAACACTAACTTTACCAAAATAAATGATACTAACCTTCTAGGTTTAGGTCTCAATATCTCATGTCCAGCATCAGTGATACACAGAGGGTTGAGTGGCCCAGAAAGATGATCTACACCTGTCCACTGTTGATCCGGACAGTCGGAGGTGTTGCTACCGCTTCCATTAATGGGATTCAAGTCCCATCCCGATGGGGTGCATCCACCCTGATGCTGGGACATACCAACACACTACCTACCGCTCCTATAGAAACACTTGGTGTAGTCCACACTACCTAAAAAATCCAGACAAACAACAAATAATAAATAAGGGTACATCACTTGAAAAAACTTCGTTGCTCATTGGATATTTGAATGAGACTTAAAACATTTTCTTGACAAATACTTCGATATTATTGCAGAACATCTGAAATTTTGCCTCAAATTTGCAATTCAATTAAAACGTTAACCAGAATCAAGGTTTATAGATTAGATGGGTTGTCGGGCAACTCTGAGGGGGAAGAGACGCGAGAGGAGGGTAATACGTCATGTGTATTCCAAATGCGATAACTGCTATAGTTTTAGATTGCGTTTTTGGTGTTTTAAATAACTTTTATTAGAAATTTGTGTAACTCTGCTCAAAAATTTTTGAATACGATCAAGTGCGAATTTATTGTAATGTTTATTTAGTACGAAATAGCAGTTAAATCAAAACTATTATCTTAAAGACAATATCTTATTTTTTGAGGTGTTGTGTTGTATACAAAACTGCACAGTGAAGCAATGGTATTACGAAATGAACGTTATTTATTCAAGATTATTTTTACATTCAATAATGTAGATATGTGTTTAATAGAAAAAAAAATGGTTATATAGTGTGGCGCATTTACAACGAAACAGACCGATTTTCGTCCAGAGAAATTTTTTAAGAAACGCTGAAACACGTTAATTTTAACATTGAGGGGGACATGTTCTGACATAAAACTCAACTTTGTCACATCAACCCCTTAAGAGTGGTGAAAACAACCCTTATATTTTAAATAGGGACCATGGGTGTAGTGTTACATCATTTGAAAGCTCTTTCTTTTCTGAATTCAGCACACTAAATTTTTTGGAAGTTTTAACAACTCGTTTAAAAATTATTCACCGTTGAAGATGCAAAAACGCATTTCACTCATTCCGATAAGAAATATGCTGATAGTCAATGTTTTGTTGGTTTGTAAACAAAAAATTGACATCAGGACATTTCTTATCGGAATAAGAGAAATGCGGTTTATTATTTCAGTTTATCGGTCGGTTTGATACTTGATAGTACTACCGAAAATTAATTTCACAATGGTGTATTCTGCAGAAGAAAGAGTTGAAATAATTACTCTTTTTTTCAAAAACGATGACTGTGCCAATCGTACCGCAAATTTGTTTAATGAACGACATCCGAACAGACATGTTAACAGAAAATACATCTTGGAGTTAGTTACAAAGTTTCGACAAAGTGGTTCAGTAGCCAACAAAAAACGGGATCCTGAACGTTAATTTCCGGTTAGAAATGAGACTACTGAGATTGAAGTTTTAGGACAAATTGCTGCAGACCCAACTTTGGGCACGAGAAAATTGGCCACTGTTTCAAACATCAAAAGAAGAACTATTCAGTGAATATTGAAGCATCATAAATTTCACCCGTATAAAATTCATCTTGTACAACAACTGAATGAAGATTATTTTGATCGGCGGCTGTAGTTTTGTGAAGTTATGACTGCACGAATAGCTGATAACGGGAACTTTCTGTTCAATATATGTTTTTCAGACGAGTGTACGTTTTTATTAAACTCTACAGTCAATCGTCATAATTGTCGTTATTGGGCAGATAATAATCCAAGAAATTTTCAGGAAGTCCACACTCAAACTGCACGGACATTGAATGTCTGGACTGGCATTTTTGGAGACCGTTTAATCGGACCAATTTTTCTTGAGGGCAATTTCAGTGGCGCAACGTATTTGGAGTTACTAGAAGATATCGTTTACCCTCTACTAATTGACACTGTTGAAAAGGATGATCGCTATCAAGAAAATCAATTAGTGTTTCAACAAGATGGAGCTCCTCCGCATTTTTCACAACGTGTTAGGAAGTTTTTGAACAGAGTTTCCAGAGCAATGGATTGGGCGTAAAGGTGCTATTGAGTGGCCCCCTCGATCAGTGGCGATTTCTCCTAGTGAGCTAGGTGTGCGCCGCACACCTTAAATAATAATCAAAATGTGCACAGTTAAATATGTTTTATTTCTTTTTCCCTTAGTCTTAATACACTACATATTTTATGACAATCCATTTAATTTACTTATTTGATTTCATAAATAGTCGGTTAATAGTGACTTGGAATGAAGTAGGTACCACATCTTCTAACATATTGAGAGAATATGAGTAGGTCAATAGCAACGGGGAATGAATTCGGGTTAGATGTGCGTTAACATTTCCGAACAACTTCAGCCGATGGAGCTGTATTGATATACAATGCAGTCCCCCACCCACGTGTTTAAAATAGTGAGGGAAAGACCATTGATTTTAACACTGCAGTGAGCTGTTAAAATATAGCTCAAGACAAATGAAATGAACGCCGGTCTAACCAACGTTGTGATATCATTATTTAATCTCAAAAAATAAAAAAGATATGATTGCCAAATTTGATAGGTAGGTTTACGATATAAAAAGTAAACTATACACCAAAATTTAGATTTCTATGTTACAAGAAAAAAATGTGATAATAAAATATTTTGTGCCAGATCATTTCTATGAAAATTCACTACCATAACGCATTTGCTGCATCCAGGCTTTTTACACATTTTATTATTTAGTACCATATTAACATTGAAATACTTTTAATGTTTTCAGTTTTCACCCCGTTCCGGACAGTGCTAACGATAACACAAATTTGTGTGAAGAGAAGAGGTTGTATAATAATTCCATGTTCTTTTCGTGTTTTAAAATTTTAAGTGACTTTTTAATTTGTTAGTGTTGCGATGGGAGGTTAATTTATTTATCTACGTATTATTCCCATATAGGTACAATATATATATATATATATATATATATATATATATATATATATATATATATATATATATATATATATATATATATATATATATATATATATATATATATGTACATTTATATTATATTTAGTTAATAATTTTTAAAACCACCACTAACCGCAACTTGTTACCGCACACCCGAACTTTTTGGTCAAGAGACGCCACTGCCCTCGATCACCGGATTTAACTCCTTTATACTTCTTTCTATGAGGCCATTTAAAGAGTAGAATTTTCGCCACAGAACCTGAGCCTCTGGAAGAATTACGATGACACATTGTTGAAGAATGCCGTCTAATAACTCCAAAAATGCTCCAGAATGTCAGAGCTCGTTTTGAACAAAATTTGTACTTTTGTATGGAAGCTGGTGGGCAACAATTTGAACACTTACTTAACTGAATAAACATTTTTGAACGTTTGGTTTTGTTTTTGAGTTTTTTTTAACGAAAAATTGACTAATTAGTGAATTTCTTATCACAATTAATGAAATACGTTCTTGCAACTCCAACTGTGAATAATTTTTAAACGAGTTGATAAAACTTCCAAAAAAATTAATGTGCTGAATTCAGAAAAGAAAGAGCTTTCAAATGATGTAACACTCGACCCATGTTCCCTATTTAAAATATAAGAGTTGTTATCACAACCCTTAAGGGGCTGATGTGACAAAGTTGAGTTTTATGTCAAAACATGTCCCTCTCAATATTAAAATTGACGCGTTTCAGCGTTTCTTAAAAAAAATTCTCTTGACGCAAATCGGTCTGTTTCGTTTTCAATGCGCCCCTGTATATACTTAAAACAAGATCTCGTAGCAAGCGATCGACACTTGAAAGTAGGAGAAATATAAAAAATGTCGGGGCTTTCAGATATAAGCGTTCGCCGAATCTTCCACGAACATTTAGGCAGGAATAAAATTCGTGGAAAGTTGGTCCTCAAACTTCTTTCAGCAGTTAAGCGTCAGTGTCCTGTTGAGTGTGCCCGCTCCTATTTGGACCTCTGTGGAGAAAACCTGTGAAGGTGTTGGAAGACAATTGTCACAGTGGCTGAAATTATGGTTCTCTACTATGATCCTTTGTGCAACAGAGAGTCGATGGAATAGAGGCGTAAAGGAGAAGCACCGCCAAGAAAGTTCAAAGTCTGCCAGTCGACAAAAAAAGTGATGGCTACACTTTTTTAGGATTGTGAGGGTATCCATCTCATAGACTTTAAAGAACGCAACACCACACTCAACGGGGCATATTATGCAACATTCCAGCATAAATTACGACAAAATATTAGGTAGAAAAGACGTAGAAAACTGACCAGAGGCCTGCGTTTGATCGATGACATTGCACCCGTGCACACTGCTGGAATTGCACAAGCGGCAATACATTATTGCGGTTTCGAAGAAACTGATCACGCTTCGTATAATCCAGATATGGCCCTCGGTGACTACTACCTATTTGTATATTTGAAAAAGAACCTTCGCGGGCGTGATTTCAGTGACGACGAAGAGCTGAAAGCTACAGTTTGGGCACATTTTGAGGACAAACCGAAAGAATAGTATTGTTACAAAGCACTTCAAGAGATGTGGGTGCGGTTTTGCCACATCTCCAAAACTTCCACAACATATGGGAATTCTTACACAATGTGGCAACACCTCCCCCCGTCCCCCTGGTGGTGACCCCCCACAGGTGAAGTCTCAACCCTCTAGGACCAAAAATAACGAAGTTACCAACTTGTACCCCGTCAGAACGGATAACTGAAATCTGCGCATTCGGAACACCCTGTATACGCAGAGAATCGTCACACCCTGTATAGGCAGAGAGGCCTTGTAGTACGAGAAACACCTCTTGCGTAACATAGGAGTGATATCCACATTTGGATCACCTGTATATACACACAACCCCCCACCCTGTATACACACGGAGTCGTTCTGTATTCACAGAACCTTCTAGCAAAAGATGGTCCTGGAACATTCTGGAATGGAACACTCCCGAAGCGAGGTGGAGGGGACGACGGGTATATAAAGGCGGAAGTAAGCCGGCTCAGTTCAGTTCAGTTAGACAATGTTGAAGTGACTCGAAGAAGCAGTAACCGGTGTGAAGTGTTAGAGAGTTGTAGTTCCAGGTAGTGACTTTTGTCCAGATTAGTGATTGTAATACCAGATAAACTAAATAAACTAATTGTTTTGTAAGAGAGACATTCAAAAACGTTTATTGTACCCATATTTAGAGAGTAAATAAAGTTGTTTTGTTGAAATTAAAAGTCTCACTTATCCAGAACCCAGCGAAAACGCAACAGTATTTAGGGTCAAGGAGTCGCGGGCCTAAGGAATCAAGGGAGCAAGCTGAGGAAGTGGAAACAACATAAACTTTCAATGAAGCTTTCCCAAAGACCGTCATGCGCGGTGAAGAGCCGCATCCTGCACGAGGTGACCCTGCTGATAACTAAACATGACGGATCTAGACAAGGAGGTCGAAGTAAACTTCCCCAATCTACGGTGTCACGTCACCAGTGCCTAGGGATGGATAGCACCAGGGTGATGGTGTCGTGAACGGAACCTCTGGAGTACCAGGCAACCCTCCAGAGTAACCCGCCTTGCACCACACAGGGGGTTCTGATGGTGTGGACAGTACTTCCCCCATCTCGTGAGAACAACATGAAGATCATAAAAACCAATGAGGCTCGAGGAGTTGCTCCGGCTACAGACTCGTACCGCCCACTAGGGAAGCAACCAGGGGTTGATGACACTTAAGTTCCTTCAGGTCAACCTCCAACACAGTAGGACAGCCACGGCCGGACTACTGATGGCTCTGAGGAACACAGATGTGGCCCTCATCCAGGAACCGTACTCCTATAAAGGAGAGATGAAGGGACTCGGCGAAGCTGCTGGAAAGCTCATCTACAGCAGATTCAGCGAGAACCCGAGGGCCTGCATTTTTGTCAGGGAAGGGATAAAGTTTCTGCCTTTAATGAATTTCTGTTCCAGGGACCTGGTAACGATCAAAATCCGATGTGGAGGAGCGGATGGGCCGAGGGACATTACTGTCGGGTCAGACTATCTGCCAGGGGATAATCTTCAGCATGTTTTAGAAAAAACAATGTCAGAAAACGGACATCGCGCCACTCCACACGTTTCTCGCCGTAAGGCATGGGGTTCCCCCAATTAAAAATTTAAAGAAAGGGGAAATCACATCACTAATGCACCACCGGGAAGTCAAGGAGAAGGTGAAACTGCCTATACCAACCGCCCCCACCCCCGTCACACCACCTTACTCTACCCTGAGAAATAACTATACAAGTAAAAAAAGCCTGGACGCAGCAAGTGCGTTATGGTAGTGAATTTTCATAGAAATGAACTAGCACAAAATATTTTATTATAACTTTTTTTCTTGTAACATAGAAATCTAAATTTTGGTGTATAGTTTACTTTTTATATCGTAAACCTACCTACCAAATTTGGTTATCATTGCTTTTTTATTTTATGAGATAAAAATTTTTTCGAATGAAAACTCAAAATTTTCCCGGAAAACCTCGTCCGATTTTCCCGACTAACGAATCCAAGCCATTTGCAAAAGGAAGGTACATGCCAAATTTTATCAAAATCGGCCCATTATTTTTTGAGTTATCGGTGTGATACATATATAGGCCATCCTTAAGTAAACGGGTCCCGTCATTTCATGCATTGCGAGAGCGGCATTGCCGGACGGTGCTTATTGCTCTAGAGGCCTGCCTAAACTGACTTTCCTTACCTACAGGCAGGTCAGAAAAGTCAGGTAGGTCAGGACCCTAGAGCGGAAAATGTGCAGTTTAGCTCCCGAACGCTTTTCAAATAACTGTTTTCAGAAACCTACCTGCCTGCCTGCCTACCACACCACACCCCAACCCCCCGGTTCCACAAACCCCAAGAGAAATTTCTAGTTCACACCACCCAATGAAGTTACGGGGCCAGGAGTGAGTAGGGGTGCTGGGCGGGGTAGGTAGTAAAAAGGAAAATTGGAATAAAACGGGCTTGAAAGCTGCCTTTTTCACATCTTGAAGCCATATCCCCCTTAAACCCTGCCTACCCCGCACAGCACCCCTATCTCCCCAGGTGCCGTAACTTCCTTGGCGGGTAGGAACGATACATTTTTCTTGTGGTTTATGCAGCGAGGGTGGTTGTATGCACGCGAGGGGAAAGGAAAATCCCCACGACGAAGCAGCCACCCCCCAATCCCCTACACCTGTCGCAAGTCGAACGGGGGGGGGTCCTGCTTCGTCGTAGGCATTTTCCTTCCCCCCTCGTGTGCATACAACCACCCTCGTTACACAAACCATAAGAAAAATGTCTTGTTCATTGTTCATACCCCCCAAGGAAGATACGTGACCTGGAACAAATAGAGGTGCTGTGCGGGGTAGGCAGGGTTTAATGGGGATATTGCTTCAAATAGACAGCTTTCAAGCAGTTTTCTTCGCATTTTCTGCTCATATTTCCTTTTTGCTACCTACCCTGCCCAGCACCCCTATTTACTCCCAGTCCCGTAACTTCGTTAGGGGGTGTGAACAAGAAATTTTTCTTGTGGTTTGTGCATCCAGGTGAGGCCTAGTAATGTTTCTGAAAACAATTTTTTGAAAAGCGTTCGGGAGCTAATCTGCAAATTTACCTTCAAAAGTCGGGATCTCCCCATTAGTGAATTTTTTCTACGAAAATTCACTAAAACGTAAAAATAATATCAAGGCGCATTATATTTCTAGTTAACCTATATAAGTATGAGTGTTATCTTAATCAAAATCTTTTGTTTGATTTCATAAGAGAGTTCCACACTATTTTCGGCATGTTTTGTTTAATAAATACACTGCCTTTCCACACAGTAAAACGCTAATTTTAATTACTCTATAAAAGTAGGTAGTACCTACCGAGACTGATGAAATTTACTTTTATCGAGGAAAAACCGACGTAATTTTTAAATAATTGTTCTAACCCATTTCATGCAAAAACTTATAATATTTGAAGCTTGTAATTAAAATCAGTTGAACAATAATTCGTGGTAGATAAGTACCTATAAACATGAATTAGACCTGCGAGTTAAAAACATTATTTATGTCGACCTTTCGCCTGAATCACCTAGTAAGACAGGAGGTACCTAAATGATTATAAAATTCTTGATCACGTAATTGAATTACTTAACTACTAGAAATAAGCTTCAACTATTTTAATTGAAAATGATTATTACTGGGCCCTCGTATTTAACAGCAAAGCAAGAACATCCAGCATCACCTGTTCATCATACTGCATTCCATCACCATTAGCCAGAAGATTTCTTCATTGTTTAACAATTTACACTACTTAAACACTGACACACACTTACATTTTCACTTAGAACACGAGGTTTTATTCATCACGTTTTAACAATTTTCATTTTAGACACAAACTCTCAAAGGTGTCGTCCGGTGATTTCAACACGAGTTCACTTATCTCAGCCGAATTCGACCTCTTCTGTATCTGAAGGCATGTAAACATTGTTCAGACCATGGGCGGAGAATTTAGGTTGGTCGGTTAAAGTTTTTGTATGAACTTATTTGCATTCATGAATTCATTATTCTAAAATTTGGGCTGATGATTCCAGACAACTAATGAACGAAAAGTTAACATCGGTGCTAAAGTCAAGTAAGCTGTTTGTTTGACATCTGAATTTATTTTTTTAATGCGGAGACGTAACTTTGATTACAATAAAGGTCACTTCTGAATTTCTGGGAACATTGGCGCGCCTATGTCTACAAGAAACTGGTTTTGGACAATAAGAATAACATAATCTTTAGAAAAACTCAATGAATTATTATGCCTGCACTGGTTTCATTTGCTCGGTAGCGGCTACTTGTATGTATGAATTCGAAGATATGCACCGAAAAATATACCCATACTTAAATAAATATTGTTTAATAACTACTTTAATTAATAAATTAAATTTTATTGAAATATTAAACCTCCTGTCAGAAGAAACTGGCTTGGAGATAAATGATTAAGGTACCTTTTTTGATCGTATTACTTTTACAGAAGCTTAAGGTGTGTCAAAGAATGTATTTTATCGTAATATATAGGTAGGTATACAGGGCGAAAAGAAATATTGCATAAAATTGTAAAAATAATGTCTACACTATTCTAGGTAGGTAATAATAGGATATAAAGTAGTAGGTACAAATCTTTAAATGGCTGTGGCATTTCAGAATCTTAGGCCATCATCATAAGTATATTTATTATAAATCCCCTTCTTTACGCTGCAGATAAGAACAACAAAGTGGACCGCACGAGAATAATTGGCCGATTTTGATGAAATTTGGCAGGTACCTCCATTCTGCAAGAATTTGACAGGAACATTTTGGGTTTTCTTTCGAAAAAATTTTATCTTCGAAAATAACAAAGCTATGGTAATCAAATTTAGTACGACGTGAGTTTACGTTATAAAAAGCAACCTACATACCAAAACTTAGATCTCTATCTTGTAAGAAAAAAGTTTAAGCATTTAATTAAAAATGTTGTGTGCCGGCAGCCATTAATACAGAATCAGAATAAGTATAGTGTAATGGTTGCAGACGTTATATACATCCATATCCATATACATCAGTCGCGCGGCGGTGTGTATTTTTCGGCGCTCTGAGGAAAGATACTTCAATGCGAAATGGTCGACCATCTTCGTCGAAAACGACCGAATAATCAATCTGGTTGTGCGCTTTCAAATTCCACGCTTGCAGTTTGCAGTGGACTTTTCGCAGAGCGTGTGTAGTAATTTTCGTGTAGTGCTGCTCTTCGGATTGATTTTAATTAGATCATTTCGTTGTTGTTTACATGTTCTAACAAGACAGTTATTATTATTATGATGGCTACTACTTCGGGTTGCTCAATAAGTAGACAAAATAATTGTGATACTGTGATTAATTCAGTGGATTCAACCGATAGCTCTAAAAATAAGCAACTGATTTCGATGAACCTCGGCAAGTGCCTTTCTTTTATTAATGGCTTGGATGAGTTCGTTAGTCAGGAAAATCTAATAAGGTTTTCCGGGAAAATTTTGGCTTTTGTTTAAAAAAAATCTGTTTCTCCGAAAATTACAAAGCTATTTCAATGAAATTTGGTGGATATGTTGCCTTGTAAAATACCTTACTACACACTAAAATTCAACTTTTTACATTTTTATAAAATTGAGTTATTCAAATTTTGAGTTTTCTTTTTTAAAAAAAAATTTTCTCCGAAAATTACAAAATTATTTTGATGAAATTTGGTGGATATGTTGCCCTGTGTAAGACCCTACTATACACCAAAACTAAACTTTCTAAGTTCGTAGAAACTTGACTTATTCAAATTTGAAGCATTTAATAAAAATTCACTACCATAACGCACTTGCTGCGTCCCGAACTTTTTTTTTCTTGCGCACCCCCAATGCATTAAGGTACGAGCCGCTACTGATATATATATATATATATATATATATATATATATATATATATATATATATATATATATATATATATATATATATATATATATATATATACAGGGTGTTACTTAATGATAGGGCGTAATTTCAAGGGCGCATTCCTGAACCAATTTCAAGTAGAAAAGTTCATATAAACATGTGTCCTGAAGAGTCTGGTTTTCCAGATACAGGGTGTCAAAGTTTAAAAAAAAATTGGTTTTTTATTAATATCTTAATGATCATTTTGCCCATTTTGTTGAAATCTGGTAGGGTTAGTCACTATAATAAGACGCTAAGTTGTCACTAACTAAAAGATGATTATAAGTTCCAGTGGCGTCTCGAGGGGCAGTCTCACGAATAATATTGACAAAAAAAATGTACGCTACTGAGTTTTTTTTAATTTTAATTTTTTTCAGATTAAGCACCTAGAAATACAACTTTTTTGCCTCTTATTATCTTTTCGTATATTACTTCCTTTTCGAGGAAAAAAATAAAAACGACTTCATTGCATGTCGAAAAATTGTTAAAATAAAATCAAGTTAATTGTGATCGTTCAGAATATTTATTTCTAAGCCATTTTTTAAAATCTAACAAACGAAAAGTAATAACTATTTACAAAAAATGTTGGAAATGACTACCTCCCGCTTCTATGCAGGCTTGTGCTCTCCTTCTCATCGAGCGACGAACTCTTTCGAAAATTCCATTAGTGTTACGTATGGTTTCACATCCGTCAACAATTCTATTCCTTAGTTGTTCTTCTGTCTCGATTGGTGTAACATAAACTAATGCTTTTAGGTGCCCCCACAAATAAAAATCTAGGCTGTTTAAATCAGGCGATCTAGGTGGCCAGAATTGTGGTCCTCCACGACCTATCCACCGATTTTGGTAAGCTCCATTCAAATACTCACGAGCCAATATGCTAAAGTGGGCAGGAGCACCATCATGCATGAACCAATGTTGTTGACGTAAATATATAGGGACATCTTCAAGAAGCAGTGGCAAATCAGTTTGTAGAAAATGACTGTAAGATTGTCCGTTAAGACGTTGTGGTAAAAAAAATGGTCCAATCAAATAGTCATCTAGGATACCGATCCAAACGTTGACAGAAAATTGTTCCTGAAACTGTGTCTCTGTAATAGCATGAGGATTTTCTTGGGCCCAGTTATGATTATTTCGAAAATTAATTATTGCATTTCTGGAAAAATGGGCTTCGTCCGTAAACATAATGATGGAATCAAAGTGAGGATTTTCTGAAAGTCTTTGATGATACCATCTACAAAATTGCGTACGCGGTTCAAAATCTCTTGGCAGAAGTGCCTGAACTCTTTTGCGTGATAAGGATACAACAGGGATTCTCTTAAAATTTCCCATACCGTTTTATAGCAAATATTTAATTCCCTACCTATTTTTCGGGTACTAGTTGCAGGATTCTCTTCGACCGCATGTAGGACAGCCTCCTCAACTGCTGGAGTTCGAATTGTAAGAGGTCTTCCGTCAGAGGTATTATGTTTAAAACTGCCAGATTCAGTCAGACGACGATGAATGTTTATGAATATTTGTCTACCTGGAAGGACACGATCAGGATACCTTTCTTGATAGAGCCGCCGGGCCTCCGCCGAATTACCATTGGCAAGACCACAAAGGAAATGCATTTGTGTCATCTCCAAATTAGAATAGTTATTTACCATTTTTTAATAGCACAATTAACCTTTTGACCAGAGGGAAAATAATAACAAACTGTCACAGAAAGTCAAAAACATTATGCTCATAATGTCAAAACAACGTTTCCTAGCAACGCTCACAATTAACTTGATTTCATTTTAACAATTATTCGACATGCAATGAAGTCGTTTTCATTTTTTTCCTCGAAAAGGAAGTAATATACGAAAAAATATTAAGAGGCAAAAAAGGTTTATTTTTAAATGCTTAATCTGAAAAAAATTAAAATTAAAAAAATTCAGTAGCGTACATTTTTTTTTAGTCAATATTATTCGTGAGACTGCCTCTCGAGACGCCACTGGAATTTATAATTATCTTTTAGTTAGTGCCAACTTAGCGCCTTATTACAGTGAATAACCCTGCCAGATTTCAACAAAATGGGCAAAAGAATCATTAAGATATTAATAAAAAACCAATTTTTTTTTTAAACTTTGACACCCTGTATCTTGAAAACCAGACTCTTCAGGACACATGTTTATATGAACTTTTCTACTTGAATTTTGTTCAGGAACGCGCCCTTGAAATTACGCCCTATCATTAAGTAACACCCTGTATATATATATATATATATATATATATATATATATATATATATATATATATATATATATATATATATATAATTTATTTATTTATTTATTTGTGTGTGTGTATCACAAAGATAACTCAAAAATAATAGGCCGATTTCGATCAAATTTGGTGAGTGCCTTTCTTTTGCAAATGTCTTGGATAAGTTCGTTAGCTAGTAAAATGGGCCCAGTTTTGCCCGGAAAATGTTGTGTTTTCTTTCAGAAAATTATCCGGAAGTAACAAAGTTATGGCAACCCAATTTGGTACGTGGATTTATATCATAAAAAGTAAACCAGGCACCAAAATTAAGACCTGTAAGTTAAAGGAAAAAAGTTATAGGCATTAAAAAAATTGCGTGCCACTTATGACCAGAGAAACACACAAAAACAAAATATTAAGTTTTTTGGCGAAAATGGTTAGGGGATGCAAGAAAAAGTACTTTGAAAAAATTTATAGTTCTCTCGTCGCGGTTTGAAACATGAAAATTGGCAACTTTTAGCAAAGAACCTGAAACGAATACAAGATATGTAGAAAAAACATCGCAAGAAGTGTGTTTTATAAACCCTTAAGTTTCAGCTTCAACCGTCATTGTCCTTCATTTTGCTAAAATATTTCCAGGAAATTCATTTCAAATAGAACCTTTCTCTGATGCTCTGCTAGTAATTTTAGTTATAGAGTGAAGAAAAAACTTTGTACCCCTTTTTAAGCACATTGCGGGCACGGATGAGTGTGAGATTTGGCAAAGTTAAAGTTCATATGGAGAAGGAGTGCAGAAAGATAAAATGTATGTATAATATATGTTACAAATAGATTAAACAACGCTTTGTTTTAATTGGACAGTCTGATTCTCCGCTCTGAGTTGAGCGTTAATTAATACGTGAAATTGGAACCAGATGAAGCCTGTGGTCAAATAGTCACACTGAGATTACACAAGTATACTCTATGACAAAAAAACATCAATAACGTTCAAACTTAAAAATTTTATGAATTAGGGTCGAATTTCGACCACTGCACAAGTCCATACGCCCTGATTTTGAGGCCACCACTGTGTGCTTCGAAACGGACAAACGACATTACTATTGGCCGAGGCTCGGGAGCGGGACTCAGTGCGATATCGCCTTGAGTCTAGCGGGTGTCACGACTGAGTGAATCCGAAGGAGAGCTGGGATATTTAGGAGGTGGATTTCAACTGGAGGTTGTAATAAAATAAGTTCTAAAACCGTTACCCCTTTATAAGCGAGATTTTCTTTATGAAAACTCGAAACATCATAAATAGGGGAATCTTTTTTGTTTTAATGCACTCATAATAACTTGAGTATATTGTTCTCACGCTGTCAGAGCGAGAACAATTGTCAGAGATAAATAATGTCAGAATGCTGTTGGGTTTATGGCGAAAATTTAGAATCTTGCAACTCCGTTATGTTTAAAACAATTTTTAAAGTTTGTTTACATGTAATTTTATTCAGGGTTATGTTTTTACTAGTTGTAAAAAATAACTCTCCCATTATCGTTAGCTCTTAGTTTTTGATTGAAAAGTTTGTAATGTATACCAAAATTAATATTTTTAAGCTAACGAAAAATAAAATTATTAACATTCGAGAAAATGTTAATTAGAATTCGCTACCATAACCCACTTGCTGAGTCAGGACTTTATTATTTATTATAAAACTATAGGTTCAAATTAGAATGGATGCTTGTTTTAAGTACAAACTTATAGTGGTTTTGTATCCTCAGTATTTTGTTAGCAAAATACAGATGTAGCACCTTTTTCTCTGGCTTCACATGGTTTTTGTCTTTCCTGTGACGTTTTACGGCATCGACAAGTTTACAAGCATTCATGACAACGACAACTATAAGCACACTTGGAGAACCCAAATCATTACAACACGTTTTAAAGAACCTCACGACCGTTTCACTAACCAAGTTAGCGTCATCAGAGGATGAATAATTACAAATATCATATCTGCAACTCTATTTATATTCTTCTGTAGGTAGTCGATCACTAACGATTTAGGGAGGTTCAACGACATAAAAATTAACATATTTTGTTAGTGCCGTTGGACATCCCTAAAAGTGACCGACTGCCTGCAGAAGAATATTAATAGAGTTGTAGATATAAGATATTTAGAATTCTTCATCCTCCGATGACGCTAACTTGGTTAGTGAAACGAAGGTCAGGTTTTTTAAAATGTGTTGTGGTGATTTGTGTTCTACAAGTGTGCTGTTCAGTGCTCATCACAGGTTCCAATATTCACTCAGTGAACGACAACTATAGATAAAAATCCGTTGCTACGTTGGGGGCATTTTGATCAAATATTCCTTAAAAATAAAATAAAAATTACAGATGGCGTCCTTAAAATGTTTATTTCTGTGTCTATGTCAATATTTAACACATTGAAATGTATCTTGACCAGGAAGGGAGAAGGGAACTCAAATGAATAACAGTGAGGCTAATTTCAACAGAGAGAGATGGAGCGTAGAAGGTATTTCTGTCTTTTTCTTACTCGCATTAACCTTATGACAATATTTAACTGTACTCATTACAGATGAGCCTTATTTCCATGTGTGTAACAGAGATAACCACCCCTTATTGTCGATCTCACTGATGCTAAATGTGCCTTAGAAAATCGATATTGAAAGCACAGCCGGGTCCCTTACAGTTCAAGGTTACATTTCAATGATTTAACATGAAAATAAAATCAACTTATAACAAATAATAAGGATATGAACAGTTATAAAAAGATTATTATTGTTATATAAGTATTTTGATCAATAAACTAAATTAATTCGGGGTTACCAATATGGATGTTAATTGCACTTGTTGATATTAAATCCATACGTAAACATTTAATATACTTTATTATTTCACTAACTGAATAAACTATATGATACATTTAACTATAAAACAATCACAGACAGTACATGAGTACATAACAGATAACTGACCGAGCGTGGAGAGACGTGTGATCACTGTGTCGGTTGGTAGCGAGGAGAGAGAGAGAGAGAGATCCCTGGTGTCTCTTATATCGTAGTTCTTGACAGCTTGCTGTCGAATAACGTAACGCAACGTTTAGCTGTCAAGAGAAACATAGAGTAGTGTTGACGGAACCACCGCCACAATGACAGATTACGTTTTTAAAATGTCTATATCCATGTTAATATTTAACATGAAAATAAAATTAACTTATAACAGTAATAACCATAACAAGAATGTTAATTTGATTGTTATTATTATTACAAGTTAAGTTTATTTTCATTGGCATACATCACATAGACATTTTAAATACGCTATGTGTCATTTTTATTTTATTTTCTAAAGAATCTGTTGGTCAAAATAATACCCCAATATATAGTAACGAAATCGTATTTATAGTTGTCATGAATGCGTGAAAATAAATTAAATTTTCTCCTGAACTGACGATGCCGTAAAACTAAACTAGTTACTAGAGACGAATAACAAGCAATTGTGAAATGCAAAATAAGCTCGACAAAAAGTGTCTACATTTGTATAGGTATAGTATCGAGCGGTTTTACAAAGAATGAATTTTCTTAGCCACCTTTTTCGTTTGATAAAACAACTTTGTAATAACCATATAGTACTCACCCCTTTTAAATGTAGGTTTGAAATTAAAAAAATCAACATATAATTTATATATTTATTTTTTCTATACTATACGAATGGCTGAAATGGTTTTCTATACAAAATACACTACTGTACAAAGATTTTATAAAATTTTATAAAATCCGTAAATATATCAATGTACAATATTCTGTCTTATCATCAACATATTATACAGGCTGTTATATTCTATTGGCGCACTATTGCTATTTCCGTTATCATTAGATATAGAGAATTTGTTAATAAAGGAATGCAGAATTTAATACTGATTCCAAATTTGTTTTCAGATTTAATTCATTTCGAATAGTTACGAAGTTATTTGGAAAAGAAACTATTTTTTTGAATTTCTTATTTTCCTTCTAACGAATTTTTAAAATTATACAAGAAACTAACTAATTTAGTCAATTTTACAATCTCACTCCAAAATATTTCTAAGGGAAAGCAATTTTTTTTTCTTATCGACGACATCAAGAAAATAAGAAATTCAAAAAGGTTTTTTAATACCTATTTCTTACCATTCAAAATAAGTTGAATCTAAAAAAAGATTTATATCAGCTGAGAATTCTCTTCTACTTTGATAATTTAACCGATTCTTTATCTCCAATAATAAGAGAGATTACAATATTCGCGCTTACAAAATATGGCATGCTGCATATATATATATATATATATATATATATATATATATATATATATATATATATATATATATATATATATATATATATATATATATATATATATATATATATATATAACGTGCATTTAAAAATATATTACATATATTCATATATACATTTGTATAGATTTTTTCCTACAACTTATAACAACTGTTTTCTTAACGAGTCTGTTAGTTTAAATAGAAAGCAAGCACACCTTAGCATTTTCATTCAATTAGTTATCTTCATTTTATTATCTTCAATTCGTTTCTAAGAATTTTTCCACTAGGATTTCTTGGTATACTGTCAATGAATTTAACACCGCCGGCTAATTTTTTATAATGCGTTACTTTGGAGTTCACAAACCGCAGTACGTCTTCTTCAGTGAGATTACTGTCCTCTTTAATAACCACATAAGCTTTGGGTACTTCTCCTGCTAAGGCATCTGGGATTCCAACTACGCCGACATCTGCGACACCTGGTATTTCCAAAATCAAGTTTTCCAACTCTGTTGGCGACACCTATGGACACAGAATAACGTTGCAATTAGAAAATATATTATACCTTGCCTGCTTTGTCTGTTTAATTTTTTTGAAACATCTACAAACACAAATATAATTAATATTAATCATTACGTGTTGCAGTGTTGCTATAAATTATGAAAGAAAAAAGAATTAAACTGCAAATAGATAATTGTAGGTAGGTATGGAGATTTGTTTATGCATTTTTGGGTTCGGAAAATATTAATTTCAGTTAATTGGTCAAGATGCATATAGTTGCCCACTACATTCTTTTATTGAAATATAAAATCCTTTATTAAAGAAATAAGTACCCAAATATGTTTTAAAATTTTTTGTTGGGCGTTTTTAGTGAATTATCTTTAAAAAAATTATCTTTAAAAAAAATGAGATCTCGACTTGAATTTTGCAAAAATTTCTTCAAATAAGCGCTATTTAGGATCCCTGGAACCCAAATCCGAGGTCGGTTTCAGACTTTATATGTTATATATATATATATATATATATATATATATATATATATATATATATATATATATATATATATATATATATATATATATATATATATATATATATATATATATGTTTTGTTTATAAATTTATGTGTCACACCTATAACTAAAAAAATAATAGACCGATTTTGTTAAAATTAGGTGAGTACCTTCCTTTTGCGAGTGGCTTGGATAAGTTCGTTAGCCAGGAAAATCCGCCGAGGTTTTCCCGGAAAATGTTGTGTTTTCTTTCGAAAAAAATCGAAAAAAAATTATATCTCCGGAATTAACAAAGTAAGGGCAAGGAAATTTGGTACACGGGTTTATATCATTATAGGTAAGATACCTACCAAAATTTAGCGCTGTAGTTTAAAGGACAAAAAAGTTACAGGCATTTAAAGAAAAATAAATTTGGGTTTTCCTCAAAACGTCAAAGTCGCGATTTTAAACGTCAAAATTGTTAATATTTAGGCAATGAACCTGAAATTAATGTGATCTATGGAAGGAAAATGTCTCAAGAATAATGTTTTACAAAGCCTAAGCTCTTAGTTTCAATCGTCATTTTCCTTCATTTTACTAAAATATTCCCAGAAAATTCATTTCAAATAGACCCTTTCTCTGATGCTTTAGCAGTAGTGTTGGCTATAGAGTTTATCGTTTAATGGTACATCATTTTTGTCGAATTTTCGAAAAAAATCATTAAAGCTCAATATATCCGTTATTATGCAAGTTTCGAAAAAAAGTTGTATACATTAATTGTAGGGTGTCTTAAGCTACATCTTAAAAAATATTTCCATAATTACAGGCTGGCCCATAAGTCGTTGGTGATTCAAATTTTCTTTTTTTTTAGTGAATTTTTTTTATCGAACACGCCCTATGTTATTGCATTTTTGTATTTTCCATCGAAATATAATACATCTTTGTAAGAAAAGAAATTCGGGACGCAGCAAGTGCGTTATGGTAGCGAATTTTCATTAAATGCTTCAAATTTTGAATCAATTTGCTATTAGACCAGAAAACCAGTTTTTTTTCGGGAACAATTTAAGTTTACTTTCGGAAATTTTTGTACATTTTCAAACAATAAAGTTATTTTGATGAAACATGGCACATTGTTTCTAATATATAGATTATACTGGTAACCAAATTTGGTGCCTGCTTTCTTAAAAAAAGTTCGGGACGCAGCAAGTGCGTTATGGTAGTGAATTTTCATAAAAATGTTTTTAATAGCAAATATGTGTGTTTTTTTTTCAGAAAGCAGGCACCAAATTTGATTACCAGTATAACCTATATAGTAAAAACAATGTGACATGTTTCATCAAAATAACTTGATTGTTTGAAAACGTACAGAAATTTCCAAAAGTAAACTTAAAATGTGACCGAAAAAATCCGTTTCTTGGTCAACCTTATAGGTTAATAGCAAATTGAACTTTTCAAATATGAAGCATTTAATCAAAATTCGCAACCATAACGCACTTGCTGCCTCCAGAATATCTTAACTTACAAACATGCATTATATTTCAATGAAAAATGCAAAAACATAAGGCGTTTTCGACTAAAAAAATTTTATTTGTATCACCAACGACTTACGGGCCACCCTGTGATTGTCGCAATAATTTTTTAAGATGTAGCTCGAAACACCGTATAATTAATGTATACAATATTTTTTCATATCTTGTATAATAACGGATATATTGAACTTTATTGATTTTTTACGAAAATTCGACAAACATTATATACCATTAAACGATAAACTCTATAGCTAGGGCTACTGCCAAGCATCAGAGAAAGGATCTATTTGAAATGAATTTTCTGGAAATATTTTAGTAAAATGAAGGACAATGGCGGTTGAAACTAAGACTTCGGTGTTTGTAAAACATTCTTCTTGAGACATTTTCTTTCTATAGCCCGTATTAGATTCAAGTTCTTTGCCTAAATGTTGCGAATTTTGACGTTTTAAATTGTCACTTTGACGTTTTGAGGAAAACCCCAATTTATTTTTCTTTAAATGCCCATAACTTTTTTGCCTTTTGACCTACAGAGCTAAATTTTGGTAGGTAGCACACCTATAACGATATAAACCAGCTTAATTTGGTTGCCCTTACTTTGTTAATTTTGGAGATATAAATTTTTTTCGAAAGAAAACACAAAATTTTCCGGAAAAACCTCGGCGGATTTTCCTGGCTAACGAACTTATCCAAGCCACTTGCGAAAGGAAGGTACTCACCAATTTTGACGTTTAAAATCGCGATTTTGACGTTTTGAGGAAAACCCAAATTTATTTTTCTTTGAATGCCTGTAACTTTTTTATCCTTTAACCGACGGAGCTAAATTTTGGTAGGTAACTTGCCTATAATGATATAAACTCGCGTATGGTTGGCCTCACTTTGTTAATTTTGGAGATATTAATTTTTTAATTTTTTTAATTTTTTTTCGAAAGTAACACAAAATTTTCCGGGAAAACCTCGATATATATATATATATATATATATATATATATATATATATATATATATATATATATATATATATATATATATATATATATATATATATATATATATATATAAACATATAAAGTCTGAAACTGACCTCGGATTTGGGTTCTGGGGGTCCTAAATAGCGCTCATTTGAAGAAATTTTTTCAAAATTCAAAAGTCGGGATCTCCTCATTAGTGAATTTTTTTTAAAGAAAATTCACTAAAAACATATTTGCTATTAAAAACATTTTAATGAAAATTCACTACCATAACGCACTTGCTGCGTCCAGAGTTTTTTAAACCTTGTAATAATGCGTTCCATAACATAGACATAGAGAAAGGAAAATAGACACCATGCTTAGATTAGGTAATAATTCTTATTACCTAATCTAAGACCACTTGCATCCATTTTATAATATTCAAACATTACGTGGTTATTATTAAGAAAACAATAAATACAAACTTTAGTTTAATAAATAAATCTATTTTTAATGAAATTATATCGACATGTTAACTAAGTATGTTACACTTTTATAGTAAGTGATTCATTTGATGTTTTTCCAGTTATTACCAGACGGTCATTTAAATCAAATTACGCTGACATTTCTCACCGGCAAACGTGTCACGCATGCGCGACACGACAAAACTGCGTCATTCGCTTCAAACTTCATTATTGTTGAAGTCGAATGGCTATGTAAAGTAGTTGTCGTTTTAGTGATAAGGCGCCTTGTTTTAGAAAAAAACTCTGATTAAAATCATACGTAACAGTGTCGCAAGCATGGAGAACCCGGAAGAAGTACTCCACACCCTGGAGGAATTCTCCAAGGTGCGTCCCAAGGACATACCGAGAGAATTAGAAGACTACCTGTGTTTTGTCGCGAAAACAGGCGATCCCGTCTATCAGTGGTCAACAATAAAGTGCTTATTCCGTGAAAAACTAATCAATGTAATAAATGAGTTCTACGAGTCGTGCCCCTCAATCGACATACCTCCTTGCCCCAACGTGGACGTTTTCAATTACGAAGCCATGAAGAGTTTTATATTGGAGAAATTGGACACATTTGCTGCGGCCCCTTTCACAGTTCAGAGGATTTGCGAGCTACTAACTACCCCCAGAAAAGAATACAACAGAATAGATAAATATATGCGGGCATTAGAGAAAAATATTTTAGTTGTGAGCACTACTGAGCCAGGTAACCGAAGAAATGCAGAGAATGGAGATAGTATAGTAAATGGGTTAGAAGGTGAGCATGCCTCGGAAACCTCGCACTCCAGTAATGATATTAACGTGGAAGAGATGGATGATACCCCATCTTGGCCTCGTCATACCCATACAGAAGTTCCAACTGTGGCAAACTTAACACAAGCTAATGCTCAAACTCTGATACAGGAAACTTTTATATCAGAGTCAAGGGTGGCTAGCGAGACCACATTTAACTCTTCGAGTGATACTGCTGTACACTGTAGGGGTACAGAGGAGCCTTATGTGTCTATAGAACCTGTGCCGTCTAATGACTGTCGACAAGAACAAGTGCAAGAGTCTGATGTGTCTGTTACAATCACTGCCATTCCTCCAGAAGCACAGAAAACTGAAGAGACTGTTGAACCTGTTGTGTCGACCGAAAGTGATAGCAACAGTTCTTTGCCTCTAAAAGTGAGTAAATCTGAAACATCGATTCCTCTTAGAGGAAAATTGTTTGGTAAATTTACAATTCCACGAGATCTTTCTGAGCACAGAAATTTTTAATTAATTTCATACTTTATCGTGTTATCTTGTCATGCATGCGTGAAATAAAATTATTTATTTTGAGGATGTGTTAATTTAGTAATAACAGTACTAAGTAACTTAATTATAAAAATATGCCGTACCACGTAAATAAAAACAGAAATGTTTTTGTTGGTTGTGTGTGTGTTTTGTTTTTTAACGTCGGCCTATTTCCGCGACTATGGCCAATCATCGACGCCTGGGAGCAGTTCCACCTCACTATCCTGGAAATTTTGCCGAACCCCTGCCTTTCTGTGAGGAGGGTAGGTATTTTTAACGTGCCCAACATCGCATGGACACGGGACCGACGGCTTTACGCTCCCTCCGAAGGGCGGAACGTGCAGACATTCAACTTGCTCAAATACAATGCCAGAACCTCGGTTAATGTTAATTTTACAGTTTGTACTGAAAAAGTTAAAGGAGTACCCCGGGATCGAACCCAGTACCCTTCGGTTCAGAGGCACACGTTCTTACCCCTGAACCACTGAGGTTCTTTTTGGTTGGTTAAACTTGAACTCGGGTATAAAGACTTGGGGGTGTGGAAAATTTTGTTACAAACCGTGAATATTCCTTGTAGGATTGCCACTTCTATTAAGTTTTGACATATTTCTAAGTTACTTTCCTCCAATTCTTTATTACTTCCACATTAATTTCAACAACACACCACGAGGCCTTAAAGCCTAAATACTATCATACAGTGGGTGTCGACAAGGAGGAAAGAGGCAACTTGTTAATTCTCGACTTGAAGGTTTTGAGGTTCGGAGGAGAAGGAAAAACATGTGCCGGCAAGGAATTCCACAACCTGGAAGTCCTCTGGACAAAAGAGTGGGCATAACAAGATGTTCTATGTCTGGTGACCTGGACAGTAAAAGGGTGCATCCGCTCTGTTCCCCTCGTAGATCTGTTGGGGGCAGCAGGTCAGTGCCCGTGCAGATATCTATAAAAGAGAGAGAGGTCACCAATGGCACGTTGGTGGGCAAGCGATGGCAGCCTTTGGGTGAGGGTAGGCTCACCGATGAGACGTATAGCTCTCTTCCGAATGGAGTCCAGGATAGCGAGTGTAGAAGCGGCAGCAGCACCCCAGATGTGAGAGCAGTATTCGAGGTTTGGTCTTATCTGTGAAGTATATAAGGTATAGAGATTAGCTGGTGAAAAGTATTTGCGAGCCCGGAAGAGGAAACCTAATTTCTTAGCAGCCGCTTCTGCAATTGATGTGACATGCTGGTGCCAATTGAGATTTTGATCCACAGAAATGCCAACAAGTGAAAAGGACTCATTACTTTGAATAACTTGGTTGTTTATTGTGATGGGTCTAGGGCTGGTGTATCTCGTAGGAGAACGAAAGCAAGACTGTGATTTGGTGGGGTTAAATTGTACAAGATTTCTACTTCCCCAGTCTAATATTTTTTCGGGATCCATGGAGACAGAACCTTCCATGAGTCCGCGATCCTCATCTAATTGGGCTAAAGAGGCAGGCTTAGAATATTGTATATTTGAGTGGAGGGTGCTGTCGTGGGACGATGTAATTTGCTGACCAAAATAAATGTTGCCGACCGAGGCTTTAATCTTTAAGGATTTCTTTGATATTTCATATTTTGTATCCTAATGTTGATGTCTTTCTGCTACCGACGTTTCACAAAAAAAATCTTAATATTTAAGGGTAGTTTACTCTTGATGTTTTTTCGTTTTTTAGTGCGACCAGAGAAAGTGTAAATGCGACCTAGCTATAAATATTACACAGAATCACTGCTGGCTACTGTCTTTCCGCTACCAAAGTTTCACAAAAAAATATTCATATTTAAGGCTAGTTAACTCTTGGGGTTTTTTCGTTTTTTAGTGCGACCAGAGAAAGCATGAATGCGACCAAGCTATAAATTTACACAGAATCACTGCTGGCTACTGTCTTTCCGCTACCAAAGTTTCACAAAAAAATATTCATATTTAAGGGTAGTTGACTCTTGAAGTTTTTTAATTTTTTAGTGCGACCAGAAAAATTATTAAAGCGACCAAGCTATAAATTTACACAGAATCACTGCTAGCAACTGTCTTTCTGCTACCAAAGTTTCATAAAAAAATATTCATAGTGAAGGGTAGTTTACTCTTGAGGTTTTTTCGTTTTTTAGTGCGACCAGAGAAAGCATGAATGCGACCAAGCTATAAATTTACACAGAATCACTGCTGGCTACTGTCTTTCCGCTACCAAAGTTTCACAAAAAAATATTCATATTTAAGGGTAGTTGACTCTTGAAGTTTTTTAATTTTTTAGTGCGACCAGAAAAATTATTAAAGCGACCAAGCTATAAATTTACACAGAATCACTGCTAGCAACTGTCTTTCCGCTACCAAAGTTTCATAAAAAAATATTCATAGTGAAGGGTAGTTTACTCTTGAGGTTTTTTCGTTTTTTAGTGCGACCAGAGAAAATGTGAATGCGACCAAGCTATAAATTTACACATAATCATTGCTGGTTACTGTCTTTCTGCTGTCAAAGTTTCACAAAAAAATATTTATATTTAAGGGTTGTTTACTCTTGAGGTTTTTTTCGTTTTTTAGTGCGACCAGAGAAAATGTGAATGCGACCAAACTATAAATTTACACAGAATCACTGTTGGCAACTGTCTTTATGCTACCAAAGTTTCACATACAAATATTCATATTTAAGGGTAGTTTACTCTTGAGGTTTTTTTCGTTTTTTAGTGCGACCAGAGAAAATGTGAATGCGACCAAACTATAAATTTACACAGAATCACTGTTGGCAACTGTCTTTATGCTACCAAAGTTTCACATACAAATATTCATATTTAAGGGTAGTTTACTCTTGAGGTTTTTTCGTTTTTTAGTGCGACCAGAGAAAATGTGAATGCGACCAAGCTATAAAATTACACAGAATCACTGTTGGCAACTGTCTTTCTGCTACCAAAGTTTCACAAACAAATATTCATATTTAAGGGTAGTTTACTCTTGAGATTTTTTCGTTTCTTAGTGCGACCAGAGAAAGTGTGAATGCGACCAAGCTATAAATTTACACATCAATGCTAGTAACTGTATTTACACTACCAAAGTTTCACAAAAAAATATTTATATTTAAGGGTTGTTTATTCTTGAGTAAACCTCAAGAGTACACTACCCTTAAATATAAATATTTTTTTGTGAAACTTTGGCAGCAAAAATACAGTTATCAGCAATGATTCTGTGTAAATTTATAGCTTGGTCGCATTCATACTTTCTCTGGTCGCACTAACAAACGAAAAAACCCCAAGAGTAAACTACCCTTAAATATGAATATATTTTTGTGAAACTTTGGTAGCGGGAAGACAGTTGCCAGCAGTGATTCTGCGTAAATTTATAGCTTGGTCGCATTGATACTTTTTCTGGTCGCACTAAAAAATGAAAAAACCTCAAGAGTAAACTACCCTTAAAGATGAATATTTTGTTGTGAAACTTTGGTAGCAGAAAGAAAGTTGCCGGAAATGATTCTGTGTACATTTATAGCTTGGTCGCATTCATACTTTCTCTGGTCGCACTGAAAAACGCAAAAACCCCAAGAGTAAACTACCCTTAAATATGAATATTTTTTTGTGAAACTTTGGTAGAGGAAAGACAGTTGTCAGCAGTGATTCTGTGTAAATTTATAGCTTGGTCGCATTCATACTTTCTCTGGTCGCACTAAAAAACGAAAAAACCTCAAGAGTAAACTACCCTTAAATATGAATATTTTTTTGTGAAACTTTGGCAGCAAAAAGACTGTTACCGGCAGTGATTCTGTGTAAGTTTATAGCTTGGGCGCATTCATACTTTCTCTGGTCGCACTAAAAAACAAAAAAACCTCAAGAGTAAACTACCCTTAAGTATGAATATTTTTTTGTGAAACTTCGGTAGCGGAAAGACTGTTACCGGCAGTTATTCTGTGTAAGTTTATAGCTTGGTCGCATTCATACTTTCTCTGGTCGCACTAAAAAACAAAAAAACCTCAAGAGTAAACTACCCTTAAATATGAATATTTTTTTGTAAAACTTCGGTAGTGGAAAGACAGTTACCAGCAGTGATTCTGTATAAATTTATAGCTGGGTCGTATTCATACTTTTTCTGGTCGCACTAAAAAAATGAAAAAACTTCAAGAATAAACTACCCCTAAATATGAATATTTTTTTGTGAAACTTTGGTAGCGGAAAGACAGTCACAAGCAGTGATTCTGTGTAAATTTATAGCGTGGTCGCGTTCGTATTTTTTCTGGTCGCACTAAAAAACGAAAAAACCTCAAGAGTAAACTACCCTTAAATATGAATATTTTTTTGTGAAGCTTTGGTAGCTGAAAGATAGGTACCAGCAGTGATTCTGTGTCAATTTATAGCTTGGTCGCATTGGTACTTTTTCTGGTCGCACTAAAAAATGAAAAAAACTCAAGAGTAAACTACCCCTAAATAGGGGTGTTTTTCTATACTTTTCTGGTAGCAGATGCGGCTGGTAGGTGGCATCCAAGATATAGAGTTTCATGGAAAGGTTTAGTCTATAAGTAGTCGGTCAGCTAAAATAACTAACTTTGGTCAGCAAATTACTTTTCCCCTGCTGTCGTCCGTGTAACTGTGAACTGGGTTGGATGTGCTAGAGAGGAGGTCATTGATGTGGAGAAGAAACAAAGTAGGGGCTAAAACTGAACCTTGAGGAACTCCTGCATTAATTGGGTACAGTTTAGAGGAATGGCCATCCACGACAACAGAAATACTCTGGTTGGAGAGAAAATTTGCTGTCCATGTATTGGTGGTAGGCCATAGGCCGGTAGTTTATTAAGCAGCACTGCGTGCCAGATCTGGTCGAATGCTTTGGATATGTCTAGAGCAACAATCTGGGATTCACCGTATAGTTCCATAGACTTGTTCCAAGAATGGGTGACAAGGGAAAGGAGGTCGGCAGTTGATCTCCGCTGACGGAATCCATACTGCCTGTCGTGGATTAGACTTTGTTTTCCAAAAAATTTGAGTAATTTGGTGTTGATATACTTTTCCATCACTTTAGAGAAGACTGAAAGGAGAGAAACATCGTGTGGAGCTATCGCATCGGCGATAGTTAAAAAATTATTTTTTTGCTTAAATGTGGTAAAAAGGATCAAAACATATAGAAAACATGATTTGGGAACAACATTTTTTTGTGTGTCAGTCTGTTGGTCTGTATGTCTGTCTGATTGTAGCCTCGATAACTTTGGAACGAATTGAGATATCGTCTTTAAATTTGGTATACAGTTGGCACCCGACAAACTAACGGTTCGGATTATTTTCAGGTAAAATCGCCCCAGTGGGCAGGGGGATGATTTGGTGAAAATTGACATTTTTTTTGTTAAAACTTAAGTAATATAACATTTTAGGCTTTGTTTATTAGAAAACTTTCAATTTCATAAAAAATCTGGTATTCTGTGCTGAAATTAAATTAGGAGTTGAATTGTGGAGGTGGAATATCAGTGATAGAAATATCAATTTTTTTTTTGCTAGAACAGCATAAAAAGTCTTAAAACTTGATTCTGAAACGAATTTTTTTTGTCTGTTGGTCGGTTGGTCATTCTGTTGACCTGTTAGTAGGCGCAATAAATTGCGAACGAAATGAGATATCATCTTCAGATTTGTTACAGAGTTAGCAGTTGACAAAAAAATGGTTCATATTGTTTTTGGGTAAAATCGCTCCAGGGGGTAGGGACTGAATGGGGGTGATTTGATGAAAATTGACATTTTTCGTTAAAAGTCAAGTAATATAACGTTTTAAGGTTTGTTTATTAGAAAACTTTCAATTTCATGAAACATCTGGTATGCTGTGCTGAAATTAAATTAGGGGTTGAATGTGTGGGGGTGGATTATCAGTGAAAATTTCGATTTTTTTCCCTAAGCCATTTAACGTCTCAAAACATATAGAAAACTTAATTCTGGAACAAAAAATTTTTGTCTGTCTACCTGTACGTCTGTCTGTTAGTACACGTTATAACTTTCGAACGAATTGAGATATCATCTTCAAATTTGGTGTCCAATTAGCACCCGACAAAGGAACGGTGCGAATTGTTTTTGGGTAAGATGGCTTCAGGGAATAGGGAATAAATAAGAGGTGATTTAGTGAAAAATCAACATTTTTTGTTAAAACTTGAGTACTATAACGTGTCAGAAGTTTATGGGTACAAGAATACGAATATTTTCTCTGTAGTCAAGTCATGGACCCTAAATTCATTTTATGAATTTTCTTTCTGGGGAGAGTAGTTTATCACAGCTATGTGGAAGTTATTCAATTTGCAGCACTATTTGAGGTTGTTGTTAATCACATTTTTTTCTCATGCTTATCTAAACATAACTTGGCCATTTTGCAGATTATCAGTTTTAGATAAACCAACTGCTTTTTTAATTGTACCAACTGATGATCTTTCGGCGGAAAACAAGTGGTCGATTTTAAGTGTTTCAAATTTTAAATTCTGTGAAAAGGGCAAATTTGCAGTGCAATATTGTTAAAATTAGAGTTCCACAGGGAAGTATCTGGGGACCAGTTTTGTTTCTTTTATTTTTAAGTGATTTGCAAGATTACTTATCGTAAGTTTTTATGCCAGGTTTAGTTTTAGATAAACCAACTGCTTTTTTAATTGTACCAACCGATGATCTTTCAGCAGAAAACAAGTGGTTGATGTTAAGTGGTTCAAATTTTAAATTCTGTGAAAAGGGCAAATTTGCAGTGAAATATTGTTAAAACTAGAGTTCCACAGGGAAGTATCTGGGGACCAGTTTTGTTTCTTTTATTTTTAAGTGATTTGCAAGATTACTTATCGTAAGTTTTTATGCCAGGTTTAGTTTTAGATAAACCAACTGCTTTTTTAATTGTACCAACCGATGATCTTTCAGCAGAAAACAAGTGGTTGATGTTAAGTGGTTCAAATTTTAAATTCTGTGAAAAGGGCAAATTTGCAGTGCAATATTGTTAAAACTAGATTTCCACAGGGAAGTATCTGGGGACCAGTTTTGTTTCTTTTATTTTTAAGTGATTTGCAAGATTACTTATCGTAAGTTTTAATGCCAGGTTTAGTTTTAGATAAACCAACTGCTTTTTTAATTGTACCAACCGATGATCTTTCGGCGGAAAACAAGTGGTCGATCTTAAGTGATTCAAATTTTAAATTCTATGAAAAGGGCAAATTTGCAGTTATATATTGTTAAAACTAGAAGTCCGTACGGAAGTATCTGGGGACCAGTTTTGTTTCTTTCATTTTTAAGCGATTTGACGGATTACTTATCGTAAGTTTTTATGTCACCTTTTGCTAATTATACCTCTGCTGTAATATTAAGTTGTGATATTCCTGAACTTGAACAAAAAACAAACCTTTCTGTAGCTGGTGTTGGAATACTGTTGTAAATATTGCCTTTATTTTGTTAATGAATACTCTTAAAATTTTACAGGGTGGAAATATTATGGTGTTCATGTTGTTAGTTGTGATATTCGTGTTTCCAAGGTAAAAAAGAACAGAACAAGGCTATACTCCAGACTGAATTTATTTAGCAAAAGCCCTATACGTTTCGGCCTATATCTCTGGCCATCCTCAGGGGCTTCGTTCTGTTTTTTATAACAGGAACTGAACTTTACAAGAAATCTATCATACTGGCTGATTGCATTGACTGTCGCTTTTGTTTCCTTGCACTATATAGGTGAAGGCACGTTCACTTCAGATATTCGGCTCCGAGTTGATCTGCGCTGACGGAATCCATACTGCTTGTCTTGGATTAGGCTGTGTTATTCAAGAAATTTTAGTAATTCGGTGTTTATATACTTTTCCATCACTTTAGAGACGACTGAAAGGAGGGAAATAGACCTGTAGTTGCTAGGAAGCGCTTTGGATCCTTTCTTGGGGACGGGTTGTACTCGAGCAGTTTTCCAGTTACTAGGGAATATGCCTCTATTGTAAGATGTCTCAAACAGACGAGTTAGGACAGGAGCAAGTTCTGGTGCGCATTTTTTGAGAACAATTGCTGGGATCTCGTCAAGGTCAGAGACTTTCCTGGTATTAAGAGAAGAGAGCATCTTTCGTACCTTTTTAGTTTTCAAAGTGATATCCATAATTTTACGCACGACATTGGGGACTGTTGGTGATTGAACATTTGTAGGTGGGTTGAGAGTAGAATTGCCGGCGAACAACGAGGCAAAAAGATCAGCTTGCCCAGGGCGGTAGAAACAATTTCATCCCCTGAGACAAGAGGTGGGAACATGCTCTTGCAGAAATTATTCCCAATAGATTTACCAAGAGTCCAGAAGGGTTTGCTGCCGCTGGAGCTTAAGAGGACTTTGTTTTTGATGTGGTTATTAAACGAGTTTTTTGCCTCAGAAAGAATGTGGACATAGCGGTTTCTTGCGTCGTTAAATGCTTGACGGTTTTCTTGACTGGAATTGTGTAGAAGCTTTTTGTAAGCTTTGACCATTTCAAGTCTGGCCTTGTCACAGGATTTAGAGAACCAGGGCGTTTGAGTGGCTGAAGAGGTTTTCTGTGTACGTGGAATAAATAATTCCATGCCAGCTTGGCTAATTTCGGTGACGTTTTGTGAGATATCATAGGGGTCAGGATGAGAGAAGCAGACAGACGCCCATGGAAATGAGATTCTTCTTCTACATAAGCTTTCCAGTGTTCAGCCATGTCTTCCTTTTCTAGTATATAATTTATTTTGTCCTTTATGTCTTTACTTTTTGTTCTTGGTTTATATTTGCAGTCTTCTTACCTGTTTCAAGCTTGATCCGATAGCCCTTTATTCATGTAATTTCCCTTTTCTTCACTACATCTTTGTATCGATACTTCTTTTGTTCTGTTAAATTTCTGTTTGATCGTATTTTAAATTGTTTATATATACTGTATGCCTTTCATCCTTTATTTTCTTCACCTGGTACATTCTTGTATGAATTTTAGTTATTTTTGAGAGTTTTTTTGTTCAGTTTCCTTCTTATATTTCTTTTATTGTTTTTTTTTTGTTCCCCCAGGGCTCGTCCGCGGCCTTGCCGCCCCGATAGCACCGCAACCCTTCCTTTATTGTTGGTTAAGTTGTTCTTAGCTTATCAAAATAACTTTTTCGCATATAATATACATGACAGCTCTGGCATTTCATTAATAATACAATTTTTCAGGTATCTGATCCGGAAGACAATGAAGCAGAAGTTTCAGAAACTGCCGAATCAAAATCTGATGTAAAGATATCATCGGAAGAAGAGCCAAACATTGATTCAACATCTCCAGCACCAGAACCAATACAGAAAGAACCGTCTTCTGCAGTAGAAACAAGTTCGGAATCAAGCAAAAGCACAGAAGATATCCCCATAGAAGAAAAAGAAGCCAGTTCCACATCAACACCAATAGAAGAAGATGTCATTGAAAAATCTGAAGATCATGAGGATGATACTAAGAAAGTAGATATTTCCACAGCTGAGGAGAGTCCTGATGTAACAAATGATACAACAACCAAAGTTCTTCAGGAGGATAACCAATCAAATGAAGATTCAAAAGCTGACATTGAGTTTGAAGATAACTCAAAAGATTCTGAAGTATCGTCTTCATCTTCTGTAACATCAAGCGAAGACACATGTGAAGCTAGTGAAGATGTGCAAAAAGAAAATGATGTGGCTGAAAAAAGTACACCAAGCATTGCTAGCGACACTGAAGGTGCCGAAGAAAGCAATGATGCTGTAGAGAAACCCCCGGAAGAGGTTAAGATGGAAGAGATTAAGATGGAAGAGAATAAGATGGAAGAGATGAAGGTTGAAGAACCCGAAAAGGTTGAGGAAAGTGAGAAGGTTTCGGTGACCATAGATGAGAAAAGTCCACAAACAAGTGAAGAATCTCAGATGGAAGTTGACACTGAACCAGCTGAAGAAACTTCAAAGGATGCAGAGATCAAAGATTCAGTAGTATAACAGTTTGAGTTAATTTCATATATAATTTTCTCTATTGGATTATGAGTCCTGCTTTCTTGTTATATTTTAAAAGGATTTAAATGTGACTTTTTAAATTAATTGATTAATTTAAAGCAACCATTAGGTTGTATAATATTACCTAAATTGAAGCTGTGTTCTTTACGTTTAACGATATGACTAGTGATTTTTAGCATCAAGGTTTCATTATTTCGAGATGGCATATGATTTTTCCACTATGAAATATTTTTTAAGTGTAACAATAGAGACTTTTTACATAATAAAGAACTGAAATGTTTCATGTAGTTATGATGTTTAATTTTGTTCTATTCCAGATTATATTTACCTGTTATAGTGCTATAGGCTACACACACACACAAAAAAGCAGGTTTCCTGCTTACTGGGGACCTATAAGCGCCGATAATCTAGTTAGTTTTTCAATGATTGTGGGCATAGACAAAGCGTGTCGGAACTTGTTACAAGCGTAAATCGGCATTGACTATTTTACCGGAATGAATTTTTAATTCTTGGCCGCTTGTTTTTGGAAGCGGACGTGGGTTTCAAAAATTATTATTTTAATTTAATACTAATAATGACAATTATTTAATTTTAAAATGGATGTTGAAAGCCTGATCTCTGCTGTTTTTACGAGGCCTGCGCTGTGAAACAAACGGCTAAAATCTCAGCAATAGAAACGTAACACAAAAATTGTGGAATGAGATTGCGGCCGAAATGGAAATAGATGGTAAGTTTCTGTTATTTAAAAATTATTAGCTATAGAAGGCTCTCTCAGTAGCGTAGCCAGCCTTTAGGGAGCTGGAGGGGGAACATTTAGTGAGCGCTTCATCAATATGTTACTACACGTAAATACGTTCTGCCAAATTTGACTGGCGTCGGTGATTGGCCCTAGACACGGAAGTAGACCGTCGTTAAGGAAACAAACACACACAGAAGTAAGGCTGGGTTACATTATTAATAATAAAAGGTTAATAATGTTTATAATTTTCTTGTCATTAAAATTAAATCGACCTGTGCATTTTTTTGTTTCTTTTATGCCGACTTATTTCCGCGTTTATGACCATTCGCCAATATTATTACAGATGACACTGATATCATTTACAATTCTAACTACCTCTTGGACTGCATTGTGTTTTCTTTATTAATCTAATAGGAGCCCAGTGCATAAATGGCGATTCTTCTGGGAAATGTATATATATATATATATATATATATATATATATATATATATATATATATATATATATATATATATATATATATATATATTATATGTGTGTGTGTGTTTGTATGTATATATTATGTTTGGTATTGGTATATAATATAAAATATAAGTTCTTTCCAGTGTTACATCTATTGTTTTGCCTATAACCCCTGCAAGATATTTATTTTTATTATGTAATCATATTATACTATAATATATTTTATACAGCAGTATTTCGCTATTTATTTAATAACTAAAAAAAAGTCTTCAAATGAGCACGAATTAGGGCCTTTGGAACCCATTTCCGTGGTCAGTTAAAATGTTATATATATATATATATATATATATATATATATATATATATATATATATATATCCAACAGATAACTCAAAAAAATACTTCACTGATTTGGACCAAATTGGGGAATTATCCTTATTTTGCTAATGGCTTGGATGAGTGATTGAAACGAATATTTACAACTTAAAAGAACATAGACAGACATGGTTGTGTACCAATTTTCAAGTCGCTTGATCAAAGGAATATGAAGTTATTCGAAATTAATAATGAAATAATCCTCGACATCACTTCAGTTTCTGTAATGCAAAATGTTGGACAAAGACAGATGACGTTATATGTATAGCTATGCAATTTAAATAAATCTTAGATAAAAATCTAAACACTGGAGGTTATTGCAGGTTATCAGCCTGGACAACGTTGTGAGAGATGCAACGGGAATGCCATCTCGGTGCAGGACCAGGTAGTATGTTGTCACAGATCTAGTTTACACAAAATTTTATAGATATAGCTGTACAATCAACTAGGAATTGTTTAATGTCAGCCTTGGACCACTTATTTCCTTATGCCAGGACAAAGTTTCAAACGCCGTTAATTTTAGCATGCGAATGTATACTATAAATAGAAAATTTCGGGACGCAGCAAGTGCGTTATAATAGTGAATTTGCATAAGAATTGTACACTATTAGTAAGATATATTATTAAAACTAATTCTTTAAATTTAAATGGACCTTGGAGATCGGTTTTAGAGTCCCAGTTAGCGATTATTTGAAAAAATTTATATTTTATATGAAGCTAGAAAATTAAAATTTGGTCTTAGATATAATATGTAAGTACTGCAAGTGCCTTTAAAAAAAATGTGTTACAAATTTCATTAAAGTTACAAAAGTTTTTCAGAAAAAAAAAATTTACAAAGTGAATGTACCTGTCAAATTATAAACATGGCAGGTATATTTCCTTATTAATTGCTTGGATAGTTTTGTTTTAGTCAACCCATTCAGTTTTTGCAAACAATAAACAACAAAAGTCTGGATGCAGTAAGTACGTTATGGTAATGAATTTACATAAAAATGTTTTTAATAGCAAATGTGTTTTTTAAAAGAAAGCATGCATTAAATTTGGTTACCAGTATAACCAATAAAGTAGGAACAAGGTGCCATGTTTCACCAAAATAAGTTTGAAAATGTACAAAAATTTCCAAAAGTAAACTTAAAGTGTTCCCGAAAAAACTGGTCTCTTGGACAACCTTATAGGTTAATAGCAAATTGAGCTATTCAAATTTGAAGCATTTAAAGAAGATTCTGTATCATAACGCACCTGCTCTGTCCCGAATTTCTTTTCTTACAAACATGCATTATATTTAGATGGAAAATGCAATAACATAAAGTGTGTTCGATTAAAAAAAAAAGATAATTTGTATCACCAACGACTTATGCGCCACCCTGTGATTGTAGAAATATTTTTCATAACTCAAGACACCCTATAATTAATGTATACAATTTCTTTTCGTATCTTCTATAATAACGGATATATTGCTTCCGGCCTCGCAAACACTTTTCATCAGCTTATCTCTATACCTTATAGACTTCACAAATAAGGCCAAACCTCGAATACTGCTTCCACATCTGGGGTGCCGCTGCCGCTTCTACACACGCTATCCTGGAATCCATTCAGAAGAGAGGTATATGTCTCATCGGTGACCCTACCCTGACCCAAAGGCTGCCATCCCTTGCCCACCGACATGCCGTTGGTGACCTCTCTCTCCCTCTCTCTTTTATAGATATCTGCACCGGCATTGCTCAGAGGAGCTTTCTTCCATAGTTCCTCCACCTGCTGCCCCCAACAGACCTACCAGGGAAACAGAGCGAATGCACCCTTTTACTGTCCAGGTCACCAGACATAAACCATCTTGTTATGCCCGCTCTTTTGTCCAGAGGACTTCCAAGTTGTGGAACTCCTTGCCGGCACATGTTTTTTCTTCTCCTTCGAACATTCCAACCTTCAAGTCCAGAATTAACAAGTTGCCTCTTTCCTCCTTGTCAGTATCCACGGTACGATAGTATTTAGGCTGTGAGCCATCGTGGTGTGTTGTTGAAATAAAAGAATAAAAAAACCGCCTACAAACGCACATATATTTGACAACCGATGGCGTCCACTTAAGAGATATTTCACTGTATATCTTTTTTGTTAAGAAAATACAAGAAAATGCTAAAATCTGTTTCACATAATCTGGGACATAACAACTTTCTGACAATAACAATGGACAACATGCTTGGAAAAAATGACAGAGACAAACAGCAAAAAAATAAAAATGTCTGGAACAACTGTCCCAAGGAGAAACCTACAACCGACTTTTTGCGTTGTGTCGGTACAGTGTTTTTACAGACGTTCATAATTTTTCCTGGTTATATTTGATGACTTATTTTGAAAGATGCGGTGGTTCTAGAAAAACTAATATTAAAACTTACCTGATTCCCTTTTACTTTAATCAACTCTTTACAGCGATCTACGATGTGGAAAAAGCGGTCTTCGTCATAATATGCCACATCACCTGTATGAAGCCATCCGTCTTCGTCAATTGTCTCTGCTGTTGCCTTGTCATTGTTCAAATATCCCAACATTATCTGCAATAAAACAGTTTTTAGTTATATAATATTTTTTATGTCATACTAGTTCATTATTGTGTTTTTATTGCTTAGTTACCAACTACATAATAATCTTCTTTATGCCCACGGGCCATAAAGTGTACTTAATGGCCCGCGCGGGCAAAACATACACTTTATGGCCCGCGCGCACATCAAAACAAATAATTTTTGTTCGACTCCTTCAATAACCTTTATTAATGAAAGTACAGATAATGGAATAAAAGTAATATGTAACTATTTAATTAACATTATTAAGTCGAATTAACATCAAATTGGCAGTTCTGAAAATATCCGGTGATAGTTAGGTTGTCTTCAGTAAACGGTGATTCATGTTTCATTGTTTGGGTATGACTAGTATGACATAAAATTTGGTATGCACCGCTGGTATAAATAGAGGTGTATGCCCTCGAGCGACTTACAAACCCTCTGGCCGTAGGCCCTCGGATTTGTAAAATCGTCGCTCTCGGGTACAAACATCTATTTATACCCTTGGTACATAAATAACTATTATGTCATACTAGTTCATTATTGTGTTTTTTATTGCTTAGTTACCAACTACATAATGGTGTACTTTATGCCCACGGGCCATAAAGTGTACTTTATGGCCCGCGCGGGCAAAACGTACACTTTATGGCCCGCGCGCACATAAAAACATATAATTTTTGTTTGACTTCTTTAATAACCTTTATTAATGAAATTACAGATAATGGAATAAAAGTAATATGTAAATATTTAATTAACATTATTTAGTCGAATTAACTTAAAATTGACAGTTCTGAAAAGATCCGGTGATAGTTATAGGTTGCATTCAGCAAACGGTGATTCATGTTTCATTGTTTGGGTTTTAATTTCAACAACACACCACGAGGGCTTACAGCCTAAATACTATCGTACCGTGGGTGTCGACAAGGAGGAAAGAGGCAACCTGTTAATTCTGGACTTGAAGGTTTGGAGGTTCGGGGGAGTAGGAAAAACATGTGCCGGCAAGGAATTCCACAACTTGGAAGTCCTCGGGACAAAAGAGCGGGCATAACAAGATGTTCTATGTCTGGTGACCTGGACAGTAAAAGGGTGCATTCGCTCTGTTCCCCTGGTAGATCTGTTGGGGGCAGCAGGTGGAGGAACTATGGAAGAAAGCTCCTCTGAGCAGTGCACATATCTATAAAAGAGAGAGAGGTCACCAACGGCACGTCGGTGGGCAAGGGATGGCAGCCTTTGGGTAAGGGTAGGGTCACCGATGAGACGTATAGCTCTCTTTTGAATGGAGTCCAGGATAGTGAATGTAGAAGCGGCAGCAGCACCCCAGATGTGGGAGCAGTATTCGAGGTTTGGTCTTATTTGTGAAGTATATAAAGTATAGAGATTAGCTGGTGAAAAATATTTGCGAACCCGGAAGAGGAAACCTAATTTCTTAGCAGCTGCTTCTGCAATTGATGTGACATGTTGGTGCCAATTGAGATATCGATCCACAGAGATGCCAACAAGTGAAAAGGACTCTTTACTTTGAATAACTTGGTTGTTTATTGTGATGGGTCTAGGGCTGGTTTATCTCTTATGAGAAAGAAGGCAAGACTGTGATTTGGTGGGGTTGAATTGTACAAGATTTCTACTTCCCCAGTCTAATATTTTTTGGAGATCCGCGGAGATAGAACCCTCCATGAGTCTGCGATCCTCATCTAGTTGGGCTAAAGAGACAGGCTTAGTGTATTGTATATTGGAGTGGAGGGTGCTGTCGTCCGCGTAACTGTGAACTGGGTTGGATGTGCTAGAGAGGAGGTCATTGATGTGGAGAAGAAACAAAGTAGGGGCTAAAGCTGAACCTTGAGGAACTCCTGCATTAATTGGATACAGTTAAGAGGAATGGCCATCCACGACAACAGAAATGCTCCGGTTGGAGAGGAAATTTGCAGTCCACGTACAGAGTTTTGGTGGTAGGCCATAGGCCGGTAGTTTATTAAGTAGCGCTGCGTGCCAGACCTGGTCGAATGCTTTGGATATGTCTAGAGCGACAATCTGGGATTCACCGTGTAGTTCCATAGCCTTGTTCCAAGAATGGGTGACAAAGGAAAGGAGGTCGGCAGTTGATCTGCGCTGACGGAATCCATACTGCCTGTCGTGGATTAGACTGTGTTTTTCAAGAAATTTTAGTAATTCGGTGTTTATATACTTTTCCATCACTTTAGAGATGGCTGAAAGGAGTGAAATAGGCCTGTAGTTGCTAGGAAGCGCTTTCGATCCTTTCTTGGGGACGGGTTGTACTCGAGCAGTTTTCCAGTTACTAGGGAATATGCCTCTATTGTAAGATGTCTGAAACAGACGAGTCAGGACAGGAGCAAGTTCTGGTGCGCATTTTTTGAGAACAATTGCTGGGATCTCGTCAAGGCCGGAGGCTTTCCTGGTATTAAGAGAAGAGAGCATCTTTCGTACCTAGTATGACTAGTATGACATAAAATTTGGTATGCACCGCTGGTATAAATAGAGGTGTATGCCCTCGAGCGACTTGTAAACCCTCTGGCCGGAGGCCCTCGGATTTGTAAAATCGTCGTTTTTGGGCATAAACATCTATTTATACCCTTGGTACCTAAATAACTAGTTTGTTTTAAATTATACATTCGATTATACATATATGCACGTAAAGGTATTGAAAACTAATTAGCCTAGAATAAAAAACAGTTCGGGACGCAGCTAGTGCGCGATATAGCGAATTTTAATTAAATGCTTCAAATTTGATTGACTACATTTTCTATAAAGATAGACAGTTGAATTTTGGTACGTAATAATGGATTTACTAGAAGCACATATCTGCCAAATTTCATCAAAATCGCTGTATTTTTTTTGAGATATTTTTTTTCCCGGAAAAATGATTTTTTTTTTGTAGAAAAACTGGTCCGATCGGACTAGATAACGAACTCATCCAAGTCCAAGCTTTTAATAAAAGAAATGTACTTGCAGAGTTTCATTAAAATCGTTTAATATATACACTGTGGTCCCTTTAAGATGGAAACACCCCTGTAACTTTTGTATTTATAATTCGATTTTAATGAACAAAAGATCAAAATATATAAGACGAAAAACTCTATAAATGCTGTGAAAATTGTTCTCAATGTCACCTGATCAACGTCTACTAATGCAGTTTTTCTATGTCCAAAAATGGGGAAAACGGTTAGGACCGTTTTCGGAAGAAAATAAGTACGCTACTGCATTCGGCATCCTTCAAAATAGATACGAAATTTCATCAAAAAAAAGAAGAATTATTAACCATTTAAGAGGTTTTTTGTGTGACCCTTCTAATATTGAAACACCCCTGTAAGTTTTGTATTTATAACACGATTTTTGTAAAGAGATCTTAAAAGATAGAAAGTAAAGAAGTCCATAGATCCTGTAAAAATTGTTTCCTATCCATTCGATCACAGCCTACAAAAACTATTTTCATATGCCAAAAATTATGAAAAAGTTTTAGGGTTAGTTTTAGGAAAAAATTACGTACGCCATTCTTCAAAATTGTTACCTACCAAATTAAATCCATAAATAACTATTATGACAAACTATGAAAGTGAACAACAACATCTCAAAAGTTGAAGAAAAAATTTATAAATGCTGTGACATATGAAAATAGTTTTAGTAGGCCGTGATCGAATGGCACAATTGACAATTGACACAAAATGTTATAAAATAGAGACTGTGTACAACTAACTCCCAATTTTGTAAATTGTCAGCCCTGCCCATTTCTTCCCGTATATAGGGACAATGTATGTAAGGCTCGATGTATTCTCCCCATAATTAGAACCGCAGACCGGTTTCGCTCTAATTAGAGCTCGTCAGTGCGATATACTCCTTACAGCGAGAACACACCTATAAAGTAATCCCGCTATGGTAGCCAGCCTCCTAGAACGTTGTGAGATGTACGATAGGGTCGCCATCTCGGTGCGGAACCAGGTAGTATACATCTCTGAAAGTTCTGGCAGGCTGGCTACCATAGCCGTATCACTTTATATGTGTGTTCTCGCTGTAATTAGCATAGCGCACTGACGAGCTCTAATTAGAGCGAAACCGGTCTGAGTTTCTAATTATCGTGATAATACAACAAGCCTTACCTAGAGGGGGTGTTTCAATATTAGAAGGGTCAAACAGAAAACTTCTTTGAAATAGTGAATAATTCTTCTTTTTTGATAAAATTTGGTCTATATCTATTTTAAGGAATGCCAAATGCAGTGGCGTACTTATTTTCTTCCTAAAAACGGTCCTAACCCCTGTTTCCATTTTTTAACATAGAAAAACAGCTTTAGTAGGCCTTGGTCAGGTAACATAGAGAACAAATTTCACAACATTTATGGTTTTTCACCTTATATCTTTTGATCTTTTGTTCATCAAAATCGAATTATAAATATATACTATATATATATATATATATATATATATATATATATATATATATATATATATATATATATATATATATATATATATATATATAAACATTTAAAAGTTTAAGCGGACCTTGGTTTCGGGTTATAGGGGCCCAAATTCGCACTCATTTGAAAACATGTTTGCAAAGTCTCACGATCGATACTTATCTATTAGCGATTTTTTTAAAATAAAAATTCGCTAAAAACGCGATAATCTTTTAAAACAAAACTCTATTTATTCAATATTCAATACTATTGCTTTGATTTCAATCCTCCTCTTCACAGCACATATGATTTAGTTGTTTATCGAAAATCGTTTACCTCTCAAATGTTTTTTGAGCTTTGGGACTAAAGAATAGGCTGATGGCGCTAAATCAGAACAATACGGCGGGCGGTCAACTAATTTAAAATCAGTTTTATCAATTGTTAATAGTGCAATAAAAGAGTGGGAGGGGGGTGTTGTTGTTCCGGGGCGTTGTCTTGCAAAAGAGTAACTCTTGCCAGTCTTCCGCGGTATTTTTTTTAGACATGACGGTTTTTAAAAATCATAGTTTTGCCAGTATACAACTTGTGGATGTCGAACTTTGATACCTTATTTATAAAAACATTATACTTTGTTACTATCGCAACTAAATTCAATTTTGGAAAGTTCTTAGGCTAACTATATATCAATATAGATACTTGGTATTTTAAATTACCTACTAGCTTTATAAACATTCAGCATTTAAAAATGCTACTTTAATATTAAGACTAAAGGAGGGTAGGTACCAGTAGACTAATTTGTGTGTGTGTGATGAACACGAATTATTCTACTTCATCTCAAAATCTTAAAAGTTTTGTGTCCCAAAAAAGGAGAATAAGCTAAGGCGCAATGGGTTTATACCATCGTTACATTTATACTCATATAAAATTGACGTAGGCCTTTGACAAACATTAAACTGGCGGATTTAATAAGCTTTAGTATCTCTAACAACTTGTGAAATGCAAATATAATCATGTTCTTATTTTTTTTTTGATTCGTGAACAGTCTGAAGAACTAATTGGGCGATTTATTTTTGCATATTACCTGAGGCCCTCGAACTAATAGCTCTCCTGATTTATGAGACGCCAGAGATTCTCCTGTATTCAGATCAATTATTTTGGCCTCCGTTCCTGGAATTGGTATCCCGATGGTTCCTATTTTTGACGGTGGTGTTGGTTTTGGCATTAAAAACGTCACTGGTGAACTTTCAGTCATGCCGTAACCTATAAGAAAAAACAATGTTTAAAAAATATGACAATATGAGTGATGTTTTCTTTTCTGTACATTTTGACTAGTGACTACGAACTACGAAAGGTGACTGTCCTTAAATAGCTGTTTTCGTTTCTGTAGATTTTGAATAGAGATTAGGAAAGGATACTGTACTAAATAGGTGGTTTTTTATGTACATTTTCAAAAGAGGCTACGAAAAGAGAATGTACTTAAATAGGCGGCCTACAAACAGAACTGGATGCAAGGGTGTCGGGTCCAGGGGCAATGAAGAAAGTGAAGGGCCTTTCAATCAATAAATATCTTTCGATAATTTTATTTTTATATTCAAAAACAAATTTATACTATTGAAAATCGACTGCTGCCAGTCTAAATGAATATTTACACTTCCGGAAATACCGGAAATCGGCGCCATCTTTTTTTATGGAAATATTTCATTTTGATTCCATGCCTGGATTCTACATTAAATGCTGAGTTCAGAACGTCCCAGTTGTTAACATTTATATGTTATAGTTTTTGACATATGTCACATTTTTCGCAAAAAATTGAAGTTGCAGGGGTCCATTGAAAATAAATAGTTGAAGATTTGGCCAATATTGTGCATCATTACCGATACTTTTGTTATGTTTCATGCGCCTACTGCGATTTTTCAAAGTTGACAATCAAAAAATGTCAAAAACTTCATTTTTTCAAATGACACCTGCCATTTTTGACGCCAGAAATCAATGTAGAATTAAATTTTAGTGCCACTTTTATTAACGTAAATCGTAAACCAATTCATTCCCAAGACTGATTTCAAAATCGTTGTAAATTTTTACTAACTTGTCGGCAGCTTTGTGCAGCTCGTATAAATTTAAATCCTCTAAATGATTCAAAAAGCCAAATAGATTGCATAACATAATAAGCTCGAACATACCACCTAGAGATGGTGATAGCTGAGCAATTACTGAAATAAAACTTCCCACTCGAAATTTTCCGTTGGGTGACAGCTGTGCATCTGAGGATTTCGCATTATTCAGTGGATTGAGACTAATATTCTTGATCTAGAGCGTGTTACAAAAAAATATAAAAGGTATTGTTATAACATTTTTTGAATTCAAGGCTTGTGGCGGCCCTCAATGTGTGGGGGCCCCGGATCTCCCGCCCCATTTGTCCCACCACAGCTGGGGATGTAATAAGAAAACTAAACGGTTTTGATAGTGCATATTTGCAACATTTTACGTCATACTGTTTCTTTAAAACGACAGGAACCGTTTTGAGCAATTTACATTTTGCAATTTAAGTACATCGGTGGTTTTGCTATATATCTTTTAATTGTATAATGGATCTATTAACAATGAAACAGCTATTGTGCGAATGGTATATTGCCGCAACCAGACCTTCTTTCGATAAAAAAACAAACATTGAAACAGGCTAACGTAAATGAGACGGGTCCATTGTTAAGGCAACAAATGCCTGGGGCTCGATTTTAAATACGAGTCTTTGTTGACCTTTCACTCATAAACTATTGTGTTTTTTTTAAGTAAGAGTTTTTTCAGTTTTGAAAAAGAAAAATACTGCATCGATCATTAAGGATATATTTACATATCGATAGGTAATGTAGGCATTTTATAATATGATAAATATAGAAAATGTCTTTCAGAAAGTGGATCACACTCTAGATTTGGCTTCTCGGTGCCGTATGGATGTTAAGTGATAGTTGATACAAGTTTGTCTCCTGTCAGCAGTATTTTGGACATTCACAAAGAATCTGTTTGACGGTGCGATGCGAGTTGCAAGCACAAGAGTCAATTGGAGTCTCTATTTAGGAAATATTCATGAGATGCGATGTTGAGGCCAATTCTTAATATATTAATTATTACTTGATCAATGTTCTGTACAAAACACATTTTAGTTTTATCAGACCCCGGGAGATATTCTATAAATTCGTCACCTATCGAAGAACTGGCCATGTGTTAAACAGAGTAAGATGTCGGCATGTATCCGAACTGTGCCGCCGAATCAGCAAACCTAGTATTTCTTTTTTTTTTACAGCGATATTATTTGTATCTCCATTTATCCAGTCTAAGATGTCGTGACAATGCTTAAAATTGATTTTAATAGCTCTTATATGAAGACCTTACTTTTTACACATTTATTGCCAGGAAGAAGAATAATTAGTTTTTTAAAGACTATTTTGCTATTCTAAATTATAAAATTAAATGTTTTAATAATCAAATTTAATGGTTTAAAAAATATATAATATACTAATAGGTAATTACCTTGCCTGATAAGAACATCCCTTTGGACCTTTTTCCTAAAGGTGTGAACCTGCGCTTCTGTGAGAGGAGCAGCTCCAGACTGTATGTCAGTTACAGACGCCAGGTGCTCCTTAGTAACAGAAGGGTGTGTTGCCAAAAACAGCAACAGAGAAGGTACTACGAAGAGAATAGTTGGTTTGTATTTTACTAAAGCTTTGATATAGTCTTCTGGTGTGAACCTAGGGATCGAGACCAGATGCATCCTATGTTTCAGGCAAGTGTTCATAATACCATTGAAGCCGTATATGTGGAAAAACGGAAGAACCGTTAAGCCCCTATGGTGGCCACCGTCTGTAAAAGAAAGTGATTATTTTAATAGCGTGTATGTATTTTTTCCAATGAAATAAAAATGCAGCTAATAATAATTGTTTTAGAGAGCTCTATCTATTATCTAATGGAGATGTTTCCGTTGCTTAAAATTGTAATATTTCTTTATGAATTACTCCTAGTAAAATACACTCTTAATATAATCATTAATAAAAATAAAAGTCGGCTTATAATTAACGAAGGCTCGTAAACATTCAATTTTTTTTTTCGAAAAAACCCTTTCACAATGTTCTAGGAGGCTGGCTACTTAAGCCGTATTACTTTGAAAGTGTGTTCGCGCTCTAATTAGCATAGCGCACTGACGAGCTCTACTTAGAACAAAACCGGTCTGCGTTTCTAATTATGGTGAGAATACATCTAGCCTTACATACATTTTCCCGGTATTAGGGAAAGAATGGGCCAGGCTGACAATTTACAAAATTGTTGGTTAGTTGTACACAGTCTCTATTTATAATATTTTGTGATAACTGGAGCTGTCGTGACAATATACTACCTGGTTCCGCACCGAGATGGCGACCCTGTCATACATCACATAATGTTCTAGGAGGCTGCCTACCTTAGCTTTGTAAATTGTTAGCCCTGGCCCATTTCTTCCCTAATATAGGAACGATGTATGTAAAGCTAGATGTATTCTCACCCTAATTAGACCGGTTTCTCTTTAACCCAGATATTCCCAACGTTCTATATGTAGGACGCTTTACAAATATGCTCCTAGATTCAATAGGAAACGTGTTAGTGGCGACATCTTGTGGTAACATGTAGAACTATAGGTAGTCTAGTGAACTTTGTTACCAACATACACAGATTGCTGTCAAAAGTGTTTTACAAGTGCATTGAAAATGGACAAAATGGTTGATAGTAATTTCAGTGACTATGGAATATGTTTTGAAAGGTAAATATCATCATTGCTATTACAAATTTTGCATAAATGTACTCCCTAAGGATGCTGCAAATACTAGTTACTAATATATTTTTAATTGGGTTCATTTTGTGATTATATTGGGGTTAGAAACATGACCGTCCTATATGTAGGACGTTGGGAATATGCATTACGATTTTCCACTTTTCAGGGGCCTATCATTGAATGAAGTGATTGCACTTCTTGAGGAAGACGATGACTTGGAAAACATTAGTCAGGCTGATGTCACCATTTTACCGCCAGAAAATGCAAATGACAACATAACCGACGAAGACTCAGGTGAAGAAGACAACATAAATTTGTCGAACCTCCCCGCCAGTCAACTGCGAGCACCTGCTGAAGTTGAATTTGCTTGTCACACAGGTGAAATATTAGCTGGTAATAACTTCTAATATATGTACTTACTGAAATGATCTTATTATTTCAGCGCCAGAAGTAAATATAGATTCAGAGGATGATCCAGAGGATAACCTACCCCTGTCACATTTTATAGCTCGTAAGAATGCAAAAAGAAAAGCATATCATTGGTCAAGTGGGGATATCTCTTCAGTTTCCACATGGGTAAATGATGAACCAGCAGCAGCTCCTAGCTCACAGTCTCCGCTTGCGTTATTTGAAGAATTTTTTGACGATGATATTTTTGATCTAATGGAAATAGAGACTAATAGATATGCTAGCAGCCATAATCAACCGGCCAACATAACAAAAAAGGAGCTGAAAGCATTTATTGGTGTGTTGATTTTGAGCGGCTATAATGTATTGCCCCGAAGAAGACTGTACTGGGAACGTAGCCCAGATACTCACAGTGAACTGGTTTCAAACGCTATTTCCCGAAATAGGTTTGAATTTATTATGAGCAATATACATTTTATAGACAATAACACCATCAATGCATTGCCTGACAAATTTGCAAAAGTTAGACCGCTATATGTACATCTGAATAAAAAATTTATTGAGAAGGGCCCGTTGCAGGAAAATCATAGCATCGACGAATCCATGGTTCCATATTTTGGCCGCCATGGATGTAAACAATACATCCATGGTAAGCCTATTCGATACGGCTATAAAATATGGATGGGTTGTACTCGGCTGGGATATGTGAATTGGATGGAGCCATATCAGGGTGCAGCCACCCATGTTTCAGAGAAATATAAAGAATACGGTGTAGGTGCAGGTGTAGTTCTCACCTATGCTGACGTCTTGCATAGTAAATGGCCCGATAAGAATTTTCATTTATACTTTGATAATTTTTTTTCATCTCTACATCTCCTCAATTTGTTATCCAGCAAACATACGCGAGCTACTGGTACAATTCGAAAGAATAGATTGCTGGGAAACCCATTTCCTGATGATGTTTCACTCAAGAAAGCTCCACGTGGGACATTCCATTCAAAGAAAACAAATGAAAATATTATCGCTGTACAGTGGAACGATAATAACATTGTTACAATGTGCTCGAATTCTGTAGGCATAACACCACTTCATTCGGTAAGAAGATATTCTTATAAAGAGAAGAAGAATATATCTGTTGATCAACCCCACATAGTAAATGTCTACAACCAAAATATGGGCGGTGTGGACCGTTGTGATCAGAATGTAAGCCTATATAGGACATCGATACGCGGTAAAAAGTGGTATTTTCCGCTCATAATGCAAGCGGTGGATTTAGCTGTACATAATGCATGACAGTTGCATAAAATCTATGCTGATAAACAAAATCAGTTGGACCACTTGTCATTCCGAAGACAAATAGCGTTGTCTATACTTCAGACAAATCTGAAAGAAAAAGGCCGTAATTCTACAGGCAGACCAAATTCTAATGAAAATCTAGGAATCAGATATGATAACATTGGGCATTTTGTTATACCCCAGGACACTCAAACTAGATGTCGCCACTGTCACTCTAAAACCACCACTAGATGTGTAAAATGTAACAGCGGTTTACATGTAAAATGTTTCCTGGCATACCATACTTTGAAAGTCTAGCAGTATTCCTAGTGCCCAACGTCCTATATATAGGACGGCCCTTTTTTCAAAAACTAATAATTTTTTCTTCAACTTTATGTATGATGTAGCTTTGTAAGTTCAAAATAAATGCATTTTATAGCAAGATTAGTTATTTTCTTGACAAAAAATGTTTTGGGCATATCTGGGTTAATTAGACCTCGTCAGTACGGTGTACTAATTACAGCGAGAACACACCTATAAAGTAATACGGCTATAGTAGCCAGCCGAGATGGCGACCCTGTCGTACATCTCGCAATGTTCTAGTTTAGGAGGCTGGCTACCATAGCCGTATTACTTTATACGTGTGTTCTCCCTGCAGTTAGTAGGGGAAACTGTTGTACCTTGAATACAGTGTACCTTGAAATACTTTTCACAGCGCACTAGTTTCGCCATCTAAAGGCACGCTCTGATACTAAGGTACAGAATATGCCTTACCCAGAGCCTATAAGAAGCTTGAGAGTTCGCTATGAAACGTGTGGGTAACTAGGAGTGATTATATTTTTTGTGGACAAAAAGTGAAAACGTTCTATATCGGTATTTCCTTTTTATTTGCACTCTCTCTTATTAGCTTTGATTTCTTGTATATTGTAGAGTGAAATCAGAATCTGGTAAAGTAATTTAGACGGATTTATCTTGACTAATAAGCTAACCTAAAAATATTGTTTGCGTTTGTTTATATTTAAGCACCTTCTTGTACCTTGAAACACATTTGCATCTTGTACATTATGTGACTTGTGTTTTCGTAATAACTACGCCAAGAAGCAAGAGCGGCAAAAAGAGACCACCACTGGATCAGATGGCAATTGAAAGAGCCATTGAGGCAACCAATGCACCCGCCGACGCTAGAATATCTATTCGCGAGACAAGCAAAGTTTACAGTGTATCACTGGCCACTTTATGGCGATATTCAAAAAGGTTCAAGCAATCTGGAGCCGAAAATTTTACATATTGTGTGAAATATTATGTGAACAAAATTTTCACCGAGCAAGAGGAGCAATGTTTTGTAAAATATATTACAACTGTCGCAAAAATGCAATATGGTTTAATCAAAAAAGGAGTGCGCAAGCTGGCTTACAAGTTTGCATTGGTAAATAAGAAAAAGTATCCGGCCAAATGGGATGAAGACAGCATTGCAGGAGAGGAGTGGATGAGGCTTTTTTGCAGACATTCCAAATCATTAAGTATTAGAAAGCCTGTAGCAGCCAGTTTTTCTAGGTGAACGAGCTTCAACAAATACAACGTTGACTGCTTCTTTAATAACATCGAAGATGTTCATAGACGATTTGGTCCGATACCCCCTGAACGTATTTGGAACACCGATGAAACTGGGCTTACAAGCGTACAAAAACCAAGTAGAATCGTAGCGCCAAAAGAAATTAAACAGATTGGAAGTGTGACCTCAGCAGAACGTGGACAATTGGTGACATTAATTGCGGCAATAAATGGCACAGAAAACCATATTCCTCCAATGCTAATTTTTCCCAGGGTCAATTTTAAAGAATTTATGGTTAAGGGAGCACCAGCCGGTACCATTGGAGGGGTCAATTCCTCAGGCTGGAGCAACGAGTCGTTTTTCCTTAAATTGTTGGAACATTTTAATGTGCATGTTAAGTCCTCGAAAGACGAACTCGTTATCCTTATTTTGGACAACCATGAAACGCATTTGTCAGTGGAAGCAGTTGAATATGCTGCCGAAATTGGAATCATAATGGTTACATTCCCACCCCATACGTCACACACATTGCAACCTCTTGACCTGATAGTATTTGGGCCGCTAAAAACTTTTTACAACCAAAGCGTTGATGCTTGGCTTATTAACAACGCAGGGAAAACATTTGACATATATAGCATAGCAGAAGCTTTGGGAACTGTTTATCGTAAAACCTTTAGCATCAATAATATTGTAAACGGATTTCGTTCAGCTGGAATCTTTCCATTAAACAGGAATATATTCTCAGCAGAAGATTTTCTCGCTTCTTACGTAACGGATCGTCCCACACCCGAAGCCATTAATTTAGTTTCTGTTAACACAGAAGCTGCCTCCACATCAACAGAAGCTGCCTCCACATCAAAGGAATTAAATGCCGATTTTTGTGAACACCGAGACACAATAGACACCGAGCTTTTTATCTCACCTGAAGTAATTCAGCCATATCCAAAAGCGACAGCAAGAAAGGTTTGCAACAGAGGAAGGAAGGCAGGTAAGACACACATAGTAACAGACACCCCAGAAAGAGAGGAAATTAGAAGAGTAAAAGAAAATAAGCAGAGAACTCCAAGAGAAAAAAGAACATAAAGAAGGTACAGAAAAAGATATATGAAAGTAGCTCTGATTCAGACAATGAGGTCTGGAAAGATAAAGAAAAAGACTGTGATGATTGCGATGAAGGGATGACAATATAGGAGCTTGTTGCAGAAGATATCCGAGACGCGGAAGAACAAAAACCGTTTGAAGTTCAAGAATTAAAGATAGAAGATTACGTATTAGTGCAATTTCCGCAAAAGAGAGGCGCCACAAAACATTTTGTCGGTCAAATTTGCTCTAAAGACCAAAATTTACCCGAATAAAATTCTACACACGTAAAAGCAATAAATTTATATTAAATTCAGATGAAATATTTGATGTCGGCGAAGAAGATATTGTAAGGAAGCTACCTAAGCCTGTCAGCCTTTTTGGATCGGAACGTGTTAAACGCCAACTGTGGTTCCAAATAGATTTCAGTTATTACAATGCAAGTTAATTACTTTGCTTTTCTGTTCTTAATAAAACTCATTTTCACTTATATTATTGTTGTCTTACTTAACCATCTATTCCCTATTTCTAATTGATATCATGCTATGGAAGCTCCTGTTTCAAGGTACAAGATGCACCGTTTTAAGGTACAAGACAGTCTTGTACCTGGGAACATTTATATATATATATATATATATATATATATATATATATATATATATATATATATATATATATATATATATATATATATATATATATATATATAATAGCGCTTGTGTTTCTGTTGAAGTTGCTGTCCTGAAACAGATTTTTTGCCTTCTTCTATAGATGACATGGACTATTCTGTGACAAAGGTCAAATTTATAATAAAGTTATTAGTGTAATTTAAAACAAATATTTGTCAAAAGTGTTCCAAGGTACAAGTTTCCGGTACCGTCCAGACGAGCTCTAATTAAAGCGAAACCGGTCTGCGGTTCTAATTGTGGTGAGAATACATCTAGCCTTACATACATTGTCCCTATATTAGGGCAGAAATGAATCAGGGCTGACAATTTACAAAATTGTTACTTGGTTGTACACAGTCTCTATTTTATAACATTTTGTGTTATTTGGAGCTGTCGTGACAACATACTACCTGGTTCCGCACCGAGATGGAGACTCCTGTCTTACATCTCACTATGCACTTTTTTTTAGGCGTGACCATCATTTCGCTAATAGAGTTAGCGTCATCAGAGGGATGAATAAACATAAAGTTATAATAAACTTTATTTAATAAAGTTTATTCATCCCTCTGATGACGCTAACTTTGTTAGCGAAACGATCGTCAGGTCTAAAAATTGTATTGTGATAAATTGGGTTCTCCAAATTGTACTCATTGAAAAATTATAACTTAAGCAGCTTTCTATTCAGTTTAAAAATTCTCCACTTACATTCGACCTCTTTTTAAATCTTTATGAAGGTTTTTTAAAATTTGATATAGTCTTATCGTGGCCGTAAATAACGTCACTGATTTGATTTAGTCTTATCGTTCCTGAAAATAAAGTCACCATTATCATTTAAATATGTAATTCATCATTATTTAACGCTGTTTACAACTATGAAAATTGCATCAAATACCGACAATTAACAATAAATGATTAAATAGGGACAATTATTAATAAAAGGAGGCTGCCGCAACGATGTGAAAGTTTCGTTGTTTTCTGGCTTGGCCATCTGTGTCTTTCCGATTTACGAGAGACTGGCTGTGGCTGACAGATCCACCGTTCGTTGCACGGGAAGCGGGAAGCCCGATAACGTGAGGTTATGGCCATTCTACCGTAGTCTTTAAATTAACATTTACATTTAATAATGCGTGCCAAGTTAACGTCGAAGTGCCTGTACTGTATATTATGTGAGTGCTCTCATCTACAATAACTATAAAACCATTATTATATTAATTATTAAGGAATAAGTACGTGATATGAACAACAGCGACACCAATCAAAAAGGTAAATAGTAAATATTAACACTTTTTGTCATTTAATTATCTAATGTTATGTGGGTATTATATTACTCATGTCGTTTATATCTGTTAGGATTATATTTTCCTTGCAATGTAGTCGCATAGTCGCAATTTGTATATAAGTATTGACACCTTGTTTAAAATCTTGTAGGTATAAAAAGTGAAAGTTTATAGGTAGGTACTTATATGGAGAAAGTAAACTGGCTAGCCTTGATATAGATTCAGAACTAAGGCTCCAATTCGTTTAACATTTACGAATTTCGAAAGCCAATAATGAATATCGTTTTGTAATTTTATTACAAAAAAAAACTCATACAACTGTCTTAACTTTGCAGCGAAATAATGGGACATAACGGTTGTTGCATTGTCTTGTCATATCCGCACAATTTTCCTATGACTAATAAATAAAAATAAATGTTATATTGTACTCAAGTCGTTTTAGTTAAATTTTAAGTGAATGGTTATTATACAGAAGTTTATTTTGCTGAAATAGATGAAGTCACGTAAATAGGTAATAGGTATACGTACACTGTTGAAATTATTAAAAGTCTGGACGCAGCAAGTGCGTTATGGTAGCGAATTTTTAAAAAATATTTTTAATAGTAAATGTCTTTCTTTGATGAAAGTAGGTATCAAACTTGGTTGCCTATATACTAGAAACAATGTACCATATTTCATCGAAATCACTTTATTGTTTGAAAATATATAAACATTTTTCAAAAGTCTGCAACAAGTGTGTTATGGAAGTGAATTTCCATAAAAATGTTTTTAATAGCAAATGCGAGCAGGCATCAATCTGATTACCGGTATAGTCTATGTAGTAGAAACAATGTACTTATTTTATCAAAATTACTTATGGTTTGAAAATATACAAAAATTTTTCGAAAATAAACTTAAATGTTGGTTTCCTAACCAACAAAGCTTACGTTAATAGCAAATTGGGTTATTGAAATTTGATGGATTTAATGAAAATTCGGTAATTTTGCAGATTAACTCCCGAACGCTTTTCAACAAATTGTTTTCAGAAATATTACTAGGACCCCAACTGGATGCACAAACCACAAGAAAAATTTCTTGTTCACACCCCCCAAGGAAGTTGAATATAAGCAGAAAATGCGAAGAAAACTACTTTAAAGCTGTCTATTTGAAGCCATATCCCCATTAAACCCTGCCTACCCCGCACAGCACCCCTATTTGCCCCAGGTCACGTAACTTCCTTGAGGGGTATGAACAAGTAGGTTTTCTTGTGGTTTATGCAATGAGGGTGGTTGTATGCACACGAGGGGGGAATGAAAATGCCTACAACGAAGCAGACCCCCCCGTTCGACTTGTGGCAGGGGTGGGGGGTTGGGGTTAGCTGCTTCTTCGTGGGGATTTTCCTTCCCCCTTCAGGTGCATACAACCAACCTCGCTGCATAAACCACAAGAAAAATGTCTTGTTCCTACCCGCCAAGGAAGTTACGGCACCTAGGGGGGGGGGGGGTATAGGAGTGATGTGCGGGGTAGGCATGGTTTAAGGGGGATATGGCTTCAAGATGTGAAAAAGACAGCTTTCAAGCCCGTTTTATTCGAATTTTCTGCTCATATCTCCTTTTTACTACCTACCCCGCCCAGCACCCCTACTCACTCCTGGTCCCCTAACTTTCTTGGGGGGCGTGAACAAGAAATTTTTCTTGGGGTTTGTGGATCCAGGGGGGTGGGTTGGGGCAGGGTCTAGGCAGGTTTCTGAAAACAGTTTTTAGAAAAGCGTTCCGGAGCTAAACTGCAAATTTACCGAAAATTCGCTACCAAAACGCACTTACTGCGTCCAGATTTTTTTCTTACAAACGCATCATATTTCGATAAAAAATGCAAAAATGCATTAATAAATTTGTTCTACAAAAATTAGCTAAAAAAATTATGGACCGTTAAACCATAAACTTCACTAAACCGACAGCGAAAGCATCAACTTAACTAAACCGACAGCCAAAGCATCAGAGAAAGGGTATATTTGAAATGAATTTTCTGTAAATATTTTAGTAGAATGAAGGGCAATGACGGTTGAATTTGAAACTTAAGGGTTTGCAGAATACTCTTCTTGCAACATTTTCTTTTCAAAATCCGTATTTGTTTCACGTTCTTTGCCTAAACATTGCCAATTTTGACGTTTAAAATTGCGAGTTTGACGTTTTGAGGAAAACTCCAAAATTTGTTTCTTTAACTGCCCATAACTTCTTTACCACTACGTACCAAAATTCAACTTTCTAAGTTTATAGAAAATTGAGTTATTCAAATTTTAAATTTTCTTTCGAAAAAAATTTTGTTCTCCGAAAATTACAAAGTTATTTTAATGAAATTTGGTGGATATCTTGCCCTAGGAAAGACCTTACTACATACCAAAATTAAACTTTCTAAGTTTATATAAAATTGAGTTATTAAAATTTGTAGCATTTAATAAAAAATCACTACCATAACGCACTTGGTGCGTCCCGAGCTTTTGTAAAAAAATTTTTGAGGAAACAGATTTTCCTGGCTAACGAACATATCCAAGCCACTTACGAAAGAAAGGTACACGCCATTATTTTTTGAGTTATCGGTGTGATACATTATATATATATATATATATATATATATATATATATATATATATATATATATATATATATATATATATATATATATATATATATATATATATATATATATAAACATTGAAACTGATCCCGGATATGGCTTCTAGGGGTCTTAGTTCGCGCTCATTTGCAAAATTTTTTCAAAATTTAAAAGTCGGGATCTCCCCATTGGTGAATTTTTTCTACGAAAATTCACTAATTGTTTCTTTTATATACTTATGTAGCTTAAGTAGGTGCCTACTGTCTGATCCAAAACTGTTACCAGATATCTTCAGATTGGTTGTATTGTATACAATAGTCACTTATTGATGACCTGTTTATAACCGCAAACGTAGAAAAAAAAATTCTACTGTCCTTGATTAACGGAAAGAATTTGTCGGGAATTTTGATTTGGGCATTTGGAATATTGATATTTTCAGTTTTAAAGTAAATCCGGTAAATACGCAGTTTACCTTCCGGAGGGTTTCTATAAAAATTGCTCAGAGAACTACAAGAAAAATTTCAACCCCCAACAAAGTTTCGGAACCAGGAGTGAATATATTAAGCTGCTGGGGAAGATAAAAAGGAAATATGAGCGGAAAATGCGAAATAAACGGACCTCTAAAAGCTGCCTTCTTCACATTTTGCAGCCATACCTCCTTTAAACCCTGTCTATCTTGCATTCGTCACAGATCCCGTAACTTTCTTGGGGGTTGTTCCAAAACAATTTGGATTATGCATTGAAGGTGGTTGTAGGCCTGCAGAGAGGAGAAGGAAAACCCACTACAAGTTGCGGACAGTACCTTCCTCGCCCCACCCCCTAGTTAAAAGCACGGCGGAGTAGTGTAATCTGAGAACTGAGAAATATATATCTAGTATTAGGCAACTGCACGGGAAGGGGTGTACCGGGAAAGGAGCATGTAACAGAGCAAGCGAAAAAATAGATAATTTGAAAAAAAAACATTTTAACTTACTGTAGAAGTTTAAATGTAAATAAGGCAGGAAAGACAAGGAAGCAACAGGTAAAAACAGTGTCAACGTGCTTGTAAGATGCCAACCTTTATCTATTAGCAGTCGATTTGTTTAAAATTGTCGGGGTGGTAAACTGCAAATTCACCTTTCGATTTGTTCTACCTGTCAAATCATAAAAGTATTTTTAGACAATTGAGCAGTAATTGTGGTTAATAATTAGCGCATTCAGAAATAACAGTCTGGGGTTATTTGAAACATTATTTTTAGGTCCTATTTATTTCAAAATTCGGTATAAAATGGATCACGATTTTGAAATTTCCAAAAACTTTATTACTTCAAGTAAGAGCGAACTAAAACCCGTAAGAACCCAAATACAAGGTCAGTTTTATTTTGTATGTGATCTATAACGAGAAATTTGTAGCGAATTTTTCGTAAGACGAAAAAATCACTAATGAGGAGATCGGTGTATATATATATATATATATATATATATATATATATATATATATATATATATATATATATATATATATATATATATATATATATATATATATATATATATATATCACACCGATAACTCAAAAAATAATGGGCCGATTTTGATAAAATTTGGTATGTACCTTCCTTTTGTAAGTGGCTTGGATAAGTTCGTTAGCCAGGAAAATCGGACCAGTTTTGGGTTTTCTTTCGAAAAATATTTGTATCTCCAAAAATACCAGAGCTCTGAAAACAAAATTTTACATATACGTTTCCACTATCAAACTTACCCCACACACCAAAATTGAGATCTCTACGTTAAGAAAAAAAGTTATAGGCATTTCAAGAAAAAAATGTTGGGTGCCACTGGTGATCAGAGGAAAGCACAAGAACAAAATATTTTGTGTGAGTAACAAAACCAATTTAATATTACATACAACGGTTACGTTTTCTTGGCGCAAAAATGTCAAGAACTAGCCGAAAAAGTATTTTGAAAATTTTATAATTTTTCTTCTTGAAACGTCAAATTCGCGATTTGAAATGTCAAAATTTGCAATTATCAGGCAACGAATTTGAAGCAAATATGGATTATGTCGAAAAAATGTTGTAATAAGTGTGTTTTACAAAGCCTTAAGTTTCAGCATCAACCATCATTGTCCTTCATTTTACTAAAATATTTTCGGAAAATCCATTTCAATAGACCCTCTTTCTAATGCTTCGGTAGTAGTTTCCGCTATATAGTTTATGGTTTAGTCTATATTTTAGTTTAGTTTAGTCTATATTTTATCAAATCTTTGTAGAAAATATTCGTTATTAAGAAGACTTTGAATGAATTTTAAAAAGATTTCTTCAAATGAGCGCGAACTGTAACCCCTAAAACCCATATACGGGGTCAGCTTCAGTTTTTGCCTGTTTACACATATACAGGGTGACGCATTTCTAGGGTAAAGCTCAATATATCCGTTATTATATAAAACATGAGAAAAAAGTATATACGTTAATTATAGGGTGTCTCAAGCTGTATCTTATAAACCTATTTTGACAATCACAGGATGGTACATAAAGTCGTTGGTGATACACGCTTTATTTTTTTAATAGAACACCCCATATGTTATTGCATTGTTGTGTTTACCATCAAATTATAATCCATGTTTGGAAAGAAAAAAATTGATATCGTTCATCGTTTTTGATTTATTTTAATTGTTTTGCAACTTTTCACGTTTTTGGCACATATTTTAAACACATATCACAAATTGTGGTAAGGCGTTTTTATCAATAGATAGCGGAGCCCCATGGAAATGCCGCATACAGAGAGCTCTTTGTTTGTATTACTCGTCGAAAAAATCGAGTTGCCGTATACAGGCACTCTCAAATAGTGGCTGAATTTGGAATGTTTTCCCAGAAATGTTTTTAGTGTTTCCGTAGGAATAATTTTTTGTAAGATGTTTGTGATATGTTGGTAATGAAGAATAAATGTTTAGTATTTCTTATTAATTGTAAATAAAAGTTGTCGAATTTTTCTAAAAAATATAATTTAGTGTACCATTATTGAATGTAATTTATGTAAAAAAAGGTGAATTTTTGTAAAAGAAATTTTCATAAATTTTTTTCAATTTTGGTCCTAAAGCTGTGAATAATTATATATTGTCAGGTGTGTAAATAGTTTGAAGAGGCTCGTTGTCCAGGAAAATCGTACTAGTTTTTCTGGAATTTTAAAGTTTATTTTCGGAAAATGTTTGTACTTTTTGAAACAACAAAGCTATGAAATATGGTACATTGTTGGTACTATATAGGTTATACTGTCAATCAAATGTCCTTAAATTAAAAACATTTTTACGAGAATTCGCTACCATAACGCATTTGCTGCGTCACAGGGCCCGATCTAGCTTTTTCGCCGCCCCTGGCAAAAATAATATTTGCCGCCCCGGGCAAAAATAATATTTGCCGCCCTTTACAATGATACTTTATAAGTCATAAACATTTTATTCCAGAGGTGGGATGGTGCAAATTGCGACTTAAAAAAAGAGGTTATTATTTTGACCCGTATGTATCCAATGTTGTTGGAATTGAATAATATTCACATATGTTTTTGAAGAGTATACTAAATTTCATGAGTATATGTATGTATGTAGCTGGTTTTTAAGAAAGTCCGGACTGGACTAAAACAATTATTTTTTATCGATTTATGTATCTTTTAACTTAGATAACAGTGAATATTTTTCATCAAAATCGGTTTAGAAGTTCAAAGATGTGGACCAAATGTTATATGAAGTCGGTTTATGTTTATGTAACTTTTGTTACATCGACTATGCAGTTTGGATGAATGGAAAAAAAACAAAAAAAAATGATTTTTTTAAATTTAATACAAGTAAAAAACTCAGTTATGTAGAGCCACAAAACGAATTCGTCATTCTTAAAAGATAAACAAATTAAATTAAAGCACTTTGTTTCGGAGAATATTAAACTCTGTCAAGTAACTAAAATAATTTTCTTCGCACTTTTTGTTCTGCAAAATCTTTAATAATTTGTGAAATGTAAAATGTAACAGAAAATAGCATTAGTAGCGAATTTTAGGAGAAAATATTCGCTTATGATGAGATGTTAATTACCACAGAGAAAGATAGCTAATATATAAACTCAAAATGCCTGACAAAATGCATTTACACAACATTTTACATATTACAGACACACACACAGTGTGGAAAAGCCAAATGGAATAAATTCAGTATCTCAATTATTGTGCATATTTATAAGGAATCCCAAAACACGTCATTTTTTTATTACAAATTTCATCCTGCAACGTGAAAACTTCACACCTACACCTGCAACTCCGAAATTTTTAAATAGATGTGATGTGTACCTCATTGGGGAGATCCCGACTTTTGAATCTTGAAAAAATTGTTGCAAATGAACGCGAACTAGGACCCCTAGAACCCATATCCAGGGTCAGTTTCAATTTTTATATGTTTATATGTATATATATATATATATATATATATATATATATATATATATATATATATATATATATATATATATATATATATATGTATGTATGTATGTATGTATGTATGTATGTATGTATGTATGTATCACACTGATAACTCAAAAAATAATGGACCGATTTTAATAAAATTTGGCATGTGCCTTACTTTTCTAAATGACTTGGATAGGTTCGTTAGTCAGGAAAATCGGACGAGGTTTTTCGGGAAAATTTTGAGTTTCCATTCGAAGAAAAAATTTTTCTCAAAAGATAAAAAAGCTACGATAACCAAATTTGGTAAGTAGGTTTATGATGTAAAAAGTAATAAACTGTACACCACAATTTAAATTTCTATGTTACAACAAAAAAAGTTATAATAAAATATTTGGTGAGAGATCATTTCTATGAAAATTCACTACCATAACGCACTTGCTGCGTCCAGGCTTTTATGGTTTTTTTTTATATCAAACAACCAGATAAAAATTATTAATAATACTGCCGTCATAGGGTAAACCCCTTTTATTTGACTTTGAAACAAAATGATAGAAAAGTTCCATTGAAATAAAATTTTAGTGAATTTTCTTAGAAAAAATTCACTAATGAGGAGATCCTGAGTTTTGAATTTTGAAAAAATTTCTTCAATTGAGCGCGCTCTAGGACGCCTAGAACACATATCCGGGGTCAGTTTCAATTTTTATATGTTTATATATATATATATATATATATATATATATATATATATATATATATATATATATATATATATATATATATATATATATATATATATATATATATATATATGTATGTATGTATCACACCGATAACTAAAAAATTAATAGACCGATTTTGATAAAATTTTGCATGTACCTTGCTTTTACAAATGGCTTGGATAAGTTCGTTAGCCAGGAAAATCTAACCAGGTTTTCCGGGAAAATTTTGGGTTTTCTTTCGTAAAAAAAAATATCTCAAAAAATAGAAACGCTATGGTAACCAAATTTGGTACGTAAATTTACGGTATTAAAAGGAAACTATATACCGAAATTTATATTTCTATGTTAAAAGAAAAAAGTAAAAAAAATATTTGGTGCTAGACCATTTCTATGAAAATTCACTACCATAACGCACTTGCTGCGTCCAGACTTTTTGTTTCTAGATCAAACTAAGAACCAATAATTAATTAATAAATAGGTAGGTAGATACTTACTTAGTAAATTCACAATTCACACAGGCACTTTAATATATGTACGATTTATTTATCACCAACTCACCAGCAACCACTATTCTACTTCAGAACACAACTTACACACTTGGCATATAACTATTTAACTATTATATGAACCTTATGAAATATAAAATAGAAAAACACTTTAACACTTCTTTATTCTTTATGGTGCACTATTGGCGCTATTTGAGTTTCTGTAATATTGAATATTGAATTGTACTGTAAACTTATTATGACATACTATCTTCTCATTCCATTCATCATTCATCTTATTAACACTTGCCTTCATAGGCATGTCCAAATATAAAGAAAGCAAAAGTACTTCCAAGAAGTAATAAAAAATGGGTTAAACTTGTCTGCCTAGCTTATTATTGAATATTTGTGGTGCTACTGACCTTCCCTTGTTCCCTGTTTCCTTCATTCCCAGTGTATTATTTAAGACAGCGTTAAGAAATTTATACTCAGCACAGTAATACATATTGGTCCCTCTACGAATTTACAGGGGCTAAAAACATTTTTTTTGTGGAGAATGGAACTTTTTACTGTGCTGTTTTACAATATTTTGTGAATTGTGTTTTAAAAAAAATATATTTCTTGCTCTAAATTTTTTAGTAAGAATTTTAATTTTGCTATTTTTGCCGTATAAAATTCACTACATTCGACTTTCGCTCTTCATTTATCTACAGTGTTGAGCAGTGTATTTTTTATAAGATTTTTCACCATACAACCGCCCTCAATTTTGCCGCCCCTCATTTTTGCCGCCCTGGGCATTTGCCCGGCCGGCCCCCCCTAGATCGGGCCCTGCTGCGTCAAGACTTTTTTTAGTATCAAGGTGTGCTGTGCTGCGCTTGAATTTAAACAATTGTCTTCGCATAGGTAATTGAAAAAATTGCTTAGTTTTTAGTGAATCTTTAATTGAAAATTAACCAAAAACTAAGTATTTTTGCATTTATTCGAAGACAATAATTATTACTGTTGTATTGATGATGTGCGTGTCTGGTTTGTGGATTGTAGTTATCATGGTTACGTATTATCGTGTTATGAAAACAAAAGTCTGGACGCAGCAAGTGCGTTATGGTAGTGAATTTTTATAGAAATGATCTGGAATCAAATATTTTATTATAACTTTGTTTTGTTGTAACATAGAAATCTAAATTTTGGTGTATAGTTTACTTTTTATATCGTTAACCTTCCTTCCAAATTTGGATATAATAGCTTTTTTATTTTTTGAGATAATTTTTTTTTCGAATGAAAACTGAAAATTTTACCGGAAAACCTCGTCCGATTTTCCTGGTTAACAAACTTATCCAAGCCACTTACAAAAGGAGGGTACATGCCAAATTTTATCAAAATGGGCCAATGATTTTTTGAGTTATCGAAAATTCATTAAAATCACTTGGAAACACTTAACTTAGTTTTATATTTAAAGTAATATAAACTATGTACTATTTATGTACATTAATATAGGCGGCACGTGTAATACTAAAACGCGTGGTCGAATTCGAATGATTTGTGTTGGACTCGGTGCAACTACTTAAAACGAATGACGAATATGAATTGAAGCTCTTGGAAACTAACGAATGAAGAGGTTTAACATACCTAAACTATGGCACTCGCGTTACGAATAAACGCGGGTCGAATACGAATTGTTGTTGTTGCACTCGGTGCAAGCACTTGAAAAAGAATATTAATGGAGCTCTTTGAAGCTAACGAATTTAGACGCCAACAAGCAAATTATCAAGTTCTAAAGCCTGCTTTAAATCTATTGTAACAATTTGAAGTAAGTGAATTCAATAAAATTGAAATATTCGGGAAGCGGTGGAATATGGGTATAGGGAATGCTAATAAACGTGGAAAGGGAAACCGGATGCGAACCGAAATAGCTCATAAAATATAGGGTGTTCCATTTGAAATAAGCGAGTAATTGTAATTTGAATTTTACCAAATGGCACGGCTAATTCTTATCACCCTGTATATTTAAATGCAATGCTATCAAACGTGTCGTGTAGGTTCCAACCTGAGGGTCATCTGTGCAAAAACTGAGTCTTCTTAGTTGTATTTCCACAGAGAGATAGCGTGCAACGTTCACCTCGGTTTTGGCGAGAATTTTCAAAAAATCGAAAAAAATCGAAAACGGTTGATTTTTTGCATATGGTATATTAGTAATAATTTATCTCAAATTCAATGTAGAATTCGAAAATATAATGAAAATCACGATGTTGTATTTCAATAAATGTTTGTTATACAAAAAAATGGTACATTGTACAGGGCTTTCATTAATTCCCGGACCCCACGTGACCGCTTAAGTTAGGAAACCTGGCATACACGATTGTACAACCTGAATTAATGAAATCCCTAAGATGCCAGTGTTGTCTCATGTTTCCTTTGGGGTTTTATAAAAAATATAAAAATTTAAATAAGTTAAAACAGTAAATGACTTAAATGTGTTTATTATTTAGTATTTTTAACAGCAAGTCTGTTCATGTATGGTTTACTGGTATTGATAAAAAAACATAATAAAATATTACTTCTATTTTGTATAGATATCAAAATTTTGTAATTTACGTAAACAAATTGAGGTCTGATTATTGAAACTTCTAATTTACGGTTTTTGGAATGTGTATTGTGTAACATGTAATAAATATGTACAGGGTGGCCAATTAAGCGAGGTAAGCGGCTGTATCTCGGAAACCGTTCACCATAAAGCTTTTGTAAAAAAAATATCTTTAGTAAATGTGGCCAAGAAAAATCGTTGGAAATTATTTTCACGTTCGTCAGATACCCGCTAGGGGGCGTAACACCAAGAGGAAATGGAAAAAATAGGATATCTCAGTCATATGTCCAGATAGACTGTGTTGAAAATACCTGCAGATAAATGCCGTGTGTATCACGAACAATTTCTGTTTTGACTATTTTTCTCTAACTCTTCAGATAAAGTGGTGGGGGTAAGGCAAACATTGATTAGGAAAAAATGCAATATCTCTGGATCGCCTCATTGGAAAATATTGAACTAAGTGTCATTTAAAAGAGTATTTCTTTCTCTATCAACTGCATTGCAAGCAATGTCTTTGTTATTGTTACTGTAATCACTAGATGGCGCTTTTTAAAAATTTAACACATTTTATGATTTTTCTCAAGAAATCTAAATACAATGATATAAATATTACTACATAGATAGAAAGAGGACTAAAGGCCAAAGAAAGTGATGAAAATCCCAAATCTCTAACTTTTGTTTAACCGGAGATATTAATGAAAAACTGATACTGAAACCTAAAACAAAATATTTCATTCTCTCTGTATGTAATTCTAAACGATAAGCACTCTAGTGTCTCCTTAAATGCTCAAAGTGTCTGATGTCATGTTCTACACACTGCTCGAGCCTATTTCGAGTAGAAAAAACGGCAGCTTCCACTTCCGCTGTTGACAGACTACAAATTGCATTTCGGACTCTATTCTTCATATCTTCCTTGCTCGTAGGCTCTGTTTAGAAGACAAGGTCCTTTATTCGTCACCACAAATAAAAGTCTAAGCATGTTAAGTCAGGTGACCTCGCTGGCCAGGGAAATATGCTTCCTCTTCCTATCCATTGGCCTGGATACGTCTCATCGAGATGTTCTCTCACATTAATTGAAAAATGTGCTGGACAACCATCGAGCTGCAGAAACACATTTTGCCTGGTTTCAAGGGGCATATCTTCCAATAAAACTGGCAAATCATTTATTAGAAACTCCAAGAAGAGGTTACCAGTAAGAGACTGGTAAAAGAAATAGGGTCCAATAATTGTACCTTCTATTACGCCACACCATACATTAAGACTCCAACGTCCTTGATGTTGAACTTCTCGCATCCAGTGGGGGTTCTCGGTAGACCAATAATGCATATTATGCAAATTCACAGTACCGTCGCCATGAAAAGTAGCCTCGTCCGTGCAAAGAACTTCGTTAAAAAATTAGGATTTTCATTGATCATGTCTAAAAGTCAATGGCAATGATCCAGCCTCCGATCATAATCCTGCTCATTCAGCGCTTGATTCAAAACAATATGATAAGGGTGTAGTGTATAAATCAAAATAAGTATCATTATATATTCAAAAGGACATTGTAATAAAAATATGTTTATCTGCTGACATAATAGATGCATTATGTTATCGGATTTAAGTAACATAAAGCTGTTCATTATACCACAAGGGGCGTTCACTTAAGCTAGACAGTTACGTCATCAACAATACATAAAGCTTAGCTGTTACTACGTTGAAAGTTGAACAGTTGCGGTAATTTCAATGTTGTCAATAGACTTTGAGTAAAATAGTACTCATATACCAAAAATCAACTAAATTCGAGAAAACGTACTTGTTATTGATATGCGAAGATTTTGGTGGTTGATGATGTAACTGTCTAGCTTGGGTGAACAGCCCATAGTGCGATAATGAGATTCACTATAGCACTACTGCTACTACAACGAGAAACAAAACACGAATCTTTGGCTAACTAATTCAGTAATAAAGACAAAGAAACGCTACATACACAAATGAAATTAAGTTAAAAAATGTCAGTTTCATCGTATTGCAAATAAAATCCAAATCTTTTAAGGGTCTTAAGTTTTAATGAATGCCAGCAGATAAAGTTTTGTATCTTACTCGGATCATAAACGATTATTATGGTACATGTCGTGTTATCATATCATAATTTTTACGACTGTCGTCTGATCATTTTCACATCCATCATTATGATCCCTGTGAGATAAATAACAATAAATATTTTGAATTTCACGATATAATAAGCTTACCTATACTCTTTTAAAATAGTTTGGATGGTGGTCCTTGTTATTCCCAAGTCAAGATGCAATGTTCTTGTGCTAACATGAGGATTAAACTCTATATATGCTAAAACATTGATAATATTTTCTTCAGTTCTGGCAAAACGGCGTCTCCGCAGCACCGGTCCACTTAAGCTTCCAGTTTCACGTAAGTTTTGCACCAAGCGAGGAAAAACTCTTCTGTTGTAATGGTGGCGATTCGGATACCGCATTGCATACACTCTTTCAGCAACTGCCGCATTTTGAAAGCACTCAAAGTAAACACCAATCATATCAACGGCTTCATCATTTGTAAACAACATTTATTATATTTAAATTATACACGAAAGAACTCAGAGTAACTAATTTGACGTTTCTTTAAAGTTTTGTCTTTTTTCTAAGCCTACCTATTTCAGTTTTAGAGTATAATTATTGGACCGAACGAATAAGTTATAATTGCGTTGGGAATGCGTAAATAAGTCTTATTTTTAACAAAAAACTAAAACTATATTTGCAAATTAATAAATTTCTGTTTTCAATCTTTAAATTAGTCAATGCTGAAAGTGTTTTGTTTAAATTCCAGTTTTATCAGTTTTTCATTAATATCTCCGGCTAAACAAAAGATAGAGACTTGGGATTTACACTACTTGCTTTGGCCTTTAGTTCTCCTTCTATGTATCTAGTAATATTTATATCATTGTATTTAGGTTTCTTGAGAAAAATCATAAAATGTGTTAAATTTTTAAAAAGCGCCATCTAGTGATTACAGTAACAATAACAAAGACATAACTTCCAATGCAGTTGGTAGAGCAAGAAATACTCTCTTAAATGACACTAAGTTCAATATTTTCCAATGAGGCCATCCCAAGATATTGCATTTTTTCCTAATCAATGTTTGCCTTCCCCCACCACTTTATCTGAAGAGTTAGAGAAAAATAGTTAAAACAGAAATTGTTGGTGATACACACGAAATTTATTTGCAGGTATTTTCAATACAGTCTATTTGGACATATTACTGAGATATCCTATTTTTTCCATTTCCTGTTGGTGTTACGCCCCCTAGTGAGAATCTGACGAACTTGAAAATAATTTCCAACGATTTCTCTTGGCCACATTTACTAAAGATATTTTTTCCACAAAGCTCTATGGTAAACGGTTTCCGAGATATAGCCGCTTAGCTCGCTTAATTGGCCACCCGGTACATGTTTGGTAAGATTACCGACGAACAGATTTGGTAGGGCTTCGTTCCATGCGATGTCGAATATCGTCAACAACATACCCTTAACATACCTACACTTTTAACTTACGTAAAAACGCAATGAAAATGCTAAGTTTTGATAAAAACTGTTAATTTTTATTGTCTAACAGATAGAAAATTATTTGAAGAAGGTAAACACTGGTCGAACTTGGAAAATGCACAATATACATACAAAATAACCGTCAAAAGGAAATTGAGCGCCAATGGACTGAACTGTCAATTGTCAATTGATTTAGTAACTTTAGGGTCCCTAGTCTAGTGGTTTTTTGGTTACTTTTTGACTGCCAACTCATAAAATCATATTCCACTAAGAGAGAGACAGAATCCGGTCACGTGGGTTTCGGGAATTAATGAAGGCCCTGTAATATTACATTGTAATCTGCAGGTTCGCTTAATGGCATGTATCGAACAGATGTGTGTTTGCTGGGTAATTTCTGTGGCGGTTTCTCCGAGCAAGAAGCAAAACTTTACAGTCGCGCACAGTTTACGAGAACCAGCCACTGCAAAAACGACACAAAGCAACTTTCACTAAAAAAATTCACACAAGCCGAACGAAACCTTCTTTAGCGATGGCGCTGGCTTAATTAGTCGGGAATGGTAGTTCTATATGCTCCTAGCGGCTTTACGCGGTACTACAAAATTGCACCCACCACAACATAAGTTCGGTTTCTTTTGGGTACCCCTCGTAAGTACACTTGGAGAACCCAAATCACCACAACACATTTTAAAAGACCTGACGATCGTTTCACTAACCAAGTTAGCGTCATCGGAGGATAAAACATTCTAAATACTGAAAAATGTAACATCAACTTATATACCGGATCTTAAAATCTTAAAAATGTTAGAAAACCAGGACAGCTAAACGCGTTCGAAAGCGTATATATTGCGAAATATATAAAATAAGTTGTAAAGATTGTAATCTTAAATACGCCGGATAAACAAAAAGATCGATTGGAATTAGATTCAAAGAACACTTATCCCAATTACGTTACGGTACTGCAGATAAGTCTTCCGTCGCCCGACACATTTGGGATAATAATCATCATGTTGATAAAGATAACCTGAAATTAATAAAAAATGTTAGAAAACCAGGACAGCTAAACGCGTTCGAAAGCGTATATATTGCGAAATATAGTTACAATAAAAAATGTATGAACGCTTCACCACCGCCAATTACGAGTCACCTGATCGATTGCTATGTTAAATAAAATTCCAACGTTTCAGCATGCTCTAAAGATAACATAAGAATACATATATTGCCGCCAAAGGAATCTACGTTAATTTAGCTGCCGTTGAGGCTCGTCGAGCTCAAAACTATTACAGATGGACACTTTTTAGATAAAGTAGTAGGGACAGTGCAAATACCTTGTCCGGCGATAAAAATACAATACACTGAGGAATTTTCCTGCGACTAGTTTCCCATCTCAGTTCGTTCTCTTTACCTAAGATCCGGTATATAAGTTGATGTTAGTTTTTTCAGTATTTAGAATGTTTCATCCTCTGATGACGCTAACTTGGTTAGTGAAACGATCGTCAGTTCTTTTAAAATGTGTTGTGGTGTGTTGGGTTCTCCAAGTGTACTTATCAGTGCTCATCACAGGTTCCAATCTTCATTTAGTACCCCCTCGTATCATAACAACGCGTTTATTTCATGGACTGGGTAGATTTAATCAATGAATGACGCCGTTATGTCATTTATTGGAAGTGGACGAAACGTCCGTTTGAAACACCAACATACCACGGTTTGAGAACTTAACTAGTCAAGTGAACCAAACATTTAATTTGTTTTAAACCAGTAACTTCTACCGCACTACCAGTCTTTGAATCAAGGTATGTTACATTACCGGAATGTAATAGAAACATGTTTTAAATGATAAAAATCACGTGGTAATTATGAGTGTATTGAACTGCTTTATCAAATACATGAAGCTTAATAACTCTCCTACGTATCTTATCTCTATACAAATGAATTATTCTGATTAAAAATATAATTTTTTCATTGTGTTCTCAGTTGTTTAATGTTTGTTATAGCAAACTTACCACCTTATAATTTGACAAAGTGCTCACGCAGTTTTCGCAGTTTATTAAGGTAATATACAACACATATGATCTATATCTTCGATACTTATGACTTAAATAGTTGAATCAAGGATATCAGGAAGAAAAAACTTTAGCTGCTTTCTATTTCCATTTAAACTGCCGATTGTTTTGTAAAGTCCCTCGAGAAAACAGCAAATAATCAAGGAAGTTGTAGTTATCAATGATTTCCAGCAAATGCCGTTTGTCATATTATTTATGAAATGTGTAAATTAAGATATGTGTACCTACCATTCACTTTGTATATTTCAGTTTAATTACCATTTAACTTAATTTTCCCACAGAAAGATTTCAATAAAACCCTGTACTAAAGGAAAACACTTCATCTTTTTTTCTCTTTATTTTGCTTTCAAAATAGAGACATATTCGGGAATATTTGACAATCTGGCAATGTTGCACTGCTTCCCTTCATGACGTCATTCCACTCTTATCGTAAAAATAATATAATATGGTGTGCTACTAGTACCTAATTCTAATAAAGAGATTATATCCAACGGTATGGTACTTCTAAATTTTGTGAAAGAAGTGCTAAAATAATAAAGGATAAAATAAAAATTAAACTGCTCTGAACCAGATGAAATTTCTTTGCATATGATAATATGATCTGGCAACAAATATTTTTTTATAATTTCTTTTTCTTGTAACAGAAATATAAATTTTGGTATATAGTTTCCTTTTAATATCGTAAACTTACCTACCAAATTTGGTAACCATAGCTTTTAAATTTTTTGAGATAAAGATTTTTTCCGAAAGAAAACCCAAAATTTTCCCGGAAAACCTGGTAAGATTTTCCTGGCTAACGAACTTTTCCAAGCCTTTTACAAAATGAAGGCACATGCCAAATGTTATCGGACCATTATTTTTTTAGTTTTCGGTGTGATACATACATACATACATGTAACTTGAATCATGTATTCGTAACATGTATCTGACATTGGTGGTTTCCCAAGGTGCCTCATTCCTCCCTACATACATACATACATATATATATATATATATATATATATATATATATATATATATATATATATATATATATATATATATATATATATATATATACATATACATATACATATACATATACATATACATATACATATACATATACATATACATATACATATACATATACAGTGTGTCCCACACTGGATGGGAATGTATTGCTATCTCCGTTATTATTAGAGATAGGGAGACGGTTAAATTGGCAATGTTTTGTAGAATTTCTTGCTCGTTCCAAATATGACATGCATTTTCCCTGCCTCTTTTCGTTTTCGAGTTATTTTGAAAAAAAAAAAAAATTGTCGATTACTTTTTTGCTCATGTGATAACCTGTGGAAAGAGCTTTCCAATGATGTCCAACATGCTTGAAAAATCTTGTAATTGCACTGACAATTTGGAGAAAAACCGTTTGGAGGATAGTAGGCTATGAAATCCAATACGAGAAAACAAATGACAAAAAGCGTGTTCAAAAAGCAGTAGGCCATTGAGTCTAACAATAGACTTCTACTTTTAACATAATTTTCCGTAATGATTCACGATAAAAAAATAGGAACTTTGAGCACACCAATGAATCGGCATTATTACAAATGATATTTTACATCACAACATTATCCTAAAAAATGGTTATAATTTAATTAAATAGGTAAACCTAGAAAATAACTAAATTTACTAACAGAACTCAATAAAAAGCAGATTAATGATTTACGAAGACGCCTCTGAAAATTGTTTGATTTTTAAACGTAAGTCAACTGAAAAACAACAGAAGAAATGTTGCTATGGATATAACACTATCGCGACAATTAAGAGTAGTGTCATTCTTAATTATCAGAATAATTTGAGGTGTATTCAACACGTTGCTTAAAATTTTGTACTAAATAGTTTGTTTCCTATTTATTTTAAATATTATTCAACAATATGTTGAGTAATGAAGAATATTTTGACATGTTGGAATGTTATATTCGTTCTAACCGAAATACTGAGGCAGCTGCAAATTCATATCAAAACAACTACCCAGAAAGACGACAACCAAACACCAAAATATTTCGCAGGATAGTGACCAATCTATTGAACGACGGTAGCTTCCACGCAAAGAAACTACCAATGCCTAAAAATTAAGAAAGAAATAATGCCGTCTTACAGGTTTCAAACGAAAACCCTCCCCAATCTGTTCGGTTTTATGGTGAACAAATTGACGTTCCAAAAAGTACGGTACACCGCGTATTAAACCAAAGTCATTACCATCCATACAAACCTACAATCGTACAAGGCTTAAATGTTGAGAATTGCCACAAGCGACTTCAATTCTGCAGATGGTATCAAGGATAATGCCAGCAAGATGAAACTTTTCATCTGAAAATAATATGGGCTGATGAATCCAGATTTACAAATTGTGGTATGTATAATCGCCATAATAGGCATTATTGGGCAAATGAAAATCCCCATCTATAGGAAGAAAGACGATTGCAAGACAGATTTGGTATTAATGTTTGTTGCGGCTTATTAGGTAAAAAACTGTTGTTTTTATGTGTAGATTAGATAGTTAATTTTAAAAAAATTCTGGTAACTTAATTGTTGGCCCGTTCTTTTTTGAAAATAATTTAACTGGGGAAAGGTATCTTTATCTATTGAGAAATTATATCTTAACAACAATTAGAAGAGTTCATGATAATTTAGACGATATTTGGTACCAACAAGACGGTTGTCCAGCTCACAATGAGGATCGTCAAAGAATTTTTGTAGCAAAATTTTAATAATCGTGTTTTTTGTAACAATGGGCCCGTTCATTGGTGTGCTCGAAGTCCTGATATAACACCCATGGATTTTTATTTTTGTGGTACTCTGAAGAATGATGTGTATAAATTTGATCCACCACAAAATATCAATGAATTACGAAACAGAATCACGGAAGCTATAAATCATATTAACCAAAACACTCTCACCAGTGGCCATATTGAACCATTTTCTATTTAGTGTATTTTTAAGTTTCTATTTTATTATTTGTTGAGTTCCGTTTCTAATTTTCTTGTTTTGTGGAATTTAAGTTTCTATTTGTTATTGGCAGGTTTCGTTATTAAACTGTTTCACATAATATTACCTAGCATTATTACCTAATTAACTATTGTAAATTAAATCACAATATTTTTTTATCGTGAATCATCAGTAGAAACTTTTAACATAATTTTCCGTAATTTGCCGTCTAACAACAGACTTCTGTCTATTGTTAGACTCCATGGCTTACTGCTTTTTGAACACTTTTTTTGTCATTTATTTTCTAGTATTGGATTTCATAGCCTACTATCCTCAAAACGGCTTTTCTCAAAATTGTCAGTGCAATTACAAGATTTCTCAAGCATGTTGTACATCATTGGAAAGCACTTTTCACAGGCTATCACATGAGCAAAAATCCAATATGGCTGCTAAAATAAAAACAAACGTTGATACCAGTAGCTCAAAAATAACTGACAATCCAAAGTTGAGACTGGCACAAAAAGATTACTCTGCCAAAAGTATCCTGATAATGTGCAAGTCTTAGACCTGTCAGATCAACGCATACTTAGATATTATATTTGGAACGAGCAGGAAATTCTACAAAACATTGCTAATTTAACCGTCTCCCTATCTATAATAATAACGGAGATAGCAATACATTCCCATCCAGTTTGGGACACACTGTAGAAGCAAGGCTTCTGCATGTGAATAATACGATTTGTAATACAAATGTCCAGATAAAAATGCCAAAATGTTCAAAACTGTCACCTCCAAATCTTTTTGAAAAATACTGTTGTCCTCTTCACCAATACCTGTCTTAGATCGTCATTATTTAATTCTTATTTTGCACAAAAATTTAGTCTATATACAAATAGTATAGGTAAATGGATTATTTCCACATCGTCACGTAGAACCTCCGTGGTTCAAGGTGTGCCTCAGAACCGAAGGGTACTGGGTTCGATCCCAGGGTACTCCTTTCACTTTTTCAGTACAAACTGTAACATTAATATCAACCGAGGTTCTGGCATTGTATTTGAGCAAGTTGAATGTCTCCACGTTCCGCCCTTCGGAGGGGGCGTAAACCTGTCGGTCCCGTGTCCATGCAATGTTGAGCACGTTAAAGATCGCTACCCTCCTTACAGAAAGGCAGGGGTTCGGCAAAATTTACAGGATAGTGAGGTCAAACTGCTCCCTGGCGTCGGTGATTGGCCATAGTCGCGGAAATAGGCCGACGTTAAAGAAACAAAACACACACACACACATCGTCACGTGTGGAAGTATCGCACCGGCGACAAAAATTTCAAAATTTTTTTTCGCTTAAACGCCGTAAAAAGTATCAAAACATATAGAAAACATGATTTGGGAACGAAAATTGTTTTTGTCTGTCGGTCTGTCTGTATGTGTGTCTGTCTGTAGCCACGATAACTTTAGAACGAATTGAGATATCGTCTTCAAATTTGGTACCCACTTAGCACTCGACCGACAAACGGTTTGGATTGTTTTTGGGTAAAGTCGCTTTAGGGGGTAGGGGATGAATGGGGTGTGATTTGGTAAAAATTGCGATTTTTTCGTTAAAACTCGAGTAATATAACGTTTTAATGTCTATTTATTAAAAAACTTTTAATTTCATCAAACATCTAATATTCTGTACTGAAATTAAATTATGGGTTGAATGTGTGGGGGTGGAATATTGTTGACACAAATTTGGAAATGTTTTTGTTGCTAAAACGACGCAAAAAGTCTCAAAACATATAGAAAACTTGATTCTGGAGCGAAAATTGTTTGTCTGTCGGTCGGTCGGTCTGTCAGTATGTCATCATGTACGTCTGTCTGTTAATAGGCGCAATAATTTTCGAACGAATTGAGTTATCATCTTCAAGTTTTTGGATTGTGGGGATAAATAAGGGATGATTCGCTGAAAATGGACTTTTTTCGATAAAACTCGAGTAACATAACGTTTCAAAAGTTTATGGGTACAGGAAATATTTTCTTTGTGGTCATGTCATGGGCCCTAAATTCATTCCATGAGAATGTCTTTCTGCAGAGAATAAATTATCACAGCTATGTGGAAGTTATGATTCAATTTGCAACACTATTATATCTTCACAATACCTCATCGAATGCAAAATTTTGGTTGTCGAACAAAAAAATTGTCATAAGTTCAACATAACTAATCCCATTTCGTTGTTGAACACGACCAGCTTGTAAATTTCTCCAGATTTTGACGTATTTTTTTGGTTTTTAACCAAAACTTTGGTTTATAGTTCAGGAATTTCAAAGAGACATACATCATGTGGTTACGGATTTAAAATGACGTTTCTTGACTAGATATGTCGAAATATGTAGCGTCGATGAGGAACAGAAATAAGAAACAATTTTATTTTAAATCAGTAATTTTATGGAATTTTTACAGAAGTAGAATACTTGATGTAATATTTGCACAAAAGTATCGTAATATGTAGTTGTGTATAAAGCTTTAAACAACAGCTGCTTGAAATTAAAAACTAAGCATACTATCAGATTTCAGAACCTTTATAATAGGTTTCACTCTTTCCTGTTTCCAAGGAAGTATTCATTGATCTGTATATTTTACACTTGGTTTCACTTACAAAGTGCAGGAATTTATCGAAATTGACGATGTAGTTAATTAATTGGGTGATGTAGTTCCATACTGTTTTGCTCTGTGCTTAGTCAAATACATACCGTGTCTCGTTTTAGCTAATTTTCATTAAGAACAAATTCGCTAATAGAGAGGTCACGATGAAAAGCTTTTGAAAACATTTCTTCCGATGAGTGCGAATTTGGGTCCCTAGAATCCAAAACCAAGGTCTGTTAATATCGAACAAAAAAAAAGGTCTGTTAAAATTATATATATATATATATATATATATATATATATATATATATATATATATATATATATATATATATATATATATATATATATATATATAGATATAGGGTGTGGCGCCAAGACCTTTAGTTAGCCGTTTCTCAATAACTACTCTGATTTGAAATTTGAAAATTTACACACATACGATCGAGACAAATTCCAGTGCAGTGAAAATAGTTTACTTTATGTCAAACTTCCGGTTTAACCAGAAGTCACCATTAACTTGCTTATTTTAAATACAACATGGTAATTTTCATTATATTTTCGAATTCTACATTGAATTTGAGATAAATTAATACTAATACACCATATGTCAAAAATCAACCGTTTTCGAAATTTTTCGATTTTTTTGAAAATTCTCGCGAAAACCAAGGTGAAGTTGCACGCTCTCTCTCTGTGGAAATACAACTGAGAAGACCCAGTTTTTGTACAGATTACTCTCAGACTGGCACCTAAACGACACGTTTGATAGCGTTTCTTTTAAGTATACAGGGTGATGAGAATTAGCGTGGCATTTGGTAAAATTGAAATCACAATTACTTGCTTATTTCAAATGGAACAACCTATATTTTATGAGCTATTTCGGTTCGCATCCGGTTTCCCTTTCAACGTGTATTAGCATTCCCTATACCTAAATTCCACCGTTTCCCGAATATTTCAATTTTATTGGATTAACTTGATTCAAATTGTCGCAATAGATTTAAAGCAGGCTTTGGAACTTGAAAATATGCTTGTTGACGTCTACATGTCAAGTCCCACGCCTTACAAATGAGAACATAACATTTGTTGGGCCTTGTCGCGTAAAAAAAAAGAGAGCATTTTGTATTTGCATCCAAATCGCTGCATTTCCCCTGTTTTAGTTCTGTAAAATCAATGTGTTGTTAACTAACTTGTGAAACCAAAATACAATTCAACAATATAGGTATTTATTATAAATGAGTACATGACTTAACTAATAGCTAGTGGAAAACTAAAACACAAAAACAAATAACAAAATTGTGGAACTTATAACAAGTGCTCAAAATCACTCCCACTGACATGGAGGCATTTTGTTATTCGTCTTTTAATGTTTTGGTTCGTAGCCTTTCTGGACCGTGGTGGCCATCTATGTGGGCCGTTATTGGCAACCCACCTGACTTCAAAATGTTGTTGCAAAAAATCATGAGCTAAATGGAAATTGTGGGGCGGTGCTCCGTCTTGCTGATACCAGCTTGTTCTAGCTTCTTCTAAACTTAATGTGTTGAGAGAAACTAGAATCACTTCGTGAAAATATCATAATAACTCATACCAGTGAGATTTTCATCATATATTTTAATCCCAAAAATCTTATCGTTCTTAATTGCACAAAACACATTGAATGACCACCTGTCTTGGCAATAGTTGATCCTGGTAACATGGGGATTCTCATCTGACCAGAAGTGACTATTGTAGCGATTGTGCATGTCATTTTTGGAGAACTTCGCCTCACCGCACCAAATAATTCTCTTGCAGAAATTCTCATCTTCTTGTGTTTTCAATAGGAACCATTCACAGAACTCAACACGTATAGGAAAATCGTTTGGTTGCAAACCATGTATCGGGTGGTAATAGAAGGGTCTCCAATGATGCTTTTTCAAAATCCTGTGAATCGTTCTCACTGACAAGCGTAATTCTTTTTCGCAATCGCTGATAGATGCCTTGGGATCAGCAACAAAAAATGCCATTACGTTTACTTCGTTTACCTCGTTATCGACGAGTGGCTTACGCTTCTGTACTTTTGGGCGAAAACTTCCATGCTGTGAACAATTTTGCAGCAACCTCTTTATCATGTCGTGACTGGGTTTCGGTTTATTCGGGTACTTTTTTGCAAATGCACGATATGTTCGGCCCACAATTCGTTGACACTCATCATAAATAATTAGAAGCTCCAAAAAATCGTCGTTTGTGTACTGCAAATTTGCCATTTTTGCACCACGTTGACTGATAGTATCTCGATTTTTATGACAATCAGCTTCGCTTAACGCTCTTTTGACATGTAGACGTCAACAAGCATATTATCAAGTTCCAAAGCCTGCCTTAAATCTATTGTGGCAATTTGAATAAAGTGAATCCAATAAAATTGAAATATTCGGGAAATGGTGGAATTTAGGTATAAGGAATGCTAATACACGTTGAAAGGGAAACCGGATGAGAACCGAAATAGCTCATAAAATATAGGGTGTTCCATTTGAAATAAGCGAGTAATTGTGATTTCAATTTTACCAAATGGCACGGCTAATTTTTATCACCCTGTATACTTAAAAAAAACGCTATCAAACGTGTCGTTTAGGTGCCAATCTGAGGGTAATCTGTACAAAAACTGAGTCTCCTCAGTTGTATTTCCACAGAGAGAGACAGAGCGTGCAACGTTCACCTTGGTTTCCGCGAGAATTTTCAAAAAAATCGAAAAATTTCGAAAACGGTTGATTTTTGACATATGTTGTATTAGTAATAATTTATCTCAAATTCAATGTAGAATTCGAAAATATAATGAAAATTACCATGTTCTATTTAAAATAAGCAAGTTGATGGTTACTTCCGGTTAAACCGGAAGTTTGACATAAAGTAAACTATTTTCATTGAACTGGAATTTGTCTCGATCGTATGTGTGTAAATTTTCAAATTTCAAATCGGAGTAGTTATTGAGAAACGGCTAACGAAAGGTCTTGGCGCCACACCCTGTATATCCGAGCGATAACTCAAAAAATACTAAACTGATTTCAATCAAACTTGGCAAAAATCTTGTTTGGGCGAAACCCGTGGTCGTGTTCGTTAATCAGCCTTTATGCTCAAGCTTTTCCGGTGGAAAATCGGGGAAAACTTTTTGAAAACGCTATATTTTTGTAAGTATCGGAGTAGGAGTGAGTAGGAATGAGATTTTACACGTGGCTAGAAATAGTGCAAATAAACCTATGTTGTGAATTTAAAGTACACAATATTTAGAGTTTTTTCCAAATTAAAAATAAAATCCCAAAAACATGCGTTGAAACGACTTAGTGGTTAAAAATGCCTGACAGACAGAGTAGTTAACTGCCACGCGTAGATTGATTCATACAACAGGTATAAACCATACATCAACGGTAACCAAACTAAATATATACCAGGCATAAAACATACTACTCGAACCAACAATCGTGAAATCTCTGCCGCAATTATGGAAAATGACAGACGACCTGAAATAAAACATTTGCCAAGTGATGGTTATTTAACTGGGGGATTCAATCAATCATTAAAATGCACTATATTTGTAGCTTTATAAACGACCCTAAATACAGTTTTAGCGCAGCATAGATATATTATGCTGTCGCGTAATATAGTAGAAATGTAAAAAAATTGAAGTCAAGTCTATAAAAATGATTCTAAAATAGTTTCTTTCATCTTTAAACTTAAACATAAGACGTTTTATAAGACCGAAACAGTCCTTGAATGTGTTTCAAGGGTAATTCTACTAATTATCTAATTAATTGTTACGTATACTTTTCATATACTACCCCGGGTATGAAGCATGTGTCAAGTATTATGTAGACAACGTTAGTTGACGCATTAACAGATAGCGAATTGGAAGCGTGCTGCACTGCTACGCAGAAAGTTGCATCATCGAATCCAGCTCGGATGAATGTATCTTTTTTTATGTTTTATTTTGACATTTGGAGAAACAATAGTGTACAGATTTCATACATTTGAACAAGCTCTCATTTTTGTTTAAAACGCCGGAACAAGTTTGTCACCTTTGAGTCTGACATAATTTTCAGTAGACATTTTGTTATTGTTGATATTGGAAAAACCGGTTTGATTAGGTGGACTAAAACCAAACCATACTGGCGATTAATAAGGAAAAATGACTGTTAGGTTTATAATTTGGCAGATACTTTACTTTTCCAAATATGAATTAAGTTTCCTTCTGAAAATCTTTTGTATAACTTTAATGAAATTTGTAATACAAGTTTCTTTTAAAGAGACTTACACTATCTACAGATATAGCAAAACATTTAGTTCTTGAGGTTCATAGAAAATTGAGTTTTGGGCTTTTTTCTCAAAAGGAGTTAGAACACAAGATTTTTTTGATAATAGAGAGATATCGATGGCAACACTTTCCAAAGAATCAAATGTGCGCGTACTAGGACCTAAAAAATCGATCTTCAAGGTCTGTGTAAGTTTAAAGTATTACCATTACTAATATGCCGTATAATAGTAGTGTACAATTCATATGAAAATTCGCTACTATAACGCACTTGCTGCGTCCCGAAAATTTTAGTTTAACCTAGCTGTTTAGTTTCGGTTTTTGGTTAATTTACTTTTGCTGCAGTTGTATCAATATAGAAAAATTATGCACCATCAGAATCTCAACGCTGTATCGCCTTGTTCAGACTAAGCACGCATTAAATTTAATTTAAATATTATTCTTACTCTCTCTCTCCCTCTCTCTCTCTCGTCATTTAAATAATGGAGAGGGGGGAGCGCGGATAGAGAGAGAAAAAGAGAGATGGAGATATGGAAAAAGATATCCTGGCTCAGAAAGATTATATAATGATCTGTGAAAGTGAACCACCACCACAACATAAGGTAATTAACATACAGATATATACCACGAAGGCCGGAAAAATTAACACAGGTGGTAGATTAAGAGAAGGAAAGTTAAAAACTGATTGTCCAAATATTCAAACATAAAATATTTTATCGTCATCCAAAATACAGTAATAATCTTACCATCTGACATCTGAATCCTTTTGCGAGGTAAAAGAGATCTCAGATTTCGCCATTCGGTGCTTTAAAATTTCATTGACTAGGAAAATAATAAAATCATGTACCAATAAATGTTATAATAGATAATAGATAGATATAATAGATAATAGATATAAGTTGTAAAACGTGTAACACGTTACAACATATTTCTTCACAACTCTGGACTGGGTATCAAAATAAAGGGCTTCACGAGTAAAACACAGCGAACCAAGCGGAGCTTTCATAAATTAAAAATGGCGGCCGACGTAAGGTGACGGAATATTTCTTTATCAACAGCCTCCATGAAATCGGTATCAAATGGAAGGTCTTTACGAGTGAAATACAATAGCATTTTCATAAAATCATAATGGTTCTTTTTTCGTTTTAGTACACTTAAATAATAAGCTTGTTTTTAAAATATTTTTTAACTCCTAACTTATTGAACCTTAAGTTGCTCACTTATTTTTTGCCGTTACAGTTGATGTCTGTAGTTATCTGTATTAATCTCACAACACATACCTATATGTATACGTTTTCTATTAGTTATTACTTACCTTCAGTTATGGGATCTATCAGGGCAGGGTTATCCAGTTGGACCAGGTTAGATACTAGGTTGTAATGTGAAAGCATGACCCCCTTAGGAAGTCCAGTAGTTCCACTGGAGTAGGGGAGTAGACACACTTCCCTAGGGCTGAGACCGGGTATGTCTCCTTCATGGCCTGCTTTCAGAAGACTCTCCAAACTCTGTACATTGCTGGACGGGTCGTCGTCAGTTCCTATGCAGATTGTTGTGCGGTAGTCTGTTAACTGGGGACCGATAGTTGTGGCCACTTCGAGCAGTTGGGGTATTGTTATTATCATTTTGACACCCGCATTTTCAAACTGACGTTTTACTTCGTCTGAAACATGAAAAAATTATTGGGTAGGTTTTTGCATCTTGTGCTTGGGACAAAAGTATAAATTTTGAACTTAAGAACCAAAAAGTCTGATGTGTTATGGTAGCGACTTTTTCATTAATTAAAAATTAAAAAAATAATTGGGCGATTTTGATAAAATTCGGCATGTACCTTCCCTTTGTAAGTGGCTTGGGTAAGTTCGTTAGTCAGGAAAATCGGACAAGATTTTCCGCGAAAATTTCGGGGTTTCTTTCGAAAAAAATTTTTATCTCAAAAAATAAAAAGCTATGGTAACCAAATTTGGTGGGTAGGTTGATGATATAAAAAGTAAACTATACACCAAAATTTCGACTTTTTTAATTTCAAGTCCATTTCCTTTCTTTTCTATATGTGTTGTTTACGAGTAAGACGTTTGTCTAAATGGACACCGAGGTATCTCGTATGATTTGCTTGCAGTACTTCGACACTCTTAGAGTAAACAGGAGGGCGAGAAGAACGTTGTGTATGTATGAGGTATAATTTGGTAAATGTTTCTTCCAAATGTTTAGGTGTTAAAAAATATCTTGGAACGGCAATTAAAGTTTTATTCCAGGTTCTATTTCTCCTGAAAACTCCACCTTACTGTTTAACCACAAATAATGAGTTTGGGGGTAGTTTCGCACAAAACATATTTTATTTACAGCTTAAGCTTCGAAAAAAAATAATTTTACCTGCACAAAACTTTGACATTAGTTTTTGACATTGGTGCTTTAATAAATTATGTTTAACAATGTTTTTAAGGTTTTCATTCGGCTCTGCCTCGTATTTAGATACATGTGTCCCACCTAAAATTTGCAATCCCTAAAATGTCCGATTTCGTCCAAGTGTGGGAAAAATGCTAAAACAGGTCAATTTTAACTTTTGGGGTATCGCCCAGAGCCACCCCCCAAAAATGTAGATGGCAGAGGTCGAGCGACACATAATTTTGAAGCTGTTGTTTTCAATTTTGAGCGATTGGTTTCTGAGAACCCCGCTTAATTCTGTGAAAGGAAACGAAAGTGGTTATGAAGAAACAATTCAATTTAACGAATGTACTACTCAAAATGTCCAGCCCCAGCTTCCATACAATAGTACAATCACTTTTCAAAAGCTTGTCTAACGTTTTTAAAGATTTCTGGCGTGATAAAACGCCCCTCTACGACGATTTGTTTTTGAAGCATTTGAAGAGATTCAGGTGGTGTAGAATAAACCTTAAACTTTAAGTGGTCCCACAAAAAACGCAAATGGGTTAGGTCGGGCGTCCTAGCTGGCCATTCGATGGGACCACTCCGACCTACCCATTGTCCGGGAAATGAGCAGCCCAAAAATTCTGTTGAAAGAAATGTTAGTTTTCTTTGAGATTTGCGTCTTCTTCCAGTTCTTGGGTGACTAAAGGGTCAATAAGGTCTCCTAAGAACTTCAAATAACTTTCACCAGTCAAATCGCCTTCACCAAGAAGTGGCCCGATAATGTGGTCACCCAGAACGCCTGCACACACGTTTAATTTTTGAGGCGTTTGGGGGTGACTTACACTGTAGATGTGTAGGTCTGGGTTGCTCCAATAACAAGAATTATGCCTGTTCACTTCAGCGTTTTACATAAACGTCCTTGGTCCGAGAAACAAATGTTGTAAAATAGACCTGGATCATTTATGAAACGCTTAGTTAATTTTTCACGAAAATGCAAACGTCGGTCCGGATCATCTTCGTTTAATTCATGGACAGGTCTTATCCTGAATGGATAAAACTTACGTGTTTTGATATTCCGATGAACACTACTTTTTGACACATTACCTTCTTGAGTTATTTTTTTACAGATTGCCTGTTATCCGTTAAAAGATGACCAAGAACAGCGACTTCAACACTATTATTTTGCATAGGATGTTGACGGTTATGTTTTTTGTTTGTAACAGGGCCCGTTTACTCAAATTTTCAATTTAAATCAATGACCTACTGACGACTAACCTGCTGTACCACATGATTTTGGGTGAAAAGTCTAGCAGCTACGCTGGCACAATCGATATTCCCATAGCTCAATTCTTTGATCGGTGTTATAAACCATTAAAAAAAAAAACGGTTTTTCTTTTTAACTTAATTACTGAACGACGATAATTCATGAAATCAGGTGGAAGGAGAGTGTAGCGGGTTAACAATCTTGCAAATTCCAATGAGCCTAAAACGATTTCATGATTCCCAAAAACCAATCGCCCAAAATTGAAAAAAAAATCATGATTGCAAGAGAATGAAAGCAGCTTCAAAAGGGTGTGTCACTCGACCCCTCTTGCCAATGCAAGGGTCGCTCTACTGTCTCGGCGTTGCTTAGTCTGGTAGAAAATATATCAGAGGCCTTTGATAACAAAAAAAAAAAGCGGAATTAACTCTTTACGATCGCAGTAAAGCATTCGATGCAGTGTCGCTATCAGCACTGTTGCAAAAGCTCAAGTTTTATGGAGTCAGGGGTGTCCCGCATCAGCTGATGGAATCATGCTTGCAAGAGAGAACACAGTGTGTGGTATGGAACAATGTCGTGTCATCGGAGAGGCCAATTACTTACGGTGTCCCACAGGGTTCAATTCTGGGACCGATTCTATTGATTATATTTATAAATGATTTGGAGGCAAGTGTTAAATCAGATGGTTTGTACTGTTATGCGGATGACACGCCATTCTTAACGATGGGGATGACTGTATTGGACGTTAGGCAGAAGACTCATTAAACGATGGAGGCTTCAGCAGACTGTTCGGGGGCAATGGACTTAAACTAAATGCAGGTAAAACTCAACATCTCGTATTCAGCGTAGGTTGGAGCTGCAGTATAGCCTCAGTGGACTTTCTGATAATCAAGATGAGCAGCAGGTTGACATGGGGTGAACATCTGAGCTGCGTAAGTAAAAAACTAGCATCAGCTCTATATTGCATGAGAGTTATAAAACCAGTAGCAAACTACCAGGCGACGAGAATGGCATATTTTGCCATTTTCCATAGCACTGTATGCTATGGAATTCTTCTCTGTGGTGTTTCGTCGGAAGCTTTGACGTTGCAGAAGCGGGCCATTAGAATACTGAGCAACTTGCAGCCGATAGACTCTTCCATAGAGGCCTTCAAGGAGAATGGGATACTCACCACTCCTGGCGTCTACATACTTGCTTGTGGGAGATATATCTATGAGAATGCAGATAAATTTCTAGAAACCTGTGCCTGTCATGGTTGTGATACAAGAGACAAATCTCTGGGCTCTTAAGATATTTAATCACATTCCCAACAGCATCAGACGATTCATACCAGCAAGTTTCAAGAGAGAAGTAAATAAATATCTACTTTCTAATCCCTTCTCCTCAGTCCAAGAGTTTCTGGAGACATAATGGAAGTAGTCCATGGTGCCACTTTGTGTTTATAATGTTTTGTTGTTCATTTTGTGTGCATTATTGCAGACTTTTTTTAATTTAGATTTTAATTGATATTGACAATAGTTGTTGTTTGTATTGCTGTTTCTGTTTGACCTTGTTTACACTTATCTATGCTTCTAGTCTAGGTTAACTGGTGCTGACATGTCATGTGATAATTGGTAACGAAATAAATATTATTATTATTATTACTTAATTTTTTTTAATGTGCGCTAGAAGGATTGCAGAAATAACTTCGACACAAGGAAAAATGTGGTATTCCTTCAAGTTAAAATTGACCTGTGTTAGCAATTTCCAACACTTTGACGAAGTGGGACATTTTAGGGGGTGCAAATTTTAGTTGGGACACCAACGTATACTTACCAGGTGTGTACAAAGGATTAACAAATGTGACAGTGAGACCAGCTTCTATGGCTCCAAAGCAAACTATCATGTATTCTGGGATGTTGGGAAGAAGCAAACCAACTACTTCTCTGGGTTGCATCCCACAATGTCCTATCATCGCTTGGGCACATCGGTTTATTAACATCCTCAACATACCGAAACTGTAAGAGCGCCCTGAAGTTGCACATGTCTGTAATTAAAATAAATCAAATCAATGTGGTGATCAATTATCTTCCCCTATTATGTTGTAAAAGTGAAAAGTCTAGACGCCGCAAATACCTTATGGTAGCGAATTTACATAATAATTGGTTTGAAGCAATGTAAAATATCTAATATATTACGTCTTAGTTACTCGTCTTTTTTTTGGTATAAGACTTAATTTTGATTTATTTTTTTTGGTTTCTTTCAGCACTCAACCCAGAATATCCTTTTTGTCAATCAAATTGAATCGGTTGTTTTTATAATACAATTTTATAAAATCATGTGCTCTCCTTTTGAAAGAAAAAAAGCTTTAAGTGCCTAAAACTCAGTTTTCAGTTAAACTAGAAAATAAAAATTTTGGTATATACAGAGTGTTGAGAGTTAGGAACTAAACAGTTTATTTTTCCACGCAACTGGCAGATACCGAAAAATGTAGACACTTTTTGCGGAAAATAAATGTTTTTCAAATCAGCGCGAACTAGGACCACTATAACCAATATCCGTGGTCAGTTTCAATTGTTATATATATACAGGGTGCGAGATTTCGCTGGTAAAGCTCGACTGTGCTTATACTAATGACATTATCAAAAAATTCACTTCAGAAAATCACTAGGCAGCATATACTTCATAACCTAAAATTATTTCCGAATACACAGGATGTTCCGTTTGAGCTGGCCACTCACCAACTTCGTTATTTTAAATGAAACACCCTGTATATTTTCACATTTTTTGATTTATTGAGTGATTCTACGTCGAAAATGTATACGGTAGTATCAGCGGAAACCCATCCATTTTTGAGTTATTTCTTCTTTTTCAAAAATAATGGCCATTGCAGTCTCTGTTTTACAGGTCTCTATCTTGGTAACTGATAAAGAAAGGACCATCATTTTAGCAAAGCAGGTGCGCAATAATATTGTGATTATCCTAATGTACACTAATGCGTGACTAGATATACAATGCGTTCACAAAAGGGCATCCACTTCTGACAACTTCAACAATCAAAAACTATGTTTTTTCAAATGGAACATCCTATATATTATTATATCTTTGAACTTGAAATTTCATTACCTTTCATCCTATGTATGCATACTTATACAAAAACTTAAAACATTTTGAGATATATGATGAAACAATAAATTTAGAATGAATTATATGGCTGTTCGTGTGTAGGAGCTAAGAAAGACCCAGTATAAGCTAATTAGTTGGACTTTTAATAATTTATTTAATCGATTTCCTGATAAGCCACTAATATTTTGGAAATTATGAAATCAGAGACACACCTAATATTCATTATATTTTTTACGAATTTTATGCAAAGTCTATGCAGTTAAAAGTATACATTTATTATCCTTGAAGGAATACCAACACATTTAATGAATATTCAACCTTTCACTTGGTTGTAGCCTTTATTGCAAACAACATTACTTTTCATCGACAGGCTTTACATATTACCTGCTCTTGTTTACAAAGTGTGCTTTGCTTAGAAATTTAAAAGTTGACAAACTTACCCGCGACGCTATTTGACACTGTAAAAAAGTTTTATGTTAATTGTAGTTTAAAAATCTTCCGAAAAAAAAAGAATTATTCTGAAGCCGAATTACGAGATATGCTCTTAGCTTTAGGCGAATGTGATAGTAATACATTATTAGCATCCAGAATTTATCACCAACGTTTTCCTGACAGCAGTCAGACGTCATTCGAAAGGCTAAACACCCGTTTTTCCACTATACAAGCATGTAAAATATTGCAATAATGCCAGGGGTCTGTACAAAAACGATGAGCTAACGCAATTAGGTATAATTTTATCTGTGATTGAGGATCCACAAACCAGTACGAGAAGAATATCAGGACAACTTAACATAAGCGATTGGTCAGCAAGAAAGGCTTTGAAAAGAAACCGTTACCATGCCTACCATATTTCAAGGCAGCACGCTTTACAAGAGGCAGACTACATGAATAGGGTGCAATTTTGTGAGTGGGCAGTAGAAATGATGGACAATGATCCCAATTTCTTTGAATATGTACTTTTCAGTGATGAATGTTCATTTTGTAGTACCGGTAAGCCAAACCAACACAATCTTCACTACTATGTAGATAATAATCCCCATTTTAGGCATACTGTGGACAACCAACATCGTTGGACTGTAAACGAATGGGCAGGATGTTTAGGAAACTACATCATTGGGCCATATTTTTATGAAGGTACTCTGACAGGACAAGTGTATTTTAATGTTTTAGAAAATATTTTGCCTGAATGTTTAGATAACGTGCCATTAGAAACGCTGCGACGAATGTGGTTCCAACAGGATGGCGCACCACCTCATACAACGTTACGTGTCCGAGATTGGCTCAATAATAATTTTCCTAATTGCTGGATTGGTCGCGGGGGACCAGTTCACTAGTCAGCTCGGTCTCCGGACCTCACATGCTGTGATTTCTTTTTGTGGGGGTATATTAAGGATCTTGTTTATGCTGTGCAACTAATCACTGCAGATGGCATGATTCTTAGAATTAGGGAAGCATTCAACTCGATAACACCAGCAATATTGCAAAATGTTAGAAACTCTTGTAGACGAAGAGTGCATTTATGTCTGCAGGAAACTGGACGTAACTTCGAACATCTTTAGTTTACTTTCATTAATATTTGTTACCTCATTGTTTGTTATAGTCGTTCCAATCATTTCTAAAGTTTTTAAGTTAACGTTTTTATTGTTATTAAATAGGTACTATGCAAAACCTTTACTTAACGCATGTTCTTTAAACTTTATGATATTATTTTTCAATAAACAGCTGAATAATGTTTAAGGGGTTTTATTTGGAATTGTAAAGTATTCAAAGTCCAACTAATTAGCTTATACTGGGTCTTTCTTAGCTCCTACACACGAACAGCCGTATAATTAATCCTAAATTTGTTGTTTCATCATATATCTCAAAATGTTCTTGTATAGATATACATACATAGAATGAAAGGTAATGAAATTTCGAGTTCAACGATATAATAATATACAGGAGGTTCCATTTGAAAAAACGTAGTTTTTGATTGTTGAAGTCGTCAGAAGTCGATGCCCTTTTGTGAACGTACTGTATATCTAGTCACGCTTTATTGTATATTAGGATAATCACAATATTATTGCGCACCTGCTTTGCTAAAATGATGGTCCTTTCTTTATCACTTACCAAGATAGAGACTTGTAAAATAGAGACTGCAATGGCCATTATTTTTGAAAAAGAAGAAACAACTCAAAAATGGATGGGTTTCCGCTGATACTACCGTATACATTTTCGACGTAGAATCACTTGAGGAATCCGAAATTTTGAAAATATACAGGCTGTTCCATTTAAAATAACGAAGTTGGTGAATGGCCAGCTCAAACGGAACATCCTGTGTATTCGGCAATAATTTTAGGTTATGAAGTATATGTTGCCTAGTGATTTTCTGGAGTGAGATCTTTGATAATGTCATTAGTATAAGCACAGTCGAGCTTTACCAGCGAAATCTCGCACCCTGTATATATATATATATATATATATATATATATATATATATATATATATATATATATATATATATATATATATATATTCCACAGAAAATGAATAAATGATAACGTAAAATCAAGATCTGCATACCTATCTAAATGTACTGGTGTCAAAAGCAGTCAATTTATTTACCATTTTCGGTACAGGATAAAAAACTACGTTCTGAAACATCAACATGTTTTTTTTGTAATTGATAAGATAACACTACAAAAAATGAATAAATGATAACGTCAAATCAAGATCTGCACACCTATTTAAATGCACTGGTGTCAAGCAGACAATTCGGGTGCTGCATTGACATTGTCACCTGTCAATTGTGGTCGTTGTTTTGCTCCTTCTTGTGCGATAAAAAATGGTAGTGAAAGTCACATAATCTGAGCGCATTGACATCTTGATGATGTACGGATATGGTGATCGTCAACGATCGTTGGAAGAAGTTCGCACTTTATTTAATACATCCGGATAGGCAAATTACTAAAAGTACGGTGCATCGGCTTGTTAAAAAGTATGGGGTTTGTCAAGAAGTGGTCGTCCAATAACAGTAAGTGGCGAAGACACAAGGTTGAATGTTCTATTATCAGTCCAAGAAAATCCTAATGTATCTGTAACATAATTGGGTCAAATTAATGACATATCCCAAAAGTCTGCTCACAATGTGGTTAATGAGTTGGCCGAGGATGACCCAGATCGTAGACTAAATTTTTCTGAAAGAATGACGGAACTTATTCAAGCTCGGCCTTTGTGAATGAAATAGTTTTTTTCAGATGAAACAACATTTCATCTGAATGGTAGAGTTAACAGACACAATTGTCGTTTCTGGTCAACAGAGAACCCTCATTGGATGGAGGAAGTCCATACACAGTATCCTCAAAAAGTGGATGTGTGGGCTGGTTAGGTCGGAAACAAATTAATTTTATCTTTTTTTATTAGCGGAAATTTAAATGGTGATAGATCCTTGAATTTATTGAGAAACCAAATTGTACCAGCACTTAGAGCACTCTTGCCAAATGAGACCTAATCATCCGAGCGATAATATTTGGTTCTAACAAGATGGAGCTCCGCCACACTTTACGAGTAATGTCCGTGATTACTTGGACCAAGTGTTTCCTGGCCGCAGGATCGGACGCAGAGGAGCAATCGAGTGCCCAGCGCGTTCTCCAGACCTGTCGCCACTGGGCTTCTTTTTGTGGGGTCACTTGAAATGTCAGGTGTCTAAAAAACGACCTAATGATCTGGAAATTGTAAAGGAGCAGATAACTGGGGAAATCAACCATATAACGCCAGAGATGACACAAAATTCAGTGAGACATTTTGTTGATAGATTATATCACTGTCAACTTGTAGACGCAGCACAATTTGAACAATTACTTTAGTTTAAATCATATTACGAACTTTTATAACAGATATCTTGATTTTGCATTATGAATATATTTTTTTGTGGTGTTATCAATTACAAAAACATGTTGATGTTTCAGAACGTAGTTTTAGTGAATTTTCGTAGAAAAAATGCAAATGAGCGCGTACTAGGACCCCTAGAACTCATAGCCGGGGTCAGTTTCAATTTTTATATGTTAGTTAGTTTTCATTCGAAAAAAAATTTTATCTCAAAAAATAATGGGCCGATTTTGATCAAATTTGGCACGTACCTTCTTTTTGTAAATGGCTTAGATAAGTTCGTTAATCCGGAAAATCGGACTAGGTTTTCCGATAAAATTTTGAGTTTTCATTCGAAAAATATTTTTATCTCAAAAAATAAAAAAGCTATGATAACCAAATTTGGTAGGTAGGTTTACGATATAAAAAGTAAACTATACACCAACATTTAGATTTCTATGTTACAAGAAAAAAAGTTATAATAAAATATTATGTGCCAGATCATTTCTATGAAAATTCACTACCATAACGCACTTCCAGGCTTTTTTATCCTGCATCCGAAAATGGTAAATAATACAAGTGTCCCAATAAAAAAATAAGTTGGATTCATTTCCTGTTAAACTGGAAGTGAGAAAAAATGTGATTGTGTTATAAAAAAAGGCTTATTTGTGACCATTCGCCATTACAAAAATCCAAAAAAATTGCGTCATTAATAACAGAGATATACGACCGTTCCGGGACTTTTTACTAACCCTATAATAAATAAATATATATATATATATATATATATATATATATATATATATATATATATATATATATATATATATTTGTGTGTGTATGTGTGTGTGTCCACACGATAACTGAAAAAGTTATTTACCGATTTTGATTAACCTCGGCAAGAATCTTTCTTTTATTAATAACTTGGATGAGTTGGTTAGCCAGGAAAATTCGACAAGGTTTTACGCGAAAATTTGGAGTTTTCATTCGAAAAAAATATCTCCGAAAATTACAAAGCTATTTTAATGAAATTTGATGGACATGTTGCCTTGGGAAAGACCTTAGTTCATACCAAAATACAGCTTTCTAGGTTTATAGAAAATTGAGTTATTCAGATTTGAAAGATTTAATAAAAATTCGCCACCATAACGCACTTGCTGCGGCCCGAACTTTTTTTTAAAGTTTGATTAAACACACATTATTTTAAAAAATTATTAACTTTGATAAACTCTTAGGGGGTGTTTGGATCTTTTTGAAAGTGAGTATATGTTGATCTTTAATCTTAATGACCAATTAGATCCCAACCAATCTCCATTACCAGTATTACACGCCCAACTCACTTCCGCTTCCGGTACGACCACATAAAGAGAGACTGAAAGAAAGAGACAAAAATGACAAAGACAAACTACACCGATAGAAAGACGAATAAAACTGCTAGGAGAGGTGAAGGAAGAAATCTACTTGCTGAAAGAAATTGAGAAAAGAACAGTGGCGTCTCCTGACCAAAATGTTCGGGTGTGCGGTAACGAGTTGCTGTTAGTGGTGGTTTTAAAAATTATTAACACTAAATGTACACACACACACACACACACACATATATATATATATATATATATATATATATATATATATATATATATATATATATATATATATATATATATATATATATATATATTCGACCTATATGGGAATGATACGTAGATAAATAAATTAATTTCCCACTGCAACACTAACAAATTAAAAAGTCACTTAAAACTTTAAAACACGAAAAGAACATGGAATTATTATCAAGCTCTTCTCTTCACACAAATTTGTGTTAGCGTTAGCACTGTCCGGAACGGGGTGAAAACTGTAAACATTAAAAGTAGTTCAATGTTAATATGGTACTAAATAATAAAATGTGTAAAAATCCTGGATGCAGCAAGTGCGTTATGGTAGTGAATTTTCATAGAAATGATCTGGCACAAAATATTTTATTATAACTTTTTTATCTTGCAACATAGAAATCTAAATTTTGGTGTATAGTTTAATTTTTATATCGTAAACCTACCTACCAAATTTGGTTATCTTATCTTTTTTATTTTTTGAGATACAAATTTTTTTCGAATAAAAACTCAAAAATTTCCCGGAAAACCTCGTCCGATTTTCCTGACTAACGAAATTATCCAATACCATTTACAGAAGGAAGGTACATGCCAAATTTTATCAAAATCGGCCGATTATATTTTGAGTTATCGGTGTGATACCTATATATATATACCTATATATATATATATATATATATATATATATATATATATATATATATATATATATATATTTTTTTTTTTTTTTTTTTTGTTCCCTCAGGGCTCGTCCGCGGCCTTGCCGCCCCGATAGCACCGCAACCCTTGGTTGATTGTGCATACCCCTAGTCTTACTCCACCCATTCCAGAATCACTGTGCCTTGAACTAGTCTGCACAGCGATTGGTAGGGTGAAGTTTTATATTGCTCTGTCTCCGGTCTAGAGTGACCGTAGATCAGTTGTCTTTTCCGGTCCAGAGCTATACACTCGCACAAGATGTGCTGGGCTGATTCCTCCCCCTCGCCGCAGAGTCTGCATGCGAGGTCCCCTTCGAACCGCCCCATTTTATGTAGGTGTTTCTTGACGGCCATGTGTCCCGTCAAGAGACCTGTTGTGTTTCTGAGCTGTCCTCTGCTAAGGTTTAGCAGCTCCACAGCTCTCTTTGAACTGGGTCCGTCAATTATTGACTTCCCATGTCTGAGCCCTGGACAGTCCGCCCAGTACACCTTGTGTTGGTTTCTGACCCAGGACTTAATGGCTCCCCTGGCAGTGCTCTTTGACACGCCCAGAGCCGGTTCTGGTCCCATAAATGGTTCTGCTGACCCCCTCTTTGCGAGACTGTCAGCTTCTTCATTGCCTTTGACCCCCGAGTGACCCGGCACCCAGATGAGGGTCACCTCATTCTGCCCAGCCAGGTCGCTCGTCTCGTCTCGGCACTCACTCACCAGCCAGGAATTTACCCGTGGGCTACTTAGTGCCTTAAGGGCTGCCTGGCTGTCTGTGGCTATGAGGATCCGCTTGTTGGTGTAGCCCCTCCTCTTGTTCTCCCGCACACAGTGCAGGATGGCGTACATCTCGGCCTGAAACACCGTTGCATGGGCTCCGAGGGAAATACTGTGACTTACCCTCGGTCCTTCCGAGTAAACACCTGCCCCCGTCCCACGCTCCCCGCCAGATCCGTCCGTGAACCAGACGAGCGCGTCCCGTGGTATGCCCGGTGTCTCCTCCCGCCATGCCCCGCGATCAGGGATTTCCACTGTGAAGTTGTTTTCCCTGCACATTCGCGGGCTCGCGAAGTCTGACCTCATTTCAAGCATGGGTTCCTTCACGATCTCCTGAATTTTGCAGTGGCCCCTGAAGCCTGGGTTGATCTTCAGTCTACCATTGCAGGCTAGTCTGTATAGTCCTAGCCTGGCCTCTCCCATAATAACGAAGTGTGGGGGGGGTAGATCCAGCAACACCTCCATGGCGGCTGTTGGGGTTGAAGACATGGCCCCTGTGATGCCTAGGCAAGCCATCCTTTGGATCTTGCCTAGTTTTTGTTTGGCACTGGATTGTGTCACCTTAGGCCACCAGACCAGTGCTGCATATGTTAACGATGGTCTGACCACCCTTGTGTACAGCCAGTGGGCCATACTAGGTCTTAGTCCCCACGTTTTTCCATATAGCCGCCTAGTGACGGCTAAGGTCATGACTGCCTTACGCAGTATTTTTCCAATGTGACCATTCCAGGTTAGCTTAGAGTCCAATACGACCCCAAGATATTTTACCTCCCTGGCCATTGGAACGCTCCTACCGTATAGAGTGAGAGTTCTGTGGCTTTCACACTTCCTCCTCCTCGTAAACGGCACGACGGTTGCTTTCTCGGGGCTCACCCCGAGCCCTTGATCAACCGTCCACCCTTCCACCACTTTCAGTGCAGTCTGCATACGCTCCCACACTGCCTGTGTGACCTTTCCTCGGACTATGATGACAATGTCGTCCGCATAGCCCTGTACCTCATACCCCCCTCCCGAGAGCCTCCCCAGCAGGCCGTCCACGACTAGACACCAGAGCAAGGGAGACAGAACGCTCCCCTGCGGACACCCCGCCGCGACCCCCGCCAGCAGAGTCCCTCCCGCGAGTGAGGTGAACACCGCCCTGTCCCTGAGCATGGAACCGATCCACCTGCAGCAGGTCTCCTCTATTCCACGCTCCCGGGCAGCTGCCAGAACCGATCCGAACGAGGTGTTGCTAAAGGCCCCCTCTATGTCTAGGAAGGCCCCCAGCGCCACCTCCTTGTTCTCCAGCGTATTCTCCAGTTTCAGCACCAGTTGGTGCAGTGCTGTTTCTGTTGAGAATCCTGCTCTGTATGCATATTGTCCGCAGTGTAGAGGATATGCTTCCAGTACACCGCCCCTAATGTGCCGGTCGAGCAGTTTTTCCACTGTTTTCAGCAAGAAGGACATGAGACTTATTGGCCTCAGGGACTTTGCCTGGTCTGTTGGACGCCCAGGTTTAGGAATAAATACAACCCTGGCCAGTCTCCATGCCCTCGGAATGTACCCCAGAGCCAGGCTGGCCCTCATAATGAGGGTAAGCACCGGCGCCAGTATATCTATCCCCTGTTGGAGCATGATGGGCATTATTCCATCAAATCCCGGCGATTTGTATGGCTTAAAGCTGTTAATGGCCCATCTGATTTTGCTCCAGGTAACCACCTCTTTAGCGACTGTCCAGTCTACTCTAGATGCCCGCCTATAAGGCGCCTCTATTTCTGAGTGTTCCCAGTCCGGAGGTGATTGGTTTATTATGTTACAGCCGGGGAAGTGCGTCTGGAGTAAAATTTCCATAGTTTCCTCCCCCGAGCTTGTAAAGCCTCCCGTGGGTGTTCTAAGGGAGCCTATGTTAGTCTGAGGGCCCTTAGACAGGATCTTGTGTAGTCGAGCACTCTCGGACGTGTTTTCCACTTCTTCGCAGTGCCTCCTCCACGACTCCTTCTTGGCGTCCCTCAGTCTTTTGTTATAGGTCGATAGGGCCTGTCTATATTCATCCCATGCTCCCGACCTTTTGGCCGCGTTAAACAGCTTACGAACCTGCGTCCTCCTTTGCCTGAGGTCCTCGTTCCACCATGGGACGTTCCTGGTGGACACCCTCATTTTCAGGGGGCAGTTGGCGTTATAGGCCGAGGTAATTGCGTCTCGCAATTGGACTGCTGCAATCTCGAGGTCTATTGAATCCCTTATGGCCCTCTCAACCCCCCGCAGTTCCACAGCTAGGTCTGCCCTGTAGGCTTCCCAGTCCGCCTTGCGGGGGTCCCGGTACCATACCGTTTCTCTTTCGACTTTGGCGATTTCAAACCGGATGTATCTGTGGTCTGAGCTACTCACTTCCCCAGACACAGCCCAGCTTTTAACAAAGTCACCCAGAAACTGGGTGGAAACTGTTAGGTCTAAAACTTCCTCACGCCGTGTTGTGACGAATGTCGGTTTATTACCTCTATTCAATATGTCTAAATTAAATTTCATAAAGAATTGTAAAAGTGCCTCACCCCTAGAGTTTGTGTCCGAGCTACCCCACAACTCATGGTGCGCATTCGCATCCATGCCGATGATGGTCTGCCATCCACCTGCTCTGCTACCCACCATCAGCTGCTCCAATTCGTTGGGTGGAGGAGGGTCCGTGCTGTCCCCTGGCAGATAGGCTGACGCGACAGTAATGTCCCTCAGCCCATCCGCTCCTCCACATCGGATTTTGATCGTTGCCAGGTCCCTGGAACAGAAATTCATTAGAGGGAGAAACTCTATCCCTTCCCTGACAAAAATGCAGGCCCTCGGATTCTCGCTGGACCTGCTGTAGATGAGCTTTCCATTAGCTCCGCCGAGTCCCTTGATCTCTCCTTTGTAGGAGTACGGTTCCTGGATGAGGGCCACATCCGTGTTCCTCAGAGCCATTAGTAGTCCGGCCGTGGCTGCCCTACTGTGTTGGAGGTTGACCTGAAGGAACCTAAGTCCCATTAACCCTTAATTGCTTCCCCAGTGGGCGGAAGCTAACCCTTCCCATGCCCCAGAATGCCTTGAAGGAGGTTCCTTCAAGGGCTCTGTAAGATGTCGGGTCGATCGAGAAGGCGAGCGTCTGTCCTTTCTCCTCTGCCTTCCTGCTTAGAACCGACCAGTGTTGCGTCCCCAGTTCAGGGTTCTGGATCTTAAGTCTGCTGATCACCGTCTCCTGCGGGACGGTGTCAGGGATCCGTACGAGGACCTTGCGTCTCTTTGGGAGTTCCTTGGGCTCGACGGCTGTCAAGTCCGCCCCCTCCCAAATCTGACCGAGGCCCCCGATCGTTTTCCGCAGCCAGTCCCGCGACTGCGGGCCGGCACAGGTTATCCAGAGGATGCCCCCCGTCAGGCGCGTCCGGTGGAACTGAGGCGGGCTCTCCCCTTCCTGAAGAGAGTCCACTGCAGCTACCACCGCAGCCTGGATCAGGTCCGCCTTCCCCTGGTCTAGCGTGACCTCAGGATGGCGTCTGTCAATCACCGCCATCCCGAGGCCCTCCGCAGCCTCCCTGTAAGAGCCAGTCTGCGCCGGTGTTCCGGCCTTAGTTCCTTTGGGAGGTCTGTCTGTAGTAGGCGTGCTAGAGCCAGAGCGCGGCGTCTTCCGACTCGCACTCTCCTCTTGCGCCTTTACAGGCACCCTGGCCCTTTTGGAACGTCTGTCTGTAGTGGGCGTGCTAGAGTTCGAGCGCGTCCTCTTCTGACCCGCACTCCCCTCTTGCGCCTTTACAGGTTTCTCGACCGTCCAGGTCCCGGCCGCCATTTTTTGCGCCCTCCGGAGCTTCTTTCTTTGCGCCCCGGAAAGACGCTTGGACTGCCGGGGCAGTCCCTCTACTCTAACAGTAGAGTCCTCACTGGTGGAGGGGCCCCCGGAGTCCGCGGAGCTCGCCGCCCTCCGGTGGGACCCAGCCTCCAGCTTGGGTGTCGGGGACAGGTCTCTGGCCGAAGCTACCCCCTGATCCCCCGTATCTACGCCGGTCGTGGGACCTCCAGAGTCCGCTGCCGCACCCTGGCTCGTCTCCGTTTCCGGGATAGACTCAAGGCTCAAGTCTGTAGCCGGAGCCACTCCTCGAGCCTCATTGGTTTTGGTTTTATATGTATTTATAATCTTCATGTTGTTCCCACGAGAATGGGGGAAATACTGTCCACACCATCAGAACCCCCTGTGTGGTGCAAGGCGGGTTACTCTGGAGGGTTGCCTGGTACTCCAGAGGTTCCGTTCACGACACCATCGCCCTGGTGCCATCCATCCATAGGCACGGGTCACGTGACACCGTAGATTGGGGGAGTTTAGTTCGACCTCCTTGTCTAGATCCGTCATGTTTAGTTATTAGCAGGGTCACCTCGTGCAGGATGCGGATTTTTTACCGCGCATGACGGTCTTGGGGAAAGCTTCATCGGGAGTTTATGTTGTTATTTCCACTTCCTCAGCTTGCCCCCTGGAGTCCTTTGGCCCGCGACTCCTTAACCCCATATATATATATAGTTTATAGTTATATAAATAGTACAAAGCATCTTACAAATAAGTCTAAACTTGTGACTGCAAATGATGCAATTTTGACTAAATTTTAATCTAAATGTCAACTGTTCTAAAGTTCTGTCATCTGATTTCTAATCTCCAAAATTACCTCACCTCATTATGTACCATTACAATTTCTAGAAATATGGATGGTACTTGAAATCAGTTTCTTCATTTTAATCAAAAATTTCTATATTTTAAAACTTGACTCAAATTAAATTCTTATATATAAAAATTGAAACTGACCCCGGATATGGGTTCTAGGGGTCCTAGTTCGCGCTCATTTGCAAACAATTTTTCAAAATTCAAAAGTCGAGATCTCCCCATTAGTGAATTTTTTCTACGAAAATTTACTAAAATGTATTATAGTCTTTGATTCTAGAATACTGTGGTCCAGGCAAGCGCAGTTGTAATGTTTGTAAATAATGCTATCACAACGTTTGTTAAACCGGCGTTCCATTCATTTGTCTTGAGCGGTATTTTTACCGCTCACTGCAGTATTAAAACGAATGGTATTTCCTTACTATTTTAAACACATGGGTGGGGGACTGTATTGTATACCAATCCAGCTCTGTCGAGTGAAGTTGTTCGGAAATAACAACGCACACCTAACCCGAATTCATCCCCAGTTGCTATTGACCTACTCATATTTTCTGAATGAAGACGTGGTGCCGACTTCATTCCAAGTCACTATTAACCGACTATTTATGAAATCAAATAAGTAAATTAAATCGATTGTCATAACATATGTAGTGTATTAAGACTAAGGGAAAAAGAAATAAAACATATTTAACTGTGCACATTTTAATTATATTTTAGGGTGTGCGGCGCACACCTAGCTCACTAGGAGAAATCGCCACTGGAAAAGAATGCATACATTCATTGGACATGATCTGACATAATACATTTCTGATAACATTTATTTGAGTGACACATACTTCGAAAAAAGGAAAGAGTTATACCAAGACGAAAACTTGTTGACAAGCTGGCACAATTTATAAAGTGCGGAAGCTCCAACAAAATAAAAAGATCTATTGGAGACAAAGAAACATGGTTGCGACGACCAGGCGACGTCGCACTTAGACCGTGATGATAAAATTAAAAAACATATGTCTCAATATTTTTCTTGGAATACATTGGAAATATATTTGTTTTTCTTATCAAATGATGATATAACTTGTGAATGTGTATTTTTATTTGCTGATATCGTGTTATCATTCGTAGACTTTAAAAAGGTTACAAAGCCTGTGATAGTCCTGATAAGCAGTCTGGGTAAAGATTGTCTTACACAGTTGCCAGATTTTAAAAGTTTTAGTAATTTAATGTATAAGATTTTATAAATTATTTCATTAAAATAATGCACCTTACCGTTGTACTGATCTACCACTATATAGAGTGATTCACATAATATTTTACCGACCCTTACATTAATTTTTTTAATTTAGAAAAAATACAAATAGAAAAGTTACTAAGTAGTGAATTTTCTTTTGACTTTATTCTTCAGTTCAGAAAAAAATAAGCGTCGCGTTTTTGAGATACAATTTAAATATATGTTTTCCTGTTAATACGCCTATGTATATTATGTTTTTGAAATATGTAATTTGTTTTGATTGGCTTTGTTATTGCAATCAGTGGACCGACAAGCTGTCAACGGTTGCTTGATTTAGCGCAAATTTTTAAAACCAAAGTCCTGTACTAAAGCAAATATAACAGCAGTCAGATATATATATATATATATATATATATATATATATATATATATATATATATATATATATATATATATACAGGGTGTTTAAAAGACGAGGCAATATTTAAGGGGTTGATTTCCCAGGTCATTTTATGAAAAAAGTTCCCATAAACATAGGTGCTAAAATGCATTGTGTCCAAGATACAAGGTGTTAATTTTTTTTAAATAACGATTACAAAAAATAATTCAAATATCTCCTCGCCGATTGTTTTAAAATTTGGCAGCGTTGTTTTTAGTAATAATGGGCTGATTTGACCCTAATTAGATAAAGATTGTTAAGTCCATTGGTATTAGGGGGGACACCTCAACAAAAATTATTGTTCGTGTTTGTGATTTTCTGTATGAAAATGAACATGCCATAAAAAGGTTTTTATTTTTTATCGTGTAAACGACTCAAAATACGGAGACATTTCAAGAGATAAAAAACTTGTAGTTTTAGTTTCTTTATCTCAAAATAATATACAAATCATATTGCAGTCAGTGGCGTACATTTTTATGTCACTAAATTTTGTTGAGGTGTCCCCCCCCCCCTAATGCCAATGGACTTAACAATCTGTATCTAATTAGGGCCAACTCAGCCCATTAATAATACAAACAACGCTGCCAAATTTCAGAACAATCGGTGAGGAGATATTTAAAAATAATCGTTATTTTACAAAAAAATTTAACCCTTGTATCTTGGAAACAATGCATTTTAGCACCTATGTTTATGGGAACTTTTTTTCATAAAATGACCTGGGAAATCGACCCCTTAAATATTGCCCCATCTTTTTTAAACACCCTTTATATATATATATATATATATATATATATATATATATATATATATATATATATATATATATATATATATATATATATATATATATATATATATTATATATATATATATATATATATATATATATATATAATATATATATATATATATATATATATATATATATATATATATATATATATATATATATATATATATATATATATATATATATATATATATATATATATATATATATATATATATATATATATATATATATATATATATATATATATATATATATATATATATATATATATATATATATATATATATATATATATATATATATATATATATATATATATATATATATATATATATATATATATATATATATATATAATATATATATATATATATATATATATATATATATATCCCTATGTAAATCACTCTATATATATATATATATATATATATATATATATATATATATATATATATATATATATATATATATATGTATATGACTCGATTATTCATGTGCGGACTATCCGTGCTGAGAAACTGATAAAAATTTCAAATCGAAATTATATATTTTTTAATTTCCTCTCGCACAAATATAAATGTCTCTTAACAAAAAGCAACGACTATCTAAGTACAGGTCTGCCTATTATAATTACTACCTAGCAAAATCATGCTGAAAATCAAACTATGAAATTCGTTAGAACCTGTAGTGTAGTAGTATGTATGTAGAAGCAGAATGAACTGTTACAGATTGCTTATTCTGTTGTGGTGAATTCTTATTTATCTCCGACCATGCCACTACAATAGAAACGCTGAGAGAAATCCATAGCCGGGAATGTTTATGTTAAGGTCAAAAATTCTAGTTGCCCCTAGCTTTTCACACTTGGTCTCATTCGCGATTGCATGGGCGGCACGTCAGAAAGCATCAAGATAAACATTTCGTGAGAAAGACACAGCTGTGAAACATTATGTGTATATATATATATATATATATATATATATATATATATATATATATATATATATATATATATATATATATATATATATATATATATATATATATATATATATATATATATATATATATGTGTGTGTGTGTGTGTGTGTGTGTGTGTGTGTGTGTGTGTGTGTGTGTGTGTGTGTGTGTGTAGGTAAATAAGATACATCAACTGTCATTTAGCGCCCTACAAAAGTGAACAGTTTGGAGATAATATGGCTCACAATGGAAATATTTTCATGTGAGGTGGCTACTAATAGGTGGAAACAAATACTAAACAAGGCAAATTTCAAGTGGAAGCTGCGATGAACACAGGAAAAGTCATCAAAATTGGAGGTTGAATACAATATACTAATACTAATGCATTAAATATGTATGTATCAGAGCGTTAAAAATAGTACTGCAAATTGAATCATAACTTCCACATAGCTGTCATAACCTACTCTCCTCAGAAAGACGTTCTCATGAAATGAATTTAGGCTCTATGACTTGACCACATCGAAAATATTCGTATTCCTGTGCCCATAAGCTTCTGAAATGTTATATCACTCGAGTTTCAACGGAAAATGCAAATTTTCACCAAGTCACCCCTCATTTATTCCCTACCCCCTTAAGCGATCTTACCCAAATCTTACTGGATACCAAATTTGAAGATGATATCTCAATTAGTTCGAACGTTATTGCGCCTACTAACAGACAGGCGTACAAGCCAAAAGACCTAGCGACCGACAGAACGACAGACAAAAAAATGTTCGTTACAAAATCAAGTTTTCTATATGTTTTGAGACATACTACGCCGTTCTAGCAAAAAAATAATAATCGAAATTAGTGTTACCGATATTCCACCCCCACACATTCAACCCATAATTTAATTTCAGCGCAGAATACCACATCAGTTTTTTATATGTTTTGAGACTTTCTACGCCGTTTTAGCAAAAAAAAAATCGAAAATTTTGTCACCGATATTCCACCCCCATACATTTAACCCCTAATTTAATTTCAGCACAAAATACCAGATGTTTGATGAAATTGAACATTTTCTAATGAACAAACCCCAAAAAGTTATATTACTAGAGTTTGAACTAAAAAATGTAAATTTTCACCAAATCACCCCCCAATCATCCCTTATCCCCTTGTGCGATTTTACCCAAAAACAATCTGAACTTTTCGTTTATCGGGTGATAATGTATACAAAATTTGAAGACAAATTGCTACAAACAGACATACAGACCGACAGACAAAAAAAATTTGGTTTCCAAATCATGTTTTCTATATGTTTTGACAATTTTTACCACGTTTAAGCGATTGAAATATTTTGTCGCCGATGCGATACTTCCACACATGACTATGTGGAGATAATAATAAACCGTTTTGATCTAACTTGGTAAGTTTATTTCTTTTGTGAATTTCTTCATCAGCCCAGTCGGACCAGTTTTCTGCAAAAAAATCATGTTTTATCCGAAAAAAAAATGTATAACTCCGACGTTTTGATGAAATTTGGTACATATGTGGTTTTAATATAAGCTCATGCACATAGCAAATTTAAAGTTTCCATGTTAATAGACAATTAAGTTATTAGAGTTTGAAATAAATTCGCTACCACAATGCACCTACTGCGTTTTGACGTTTTATAAACAATATTTTACAAGGTCAGAACGACAACGACTCATCCTCTAAAATAGTCGGCCAGTCGTCTGTAGGGCTTGACCAATCACAAAGTAGGTTAGGTTAGGTTAGGTTTGAATGTTAGTGGGCCATACCGGTCCCTACACCGCGACCATAAGGTCTATTGAGGCTTACGCCTAATGAAATGAAGATGGGAAGGAATGGTGTATCACGGGAAACAACCCAAACTGAGACTTCACATCTACTGTGTACTGCAATGATAATCACAAAGTAAGAATCAAATGTTTATTGTGTAACAATTAAACATCAAAATTGGCGATTTTTGGATCAATATTTAGGAGCAGATGCAGCCCGTTAAGAACGAATATTGATTGAAATGTGTTTACAAGAACTTAAATTTCTCTTTCACCGATTACCTTTGTTCATTTAATTAAAAGTGTTTTCGGAAACATTATTTGAAGCAGATCCTTATTGGCAGTTTGGATATGTAGCCTTCAAGCAGTCAGTTATTCCTGAAGGCGCGGCTAATAGGTAATGTCAGATTGAGTGATTTCTAAACAAAGGATCTAAAAAATACGGCTTTTGGATAGTACGTGTCTAAAATATTTGCAGAAAATTAATTCATTTAAAGTGGACCAGAGTAGAGTAATTTTGTTGTAAAGTTGTCTATATATAGATATCAGTCACCCAACACCACCCCCCACTCCCCCTTGCTCGCTCAGACCACGGCATGGTCACTGCTTCCTGCGCAATGCAACTCGAGGCCACACAGTCATCACACCCACGTATCGTTTGGCACTACAATTTCGCGAACTGGGACGGAATGCGGGATTAGTTTTCCTCATTTTCACGCTTCTACACAATCCCAGTCAAGAAATTCATTAAACATTTAACGACGCAAGAAACCGCTTTGTCCGCATTCTTTCTGACTCAAAAAAACTCGTTTAGTTACCACGTCAAAAACAAGGTCCTCTTAAGCAATTGTTCTCGAAAAATGCGCACCAGAACTTGCTCCTGTCCTGACTCGTCTGTTTCAGACATCTTACAATAGGGGCATATTCCCTAGTAACTGGAAAACTGCTCGAGTACAACCCGTCCACAAGAAAGGACAGAAAGTGCTTCCTAGCAACTACAGGCCTATTTCTCTCCTTTCTCTCTAAAGTTATGCAAAAGTATATAAACACCAAATTACTAAAATTTTTTGAAAAACACAGTCTAATCCACAACACGAAGTATGGATTCCGTCAACGCAGATCAACTGCCGAGCTCCTTTCCTTTGTCACCCATTCTTGGAACAAGTCTATGGAGTTACACGGTGAATCCCAGATTGTCGCTCTAGACATATCCAAAGCATTCGACCAGGTCCTGCACGCAGCGCTGCTTAATAAACTTCCGGCCTATGGCCTATCACCAAAACTCTGTACCTGGACAGCAAATTTCCTCTCCAACCGGAGCATTTCTGTTGTCGTGGATGGCCACTCCTCTAAACTGTATCCAATTAATGCAGGAGTTCCTCAAGGTTCAGCTTTAGCCCCTACTTTGTTTCTTCTCCACATCAATGACCTCCTCTCTAGCACATCCAACCCAGTTCACAGTTACGCGGACGACAGCAAATATACAATATTCTAAGCCTGTCTCTTTAGCCCAATTAGATGAGGATCGCAGACTCATGGAGGGTTCTGTCTCCGTGGATCTCTAAAAAATATTAGACTGGGAAGTAGAAATCTTGTACAATTCAACCCCTCCAAATCTCAGTCTTGCTTTCTTTCTCATAAGAGATACACCAGCCCTAGACCCATCACAATGAACAACCAAGTTATTCAAAGTAATGAGTCCTTTTCACTTGTTGGCATTTCTGTGGATCGAAATCTCAACTGGCACCAACATGTCATATCAATTGCAGAAGCGGCTGCTAAGAAATTAGTTTTCCTCTTCCGGGCTCGCAAATACTTTTCACCAGCTAATCTCTATACCTTATATACTTCACAAATAAGGCCAAACATCGAATACTGCTCCCACATCTGGTGTCCTGCTGCCGCTTCTACACTCGCTATCCTGGACTCCATTCAAAAGAGAGCTATACGTCTAATCGGTGACCCTACCCTCACCCAAACGCTGCTATCCCTTGCCCACCGACGTGCCGTTGGTGACCACTCTCTCTTCTATAGATATCTACACGGGTACTGCTCAGAGGAGCTTTCTTCCATAGTTCCTTCACCTACTGCCCCCAAACATCTACCAGGGGAACAGAGCGAATGCACCCTTTTACTGTCCAGGTCACCAGACACAAAACATCTTGTTATGCCCGCTCTTTTGTCCCGAGGACTTCCAAGTTGTGGAATCTCTTGCCGGCACATGTTTTTCCTTCTCCTCCGAACCTCCAAACCTTCAAGTCCAGAATTAACAAGTTGCCTCTTTCCTCCTTCTCGACACCCACGGTACGATAGTATTTAGGCTGTAAGCCCTCGTGGTGTGTTGTTGAAATATAAAAAAATCTAAATTCAGTTGTTTTCGAGAAATTTCAGGTTTTGAGAAAAAGTTGCGGTTTTAGCACCATATTAAAAATGCATCTTTAATAACGGAATACCTTTACTTACAATTTTTGCAACAATGCTAGTGTAGACACTGCTGCATCTGAAAATGATTGCATACTGTTTGAGAAACATACAGCCCCTCAAAATGTTTTATAAGCCGATTTGTCAATTTAATAAGTCATAAAACTTGATTTTTTTCAAGTGGACACCCCAGTATATTATAGCACAGTTGATAAAAGAATTAAATTCTGAACCTAGTGGTATACTTTTTTTTATAATATCTCTTAAGGTTCCGTGCTACATTAAAAAACCACTAAATAATTGTTGTTAATAATATTTAACAACAATTGTGTAATACTTTTTGAAAATCCGACAACAGCGCCTTTCGGATAGCATTGTTTATTGTTTTGGGGAGCAATCAAGTCAGCACTATTAAAAAGCTTTATTTGATTGGTTGATCGAAACAACACCCATCCGCCTATCCGTTAAATTATTTATGCCAAACTAATTACGTTATTATAAGATTTTTATAATAATTGCGTGACTTAAAGTTACAAGTTGCAACTAAAGTAACAATGTCATATCGAATTAAAAAAAAACATATATCCATCGTTACGTAAATCAACATCCCATTATTATAGTAGTTAAATTATTGTGATTCATTTTTGTTATTGACAAAATTAACATAATGCATTTTAATTTATATTTTGCAGTTACTTAACGAGTTGGTTTTTATTCAGTATATCAACAATTTACTATATAGTGTGATGATACGGTTTTGAACATAATTCATATATGGGTTATTTAATTTTTTCAAGAAAAACGCTCGGACAGGTCAATTTTATCTTTTCAATTGAAAATAGCAACGTCAAACTCTAGTGTCATTTTTGGTCTTAAATAAAATTGATTATTTTTGAAAAAATATGGATATGTTAGTAAGTGAGTGGTAGACACGAAGCAACGTGCCGCCACCTAGTTGCGGAACCAAGTAGTATGTAGTCACGTCAGCTCCAAATAACACAATGTGTAAACAAATAGAGACTGTATACAACCAATTAACAATTTAGTAAATTGTCAGCCCTGGCCCATTTCTACCCCAATATAGGGACAAAGTATGTAAGGATAGATGTATTCTCGCCACAATTAGAACCGTAGACCGGTTTTGCTCTAATTAGAGCTCTTTAGTACAGAATACTAATTGTAGCGAAAATACACCCATAAAGTAAAGCGGCTATGGTAGCCAGCCTTCCAACACTAAGTGAGTGGTAGATACGAAGCAACGTGCCGCCACCTAGTTGCGGAACCAAGTAGTATGTTGTGACGCCAACTCCAAATAACACAATTGCTGCGTGTCTACCACTCACTTAGTGTTGGAAGGCTACAATTAGTATGCCGTACTGAAGAGCTCTAATTAGAGCGAAACCGGTCTACGGTTCTAATTGTGGCGAGAATACATTTGGCCTTACATACCCTATATTAGGGTAGAAATGGGCCAGCGCTGACAATTTACTAAATTGTTAGTTGGTTGTATACAGTCTCTATTTTTTAACACTTTGTGTTATTTGGAGCTGGCATGATGATGATTTAGACCATAGCTGTTTTACTTTTTAGGTGTATATTGGCTACAATTAGTATGCCGTAGTGAAGAGCTTTACTTAGAGCGAAAAAATTGATACACAAGTTGTTTAACTTGTGTATCAATTGCATTTTGTAAGGACGATACTTCTCGTCTTTGAATAATTTTACCACTAAATATTGGTCCACGTTGTTATCTGGGGCTTGTGGCCTTGTAGACTGGTAAGGATTTTCTTTAGATTCAAGCAATATATCCAATCTGAGTTCGTCACTTACTCGAGATCGACCTCGTCGAAGCAAATCTTTTACGCATCCCGTTTCTATGAATTTGGCAACCAATTTACTTACTGTAGATTTTGCCATTGGCAGTCTATCATGATGTTGTGTACTCATCGTTTGATGGTGATTTAGACCACGCTTTACAATTTTGTGAACAATTAATGTTATGCTGCGATGAATATATCAATTTTTTTAATAACATTCTCTATTCTGATGAAGCCACTTTTTGCCTGAATGGGACAGTAAATCGTCACAACTCAAGATATTGGCTACGGAAAAATCCTTGTTGGGCCCAAGGCTCCCACAGTCAACGTCATGTCAAAGTGAATGTATGGATGGGAATAATCGAACGGCGTTTCATAGGGCCTTACTTTTTTCAAGGAAATCTTACAGCAGCACGTTACCTAAATTTCTGGTGATTGGATTTAGTGCAAGCTATGGTAGTAATTTTTCCAAATAATCACGTGGCAGATGTGCCCCAACAAAATATTTGGTTTCAGCAACTTACGGGTTAAGTTTTTAAGCAGTATATATGCCTGCATTTCTAACATACTACCTTTCGAGTACAGATATTGCATTTCTAAATCCAGCCATTTGTGTTTAGCAACATTTTCAACCTTTTGACCTACTTTTGTGCAGCTGGAAATTTTTATATTGAATATATGAAAAACGTATTTTCGTTCGCACGATTTTAGAAAAGCGATATCTGTTCCTATTATTTAATCTAATTTTACAACTTAGCTCTCAATAAAGATTCAGTTCCGTGGATCTGGAAGCCATAATTACTAAGTGAAGATCGGAACCAGTGATGAGAACACGCGGAGAACCCAAATCACCACAATATATTTTCAAAAACTGGACGGTCGTTTCACTAACAAAATTAGCGTCATCAGGGGATCAAAAATTCTCTTGCGCTAATTTGGCTAGCGAAACGATCGTCAGGTTTTTGAAAATGTGTTGTGGTGATTTGTGTTCTTCAAGTGTACTTATAAGAAACGTTCTGTTTTTCATTAAAAAAATTTATTCCTAGTATTGTAATTTTTGCGAAAATAGAACAATGCGAGTTTTAAAGAACTTATTTAGCAGGGATAGTTTTTTAAACAACATTGCAAAGCTTTTATCGTTATTATTGTATTAAGCCTTTTGCAGAACTGACCTAGTAATCGCATAGCAAAGGTTCTATTGTTTCCGGTGCTTCAGTGTAGTATCTGCAGTTTTCAGTGCCCTCTTTACCTCTCTTCAGATAGTTTTTCAAACAACATTGCAAAGCTTTTATCGTTATTATTGTATTAAGCCTTTTGCAGAACTGACCATGTAATCGCATAGCAAAGGTTCTATTGTTTCCGGTGCTTCAGTGTAGTATCTGCAGTTTTAAGTGCCCGCCTTACCTCTCTTCATAAGGTGATACCTTACTGTGATGTGTCCCGCAAAAAGTTATGTGATTATTCTCAAGTCGTTCCTGTTCAATTCAAGAAGCAAGTGAGACTTTACTGTTGATATGGCGATGAACCGTTTCTCTTCAGATAGTTTTTCAAACAACATTGCAAAGCTTTTACCGTTATTATTGTATTAAGCCTTTTGCAGAACTGACCATGTAATCGCATAGCAAAGGTTCTATTGTTTCCGGTGCTTCAGTGTAGTATCTACAGTTATCAGTGCCCGCCTTACCTCTCTTCAGATAGTTTTTCAAACAACATTGCAAAGCTTTTACCGTTATTATTGTATTAAGCCTTTTGCAGAACTGACCATGTAATCGCATAGCAAAGGTTCTATTGTTTCCGGTGCTTCAGTGTAGTATCTGCAGTTTTAAGTGCCCGCCTTACCTCTCTTCATAAGGTGATACCTTACTGTGATGTGTCCCGCAAAAAGTTATGTGATTATTCTCAAGTCGTTCCTGTTCAATTCAAGAAGCAAGTCAGACTTTACTGTTGATATGGCGATGAACCGTTTTGCCTGCCTTAAGCCTGGTGTTTTCCTCCAGTATGACAGCATTTGGTTCCTTTCCCAAGTATCCAGTTCTTTTCTTACATGGGTTTTTGCTAAGCCTGTTCTGTAAAAGGCTTAAATACCTTGGAGGGGTGACTTTAACACCCCAGGAAATAGGTTAAATAGTTCCCAAAAAGATAGCAGACTACATAAAAGGTCTGAATTTTTTCGGCAACTATTAGGAAAGTAGCGCCATGCGCAAAATAACCATTGGAGTCGTAGTTCTGAGAGACAAAATGCATATACGACTCATTAAGCAGTCTACAAACTGTTATTATATTAGAGGTACGACTTACCGTCGCTGGTTGCTCCACAAACTCCTCCATGTCTTTGAAAATGTGCTCCACAATATTTTCGCTAGGTATTTTTCTACAATTTCCCATAGGCGACTTAATAACATCACTACTGTTTTGTCTAAATTGATTAAAGTTAACTAGTCTTCTCTGGAAGATATCTTTACTATTTGTGACACTACATTTACCACTGTAAGCCCTTTTGTTTACTATTTTATTCGACAATAATGATAAATAACCACAATTAGCACTTTGCAAGGCTGGTACACACACTTTAGAAACTATTAGCCGAGACATGTTTCCTGTTTATGTTGGTTTCAGCCTTGTCCTCGGTCTGGTACCTGGAATAGATAAATTTGAATACATTTTTGTTTAGATGTAAAACATAAATGACAAAAAAATAAATAAATAGGAGAGTATACTAAAATAAAATAAAATAAATAGAATGCATATTATAGTCTAAAAAAAGAAAAAAGTCAGGAGTATCTGTTTATTTCTGGCATGTGAATGTATTTTTGGATGCCCACAAGAGCGGTTAGTGTGAAACAAGTGTGTGTTACTATTTAATGCATAATCACAGTCAGCTATGATATAAAAGTTGTATTAAGCTGGTGAGAATTTATTGAAAATAATAGGTGATAATTTTTATGTATCAAAGTTCACGTTTTATTAATGTTTTTGGGTAGAGTTTGCAACAGTGTAAAATTACGCACGATTTCAGTATTCCAATAATAACTGAAATAAAAATATTATATTTTGCAGTTAATTAAAAACAAACGACAGATGTTTATGAAGGTAAACAACACATACTTGATAGAGATTGTCACAGATGTGATGAATGAAAAATGCACACACTCGATTCTTTTCCTGCACACTTGAGAGAATGATGCTCTCAGAAGACTAGATGTTAATATGCTGTATTAATTTGTTTCTGAAACAAATGTGGAGGCATAACTGTACTCCGCTCAGAATTCAAAGTTCAACTTATATCTGGCTATGTTTAAATTGATCATCAAAACACAAACTTAATAAAAATATTGCCGTAGTTCACAGATAACAAAAACACGCAGAGTTTATTTGTGGTTGTTGTTTATATTGTCACTTTCACCGGGCGGGTTCCTGATAATCGTATAAGATGAAAATGAAGGTAACAGAGAACTACCTGTTTCTTTATTTTAATAGAATATGACCTTATTAGTATTAAACACTTGGAATGCCGTTGTGTAATTGTCCAAACACATTTATTATTATCTGATTAACATATTAAGTATACTTTATTATTTATATAAACAAATCCTTACAAGTTTACATATTCAAGTACTCATTTCTATATCTTGATTTTAGGATAGGTCAGCCATCTCTTAATTCAAATAAATAAAAAGTCTGGACGCAGCAGGTGCGTTATGAGAAGTGAATTTTCATAAAAATGTGTTGAATAGCAAATATGTCTCTTTAATGCACGCAGGCACAATTTGGTTATCGGTATAACTTATATAGTAAAAAAAATGTACCACATTTTATCAAAATAACTTATTGTTTGAAAATCTACTAAAATTTTTCGAAAATAAACTTTAAATGTTTCCGAGAAAACAGGTTTCCTAGCCAACGAACCTTAGGTTAATAGCACATTGAGTTATTGAAATTTGAAGCATTCAATGAAAATTCGTTACCAAAACGCACTTACTGCATCTCAATTTTTTTCTTACAAACATGCATCATATGTCGATGAAAAATGAAAAAAATGAAATAATATAAAGGATGTTCGAACAAAAAATTCAAGGTATCACCAACGATTTATCGGCCACCTGTGATTGTCAAAATAATTTTATAAGATGCAGCTCAAGACACCCTATAATTAACGTATTCAATTTTTTTGTCTCAACAATTATATTAAGCTTTGCCGGAGAAATGCGTCACCCTGTATATATGTGAACAGATAAAAACTGAAAGTAAACCGGGATATGGATTCTAGGCGGCCTAGTTTGCACTGATTTGAAGAAATCTTTTTAAAATTCAAAAGTCATGATCTCCTCATTAACGAATTTTTTCTACGAAAATTAACTAAAAATTATAGACCGTTAAACCATAAACTTAACTAAAACTCCTGCCAAAGTATCAGATGAAGGGTCTATTTCTGGAAATATTTTAGACAGTGACGGTTGAAGCTGAAACTTAAGGGTTTGTATAACACTATTCTTGCGACATTTTTTTATATAACCCGTATTCGTTTCAGGTTGTTTGCCTAAATGTTGCCAATTGCAAATCGCGACTTAGACGTTATGAGGAAGACCTCAATTTTTTCTTCTTTAAATGCCCATAACTATTTTGTCTTTTAACTCTTTTTGTCTTTTAACCTACATATTTAAATGTTGGTACATGGTTCAAATTTTATAATACAAACACGCCTAGCAAATTTGGTTGCCATTACTTTATTATTTCCGGATATATAAAATTTTTCCGAAAGAAGCAGAAAATTTTCCGGGAAAACCTGGGCCGATTTTCCTGGCTAACGAACTGATCCAAGCCACTTGCAAAAGGAGGGTACTTATCAGCCCATTCTTTTTTGAGTTATCGTTGTGATATACCTACACACGAAACAGACCGATTTGTGCCCAGAGAAATTTGTTTCAAGAAACGCTGAAACACGTCAATTTTAATATTGAGGGGGACATGTTTTGACATAAAACTCAACTTTGTCACATCAACCCCTTAAGGATGGTAATAACAACCCTTATATTTTAAATAGGGAACATGGGTCGACTGTTACATCATTTTAAAGCTCTTTTTTTTATGAATCAGCACACTAATTTTTTTGGAAGTTTTATCAACTCGTTTAAAAATTATTCACAGTTAAAGATGCAAAAACGCATTTCACTCATTCCGATAAGAAATGTGCTGATAGTCAATGTTCTGTTGGTTTATAAACAAAAAATTGACTATCAGAACATTTCTTATCGGAATGAGAGATATGCGGTTTATTATTTCAGTTTATCGGTCGGTTTGATACTTGATAGTACTACCGAAAATTAGTTTCACAATGGTGTATTCTGTAGAACAAAGAGGCGAAATAATTACTTTTTTTTCAAAAACGATGACTATGCCAACCGTACCGCAAATTTGTTTAATGAACGACATCGAACAGACATGTTAACAGAAAATACATTTTGGAGTTAGTTGCAAAGTTTCGACAAAGTGGTTCAGTAGCCAACAAAAAACGGAATCCTAGACGTAAATTTCCAGTTTTAGGACATTGCTGCAGACCCAACTTTGAACACGAAAAAATTGGCCACTGTTTCAAACATCAAAAGAAGAACTATTCAGCGAATATTGAAGCATCATAAATTACACCAGTATAAAATTCATCTTGTACAACAACTGAATGAAGATGATTTTGATCGGCGGCTGGAGTTTTGTGAAGTTATGACTGCACGAATAGCTGATAATGGAAACTTTCTGTTCAATATCTGTTTTTCAGGCGAGTGTACATTTTTATTAAACTCTACAGTCAATCGTCATAATTGTCGTTATTGGGCAGATAATAATCCAAGAAATTTTCACGAAGTCCACACTCAAACTCCACAGAAATTAAATGTCTGGACTGGCATTTTTGGAGACCGTTTAATCGGACCAATTTTTCTTGATGGAAATTTGGGTGGCGAAACGTATTTGGAGTTACTAGAAGATATCGTGTACCCTCTACTAATTGACATTGCTGAAAATTATGATCGCTATCAAGAAAATCAATTAGTGTTTCAACAAGATGGAGCTCCTCCGCACATAGTGTTAGGGACTTTTTGAACAGAGAGTTTCCAGAGCAATGGATGGGGCGTGGAGGTGCTATAGAGTGGCCCCCTAGATCATCGGATTTAACTCCTTTAGACTTCTTTTTATGGGGCCATTTAAAGCGTAGAATTTACGCAACAGAACCGGAGTCTCTGGAAGAATTACGACGACGAATTGTTGAAGAATGTCGTCTAATAACTCCACAAATGCTCCAGAATGTCAGAGCTCGTTTTGAAGAAAATTTGTACTTTTGTATGGAAGCTGGTGGTCAACAATTTGAAAACTTACTTAACTGAATACACATTTACTTATTTATACTAATTAGTGCATTTCTTATCAGATAATGTCAGAAACGTAATGTCAAATTTTTGTCGTATGAGAATTTAAATTTTTGGAGAGATATAGTTGTAGAAAAGTAATTATTTTTATACCAAAGTAAATTTAAATATAAAATGCTACAGTGGATATATTGGTGAGATTTGGGATTGAAGGGGAGAGAAGTTCAGAGGAAATTTGGAAAGTGACAGAAGAAAACCGTTTGACAGTTTGATTTTTTTGGAAGAAGTTTAAAATTATGTCATTTGCAAGCACAAGGTAAGCTTTTTTGTGAGACATGCTGTATAATTAAGATAACAATAAGTAAGTATAAGTATAGAATGAAATACGTTCTTGAAACTCCAACTGTGAATAATTTTAAAACGAGTCAATAAAACTTCCAAAAAAATAGTGTGCTGAATTCAGAAAAGAAAGAGCTTTCAAATGATGTAACACTCGACCCATGTTCCCTATTTAAAATATAAGGGTTATTATCACCACCCTTAAGGGGTTGATGTGACAAAGTTGAGTTTTATGTCAAAACATGTCCCCCTCAATATTAAAATTGACGCGTTTCAGCGTTCCTTCAAAAAATAATTCTGTGGACACAAATCGGTCTGTTTCGTTTTCAATGCGCCATCGTGTATGTATATATATATATATATATATATATATATATATATATATATATATATATATATATATATATATATATATATATATATGTATATATATATATATATATATATATATATATATATATATATATATATATATATATATAAACACAAACCAAACATATAAAAATCGAAACTGACCCCGGATATGTGTTCTAGGGTGCTCATTTGAAGAAATCTTTTCGAAATTCAAAAGTCGCGATTTCTCATTTGTGAATTTTTTAAATAAAATTTACAAAAAAAGCACCATGTGTGTTACGGTAGCGTATTTCTATAAGAATTTTGCTTCTTTTTAAAAATTTAATCAATCGAAAGAAAAGTATGGGCGCAGCAAGGGCGTTATGGTTATGGTAAGGTATTGCCATAAAATGTTTCAAATCACCAAAATTAACAAACAGCTTGGATGCAGCAAGTGCGTTATGGTAGTGGCTTTTCATAAAAATGTTTTTAATAACTACATAATGGGTCGTTTTTGAATGAAATCAGGCATCAAATTTGGTTACCAGTATAACCTATATAGTAGGAACAGGGATTTCATCAACATAACTTTATTGTTTCAAAAAGTTCAAAAATTAACAAATAATATAAACGAAAGCATCTCTAGTGCGTAATTTTCATGGGATCCGCTTTCTATTGGTAAAAACGCCGTATCATAATTTGTGATATGCGCCAAAAATGTGAAAAGTTGTAAAACAATTGAAATAACTCAAAAAAAGCACACTATAATTTTTTTTCGTCACAAACATGCATTATAAGTCGATGAAAAATGCAAAAATGCAATAAAATAAGAGGTGTTCGATAAAAAAAAAAAGAAAATTTGTATCACCAACGACTTATGGGCCATTCTGTGATTATTAAAATAATTTTGTAAGATGCAGCTCAAGACACCCTATAATTAACGTATACAATTTTTTCTTGTATTTTGTATAATAACGGATATCAGTGGACCTGTGCATTGGTCGCAATGGGACCGTAATTCATTAAATTTTTAAGCTTGAACTTTATTGATGTTCTTTTTATCATAGAGTATACCTCTATAATCTCAGTCCACTGTTTGACCACAGACTTTTATGTGTTTGACATTCAGTATGAACGCATCCATATACATCTGTTTGACCATAGAGTAATATGTTTTTGACATTGTGCGAGTTCACCAGGCGCCAGCTGTTGCCAGCAACTGCATTGTTGTGTCAAGAAAGGTTAACAAAATGTTGACTTTTGTCAACATTTTTTAACATAATAATGCAGCTGCTATCATCAGCCGGCGCCTGGTGAACTCAAAGTTCCATGCTAGCGCCCATTTGAAGAAATCTTCTCACAATGCAAAAGTCGCGGTCTCCTCGATAGCGAGTTTTTTCTATGTAAATTCGCTAAAAATATAGACCATTAAACGATAAACTCTAGAACTAAAACTACCGCCAAAGTATCAGGTTTATTTGAAATAATTTTCTGCAAACATTTTAGGAAGTTGAAGGACAATGACGGTTGAATCTGAAACTTAAGGCTTTGTAAAACACATTTCTTGCGACATTTTCTCTACATACGCGACTTTGACACTTGTTATGTTGAGTTATATTGAATTTTTAGCCACCTGTATTATGTAAAAATCCCATTTGGACAAATCGTCTGGTTAGGAAAAAAACTAAAATTAATAAGCTTTCAAACTACGCAAGGCTCATCAAAATACTTTAACGCGTCTCCAAAATACAGTGCTTTTAAATATCGCTATCAAGATTATCACAATTTCCTTGTTTCGCCCAGTATAAAATGTTAAAAGGTCTTTATCAAAAAACTGGCGAAAACGTCTAGATATATTGATATTAGCTTACTTATTATTCGCAATGAGAGACGATATTTTTTTTAACAAAATGACAGACAACGAAATCTTTGCAACCTTTACACGGCTTTATTTTACACCCGGTATAAAATAAAATACTTAACTTTTCCAAAAAATTGTCCTTTTCTGGATAATCTAGACGAAGTGGGCTTTTGCACAGTGCAAACCACATAAAAACGCCTGGACGCAGCAAGTGCGTTATGGTAGTGAATTTTCATAGAAATGATCTGGCACAACATATTTTATTATAACTTCTTTTTCTTGTAACATAGAAATCTAAATTTTGGTGTGTAGTTTACTTTTTATATCATAAACCTACCTACCAAATTTGGTTATCATAGCTTTTTAGTGAATTTTCGTAGAAAAAATTCACTAATGGGGAGATCCCGACTTTTGAATTTTGAAAAAAATTTTGCAAATGAGCGCGAACTAGGACCCCTAGAACCCATATCCGGGGTCAGTTTCAATTTTTATATGTATATATATATATATATATATATATATATATATATATATATATATATTTATATATATTGTTACGTTTTCTCCGGGTTCTGGATAAGTGAGACTTTAAATTTTAACAAAACAACTTTATTTACACTCTAAATATGGATACAATAAAATTTCTAGAATGTCTCTCTCACAAAACACTTCATTTACTGGCCTTACAATTACTACTCTCAACAAAAGTCACTAATCTGGTACTACAGTCACTACTCTCTTAACACTTTACACCACTTCTTCAAGTCACTACCACATTCTCTTACTGAACTGAACTGACTCGCGCTGGCTTGCTTTCGCTTTTATATACTCGCCGTACCTTCCCCTCCTTTCTAGAGCGTTCCATTCCAGAACGTTCCAGGACCTTCTTTTACTAGAAGGTTCTGTGAATACAGATCGGTCCCGTGTGTATACAGGGGGATGTATATACAGGATGATCCAAATGTGGTCACCACTCCTATGTTACACAAGAGGTGTTTCTCGAACTATAAGATCTCTTTGCGTATACAGGCTGTAAGGGTTCTCTGCGTATACAGGGTGTATGTACAGGGTGTTCGGAATGTGCAGACCTCAGTTATCCTTTCCGACGGGGTACAAGTTGGTAACTTCGTTATTTCTGGTCCTAGAGGGTTGAGACTTCGCCTGAGGGGGGTCACCCCAGGCACCCCCAGGGGGTGGGGAGGCGGTGTTGCCAGATTGTGCAAAAATTCCCAGATGTTGGGGGAAGTTCTGGAGATGTGGCAACACCGCACCTACATCTGTTAAGAAGCTTTGTAACACTGCCCCCCTCCTTAAGACTGTTCGTCCCGAACAGTATTTGCCGGCCGCCAACTTGGGGGTTCGTTGCCCCGATAGGGACTCAACCTCTCTATGTGAACAACTTTGGGTTTAGTTCTTGGAGACAGCTGGATTCTGTAGACTAGGTCGTTAATTTTCTTAGTCACCAAGTATGGCCCTTCCCATGGTTTCTGAAGTTTGGGACTGAGGCCCTTTCTCCTTGTTGGTTGGTACAGCCACACTGCATCACCTTCCTTGAATGTATGGGGTGTTGCTCTGCGATCCAGGCGCATCTTCATCCGGTCACTGCTTAAGAGGAGCCTATCTCTGACACATCTGTGTATAGTGCGCAGTTTTCCTTCTAGGTCGGCGACATACTCAGGTAACGTAGCTAGGTCCGCTATGTCCTCGTTCGGTGGTGGTCTCGTCATGTCGATTGGTAACCGCATCTCTCTGCCGGTCAACATCATGGATGGAGTGTAGCCGGTAGATTCATGCCGAGAGCTTCTGTAAGCTAGGAGGAACAGAGGTATCAGCTTGTCCCAGGTTCTCTGATTCTCGTCGACAAACATAGCAAGATACTGATTGATGGTCCTGTTATGCCGTTCTACCATGCCGTCTGATTGAGGGTGGAGTGGCGTTGTTCTCGTTTTCTTTATGCCTAGCAAGTCCATTAGGCTCTTCCAGACCTCTGATTTGAAATTCCGGCCCTGGTCGGTGTGAATCTCCAAGGGTACGCCATGCCGTGATATGACATTTTCCATCAGGGCTTCTGCTACGGTCGTTGCCTCTTGGTTGGGGATCGGCGCAACTTCAGGCCATTTCGAGAAGTAATCCATCGCCACCATTATGTATCTGTTCCCAGACTCCGTGATGGGAAAAGGTCCTGCGATGTCTACGGCAACTCTCTCCCACGGTGTACCTGAGATGTACTGCATCATTTTTCCTCTGGTTCGGGTCTTTGGTCCTTTCTTTGAAGCACATTGGTCACATCTTTTGCACCATTCTTCCACGCTCCTTCGGCAGTTTATCCAATAGAAGCGGTCTCTCACTCTGGCAAGAGTCCTGTTGACCCCAAAGTGGCCTCCACCTCTACTATTGTGTAACTCTTGAAGAACACTGCTTATGCACTCACTTGGCACAACGGTCTGGTATATACAGTCTCTACCATCTGCAGTTTCCCATTTTCGAGTGATCATGTCATTCTTTAGACACAATGAGTCCCATTGTAGCCAGTAGCTTTTAACCTCCGCCCCAAACCGGGACACATCGTGCCACTCAGGTCTTTTCCCCTTTTGTAGCCATTCTCTAATATTTTTCAAGTCTGGATCTGTCTTCTGTGCGTCTCTGATGTATTCAAGATTTACGTCTAGATCGGTGTTATTCTCCTGTCCTGCCACCAGTTGTTTGATCTGATGAGTTACTTTGTCGATCTCTTTGTTCTCTTGTCGCTCGCAAAATTTACATTCATGCACTGAACATGGTCTTCTTGACAGGCTGTCTGCATTGGCGTGACTTCTTTCTTTTCGATGTTCAATCCGGAAGTCGTAGCTCTGCAGTTTCTCTATCCATCGGGCTATCTGTCCTTCGGGATTTCTAAAGTTCAGAAGCCATTGCAGAGCAGAGTGATCCGACCTCACGCGGAATGTTCTTCCATACAGGAAGCTGTGGAAATGTTCGATGGATCTTACAACTGCCAGCAGTTCTTTCCGGGTTACACAGTAATTCCTTTCTGCTTTTTTTGCTGAAGTAGCCTATCACAACTTCTTCTCCGGCTTGGAGCTGCGAGAGTACTGCCCCAATGCCATACTGGGAAGCATCGGTGTCCAGTATGAACAGTCCTTCGTCCTGAGGATAAGCCAGTATAGGAGCAGTGAGAAGACGATGTTTGAGTTCTCTAAAAGACTCTTGGCAATCTGGTGACCAGATGAACTCGGCCTTATTTTCAGTCAGGCTATGCAGAGGTTTCGCAATGCTGCTGAAGTACTTCACAAAGCGTCGGTAGTAGCTGCAAAGTCCCAGAAAACTTCTGACCTCATGTTTGTTCTTCGGCACAGGCCAGTCTCTTACTGCCTTTATTTTCTCTGGATCAGTTTCTATCCCTTTTTCAGAAACGACATGTCCGAGGAAACTCACTTTCTTCTGGAAGAGGACGCATTTCTTGGGATTGAGTTGCAGATTGGCCCCTCTCAGCCTGGAGAAAACTTGCTTCAGATTCGCCAGGTGTTCATCGAAAGTCCTTCCAATCACCATGACATCGTCGAGATACACCAGGCATGTTTCCCATGTCAGTCCTCTCAGCACTAACTCCATTAGTCGCTCGAAGGTGGCAGGAGCATTACATAAGCCGAATGGCATGACCTTGAATTGGAACAACCCATTCCCGGTTGAAAAAGCAGTCTTCTCCTTATCGTCTTTATGGAGTTCTACTTGCCAGTAGCCACTTTTCAGGTCTAATGTAGAGAACCACTTTGATCCGGCCAAAGTGTTCAAAGTGTCATCGATTCGGGGCAGGGGATAACTGTCTTTTTTGGTGACATCATTCAGCTTTCTATAGTCCACGCAAAATCTCATAGTGCCGTCTTTCTTGGTGACCAAAACTACTGGGGACGACCAAGGACTATTAGACTCCTCGATCACACCATCTTCCAGCATTTCGTTAACCATCGCCTTGATTTCTGATTGCTTGGCAAAAGGCAGTCTTCTCGGCGGCTGTCTAATTGGTCTTGCGTCGCCAGTATTAATTCTGTGCTGCACTAGACTCGTACGACCGGTGATTTTATCTTGAGCGAAAATATCGGCCTCCTCCAATATGAACTTCAGTGCCATTTCCATCTCCGTGTTGTTCAATTGGCCCCATGAATTCTTGAACCGCTCTACTATTTCTACTGGCAGTCTTCTGTCTAATGCAGTGTGTGTCACGTTTCTTGACAACGTCACTCGGTCAATGGGCTCGCAAGTGGCGATAACCTCACCTTTCTTCAATGTGACCCTGTTAGTTTGCACGTTAGCCACTCTTATGGGTATTGTCCTCTTCGGATCTACTAAGCATCGTGCGACGAGGGCACCATCATGCCTATCTTTTAGGGGCTCCGCTAAGAGAGCAGACATACCATCAAGTTTCTTCTCTAGCCTGGCTCTGACAATCTTCTCACTGTTACCAGGAATCCGTGTACCTTCGTCGACAATAAGTCTCACCCTGGGATTAGCTTCGCCTGCTGGTGGAGATAAATACAACTCTTCGTTGCCGATTCTCAAGATCTTATTCTGGAAGTCTACTGAAAGGACATCGAACTCTTCCATTAAATCCAAGCCCAGAATAAATTCGTCGACGATTTCTGCGACGACAGCCTTTACCTGCAGCTCAGTACTGCCCAGCCTAATGTAAACAGTGGCCTCTCCATGCACGGGTATTCTATCTCCTTTTGCCGTCTCCAACACAGGCTGTTTGTTGGTAGTGAGTGCTGACTTGTTTGGCAACATGTCTGGACGTACAACGGATCTAGTGGCACCAGTATCGATGGTGAAACTGCATTGTCTTCCGTCTATGCTGCCAGGTATAACAAGGCTCTCGTGGTAGCGTCGGATAGTGGAGACCTTTACTTTGGGGCCTTGGGACTCGCACGCCAGCTGCCGCCCCCTTACACTGGCGTCAGGTCGTTTCCCTGACGCCGCTCACTGTTGGTGTATTCTTGTCTTCTGCGAGCCACCTGTTGGGTTTGTGAGCACTGCCTACTTATGTGCCCTTTCCTACCACACTTGTAGCATTCTATGTGCGACCAATCTGATTTCGTCTTACATGCTCCAACCGTTGCAGTGAGCTTGCTTATGGCTTCCTTCATCAACTTCATTTCTTGCCTTAGTTCCTCTGTCGCGTCTGCATGGTCCTCTATCTCCTTCACTTCGCGCAGCCTGTTGCGGCGAGGTTGAGATGCATTCTTGGCTGCTTCAAATTCCAAACCATAAATGACACAGTCTGTAAGTGTTTTTAACCTTCCGAGCCTTAAAGCTTGTTGCATTTCATTGTCAAGTACCCCATCGATGAAGGTCTGGACGGTAATCTGGTTGACAAATTCTTCTGGGGCTTGGGGATATGCCAGTCGCACAAGCTTCTCCACTTCGGCACTAAATTCTTGCAGCGTCTCATTTGGCTTCTGCACCCTTGACTTTAGTTGTGTCTGGTAGACCTGGCTCATGTACTTGTTACCATATCTCAAATCTAGGGCCTGTATCACTGTTAAGTAGTTTTGCTGTTTCGACTCCGGGATGTTCTGGAGGATTTCTAGGGCTTTACCTCGAAGCGAGAGAATTAGAGCAGTTGCTGCCTGTTGTTCGCTCCACCCATTGCTGAGAGCTGCCGCTTCAAACTGCCTCCTGTACATGGGCCACGATGTTTCTCCGTCAAAAGTCGGCGGCTTCAAGGTTCCATGAGGCTGTTGCACAATTGGCATATCTTCTTCCGGACGATTTTGAACTGGGGACATTCCAGTAACTCTTCTTGGTTGAGTTCTATCAGTTTGGCCCATCACCTGTTCTGTCAGTTCTCTATGTCTGACTTCTGTGCCTTTCATCATCACCTTCATTTGTTCTTTCAACCCTTCAACTTCTTCCCATCGTTTGTTCCAATCCTCTGTTGCATTTTCCACTTTACTGTTCACCTTTTCTACTTTCTTGTCCACACTTTCTATTTGTTCGTTGATCTGTTCAATTTCTTCTTTTACATCAACTCTCATATTGTGGAACATACTTCGGAGGTCTTCTTTGTCTTCTTCGCGTTGCTTCTTGAGTTCTTCTTTATCTTCAAGACGCCTCTGTTCCTCCTCTTGTCGTCTTCTCTTGTCTTCTTCGCGTTGCTTTTTGAGGTCTTCTTTATCTTCAAGACGTCTCTGTTCTTCGTCTTGTCGTCTTCTCTCGTCTTCTTCGCGTTGTCTCTTCAGTAAATCCATTAACTCTTTGATTTCAGCCTTCTCGTCGTAGTCAGTCGATCTGGTGTTTACCATTTACAGCTAGCTTACTTCACTTCTTCACTCACTTATCCCACACTTCTGACACCAAATTGTTACGTTTTCTCCGGGTTCTGGATAAGTGAGACTTTAAATTTTAACAAAACAACTTTATTTACACTCTAAATATGGATACAATAAAATTTCTAGAATGTCTCTCTCACAAAACACTTCATTTACTGGCCTTACAATTACTACTCTCAACAAAAGTCACTAATCTGGTACTACAGTCACTACTCTCTTAACACTTTACACTGCTTCTTCAAGTCACTACCACATTCTCTTACTGAACTGAACTGACTCGGGCTGGCTTGCTTTCGCTTTTATATACTCGCCGTACCTTCCCCTCCTTTCTAGAGCGTTCCATTCCAGAACGTTCCAGGACCTTCTTTTACTAGAAGGTTCTGTGAATACAGATCGGTCCCGTGTGTATACAGGGGGATGTATATACAGGATGATCCAAATGTGGTCACCACTCCTATGTTACACAAGAGGTGTTTCTCGAACTATAAGATCTCTTTGCGTATACAGGCTGTAAGGGTTCTCTGCGTATACAGAATGTATGTACAGGGTGTTCGGAATGTGCAGACCTCAGTTATCCTTTCCGACGGGGTACAAGTTGGTAACTTCGTTATTTCTGGTCCTAGAGGGTTGAGACTTCGCCTGAGGGGGGTCACCCCAGGCACCCCCAGGGGGTGGGGAGGCGGTGTTGCCAGATTGTGCAAAAATTCCCAGATGTTGGGGGAAGTTCTGGAGATGTGGCAACACCGCACCTACATCTGTTAAGAAGCTTTGTAACAATATATATATATATATATATATATATATATATATATATATATATATATATATATATATATATATATATATATGTATCACACCGATAACTCAAAAAATAATGGGCCGATTTTGATAAAATTTGGCATGTGCCTTTCTTTTGTTAATAGCTTGGATAAGTTCGTTAGTCAGGAAAATCGGACGAGGTTTTCCGGGAAAATTTTGAGTTTTCATTCGAAAAAAATTCATATTTCAAAAAGTAATAAGCCGATTTTAATAAAATTTGGCACATACCTTCCTTTTGTAAATGGCTTTGACATGTTTGTTAGTCAGGAAAATCTGACAAGGTTTTCCGGGAAAATTTTGAGTTTTCATTCGAAAAAAATTCATATCTCAAAAAGTAATATGCCCATTTTAATAAAGTTTGGCACATACCTTCCTTTTGTAAATGGCTTTGATATGTTTGTTAGTCAGGAAAATCGGACGAGGTTTTCCGGGAAAATTTTGACTTTTCATTTGAAAAAAATTCATATCTCAAAAAGTAATAAGCCGATTTTAATAAAATTTGGCATGTACCTTCCTTTTGTAAATGGCTTTGACAAGTTCGTTATTTAGAAAAATTGGACGAGGTTTTCCGGGAAAATTTTGAGTTTTCATTTGAAAAAATTTTTTATCTTAAAAAATTAAAATCTATGATAACCAAATTTGGTAGGTAGGTTTACGATATAAAAAGTAAACTATACACCAAAATTTAGATTTCTATGTTACAAGAAAAAAAAGTTATAATAAAATATTTTGTGCCAGATCATTTCTATGAAAATTCACTACCATAACGCACTTGCTGCATCCAGGCTTTTTTATTTTTTGAGATGAAAATTTTTTTCGAAGGAAAACTAAAAATTTTCCCGGAAAACTTTGTCAGAATTTCTTGACTAACGAACTTATCCAAGCCACTTACAAAAGGAAGGTACATGCCAAATTTTATCAAAATCGGCCGATTATTTTTTGAGTTATCGGTGTGATACATACATATATATATATATATATATATATATATATATATATATATATATATATATATATATATATATATATATATATATATATATATAAATTGAAACTGACCCCGGGTATGGGTTCTAGGGGTCCTAGTTCGCGCTCATTTGCAAAAATTCTTTCAAAATCAAAAGTCGGGATCTCCCCATTAGTGAATTTTTTCTACGAAAATTCACTAAAAACCAAAACAAATTCGCCAAATAGATTTTAACTTCCGTCGGCAGACAATTATTTCCTGATATGTGTGAATTTTTTACTGTCTTGAGTGATTTGTACCAAATGAAGTCTATTTCAAATCAATTTTTGCAAACATTTTAATCAAACAAAAGACAGTAACAGCTGAAACATTAATCTAAGACCTTGCTAAATACATTTCTAGCATATTTACCACTCATAGACCGCATCAGTTACAGAATCTTTGTTTAGATATCATCAATTTTCAACGTTTTATGTCGTTATTTCGACATCTTCAGAAAAAGTTAAGTAAGTTTAAATTATCGTCAAAATGACATTTAAAAAATTTGGTGTTTAAAATAAACTAAAACTATTGCCAAAGTATCAGAAAAAGGGGTCCATTTGAAATGATTTTCTTCAAATATTTTAGGAAAATAAAGGACAATGACGGTTGAGCTGAAACTTAAGGTTTTGTAAAACATATTTCTTGCGACATTTTCTCTACATACACCGTATTTGTTTCAGGTTCTTTGTCTAAATTTTGCAAAATTTTGACGCTTTAAATCGCGACTTTGACAATTGTTATGTTGAGTTATATTGAATTTTTAGCCAGCCTGTATTATGTAAAAATCCCATTTGGACAAAACACCGTCTGCTTAGGAAAAAACTAAAATAAATCAGCTTTCAAACCACCCAAGGCTAATCAAAATACTTTAACGCGTCTTCAAAATACAGTGCTTTTAAATATCGCTATCAAGATTATCACAATTTCTTTGTTTCGCCCAGTATAAAATGCCAAAAGGTCTTAATAAAAAAACTGGCGAAAACGTCTAGAAATATTGATATTAGCTTACTTATTATTCGCAATGAGAGACAATAATTTTTTTTAACAAAATGACAGAAAACGAAACTTTTGCAACCTTTACACGGTTTTATTTTACACCCGGTATAAAATAAATTTTTTAACTTTTCCAAAAAATTGTCCTTTTCTGGATAATCTAGACGAAGTGGGCTTTTGCACAGTGCAAACCACATAAAAAAAGGCTGGACGCAGCAAGTGCGTTATGGTAGTGAATTTTCATAGAAATGATCTGGTACAAAATATTTTATTATAACTTTTTTTCTTGTAAGATAGAAATATAAATTTTGGTGTATAGTTTACTCTTTATATCATAAACCTACCTACCAAATTTGGTTATCATAGATTTTTTATTTTTTGAGATAAAAATTTGTTTCGAAGGAAAACTCAAAATTTTCCCGGAAAACCTCGTCAGATTTTCCTGACTAACGCACTTGTCCAAGCCACTTACAAAAGGAAGGCACATGCCAAATTTTATCAAAATCAGCCCATTATTTTTTGAGTTATCGGTGTGATACACATATATATATATATATATATATATATATATATATATATATATATATATATATATATATATATATATATATATATATATATATATATATAAACATATAAAAATTGAAACTGACCCTGGATATGGGTTCTAGGGGTCCTAGTTCGCGCTCATTTGCAAAATTTTTTTAAAAATTCAAAAGTCGAGATCTCACCATTAGTGAATTTTTTCTACGAAAATTCACTAAAAGTCAAGTTTTAAAAAAGTAACAGCTAATTGAAAATTGTGCGAAAAATAGCTTTTGCCGATCTTTTTATTGACTACCTTACTACAGCATAACATCTCCATAGTCTGGCATTATATTTGAGTAAGTTAAATGTCTGCACACTATGTCCTTTGGAGGTTACGCTAAATCGCCGTTCTCCTATTCCATGTGATGTTGCGTACGTTATAGATGCCTACCCTTCATATAAAATGAAAGAGTTCGGCAGACGTTCTTAATGGTAAGGTGAAACCGCTCTCCGCTTGTGATTGGTTACAGTCACGTAGGTAATTAAACAAGTGTTAAATATATAACCTCAGTAGTTTAGTGGTAAGGACGTGTGCCTCTGAACCGAGGGGTACCGGGTTCGATTCCCAGGGTCTTCCATTTCACTTTTTCAGTACATGCTGTACAATTAGCATCAACCGAGATTGCGGCATTGTATCTGAGCAAGTTGAATGCCTGCACGTTTCGCACTTCGGAGGGGGCGTAAAGCCGTCGGTCCCGTGTCCATGCATTGTTGGGCACGTTAAAGATCCGTACCCTCCTTACAGGAAGGCAGGAGTTCGTCAAAATCTCCAGGATAGTGAGGTGAAACTGCACCCTGGCGTCGGTGATTGGCTACAGTCGCGGAAATAGAAGGACGTTAAAGAAAAAAAAGTGTTAAAGAACACACAAAAATTGAATACTTACAGCTTTTTTCAAATGGGTTTAGAATTAACTACGATTTGCTTAACTGTCAGCACGTTTCCGAATTTCAGTATCACTATAAGTAAACAATTCACACAATTTTCTTATAGATACACACAACTTTTTCTAAAACTAACCGAACACTCTGATAAATCTATTATAGTTTGTTTTAAGAATCCGACTTAAGAAAATGTAACAAGGACTACCAATTTTTATATTAGATTAAAAAAAATTGGGAATATACATAAGTAATTTCTTTTTGAATTCGTCACACTTGTCTCTAGTACCCTATCAACTTCACTATCAACAGCTGTCTAATGATGTGGTTATTAATGTGCAGTAGGTATATCAAATACATAATTCGTGCTGTGTAATATCCCATTTAATTGTAATTAATTTACTTTGATACCTTTCGATCGTTATCGGTGCTGCTTTATAGTATTAGTTTGATCCAGATAATCAGTTTTTAAGTATGAATCAACAGGTGATAATGCACCATTTTATCAGCCTAAATTAATTGCTAGTATCGTGACTAGTCAGGATGTTCCAAATAGAAGGTGTGAGCTCAAAGGTCAATATTATTATATCACAAAAAATTCTTTACACGTTAGACGGTGATTATTTATTACAATGTTATATATAAACTTAGAATGTCATTGTTCGCGATAACACAAAGGAAATTCCATCGAAATCTCGGAAGGCAGCAAGCTTTGCATGCTTTTAGTGAATTTTCTTTAAAAAATCACTAATGAGGAGATCCGGACTTTTGAATTTTGAAAAAGTTTTTCCAAATGAGCGCGAACTAGGCCTCCTAGAACCCGTATCCAGGGTCAGTTTCAACTTTTATATGTATATATATATATATATATATATATATATATATATATATATATATATATATATATATATATATATATATATATATATATATATATATATATATATATATATAGGGTGGCGCATTGAAAACGAAACAGACCGATTTGCGTCCAGAGAAATTTATTTTTAAGAAACGCTGAAACACGGCAATTTTAATATTGAGGGGGACATGTTTTGACATAAAACTCAACTTTGTCACATCAACCCCTTAAGGGTGGTGATAACAACCCTTATATTTTAAATAGGCAACATGGGTCGAGTGTTACATCATTTCAAAGCCCTTTCTTTTCTGAATTCAGCACACTAATTTTTTTATCAATTCGTTTAAAAATTATTCACAGTTGAAGATGCAAAAACGCATTTCTTATCGGAATGAGAGAAATACGGTTTATTATTTCAGTTTATCGGTCGGTTTGATACTTGATAGTACTACCGAAAATTAATTTCACAATGGTGTATTCTGTAGAAGAAAGAGTTGAAATGTACTCAAAACGATGACTGCGCCAACCGTACCGCAAATTTGTTTAATGAACGACATCCGAACAGACATGTTAACAGAAAATACATTTTGGAGTTAGTTGCAAAGTTTCGACAAAGTGGTTCGGTAGCCAACAAAAAACGGGATCCTGAACGTGAATTTCCGGTTAGAAATGAGACTACTGAGATTGAAGTTTTAGGACATATTGCTGCAGACCCTATTTGAGCACGAGAAAAATGGCCACTGTTTCAAACATCAAAAGAAGAACTATTCAGCGAATATTGAAGCATCATAAATTTCACCCGTATAAAATTCATCTTGTACAACAACTGAATGAAGATGATTTTGATGGGCGGCTGGAGTTTTGTGAAGTTATGACTGGACGAATAGTTGATAACGGGAACTTTCTGTTCATTATCTGTTTTTCAGACGAGTGTACGTTTTTATTAAACTCTACAGTCAATCGTCATAATTGTCGTTATTGGGCAGATAATAATCCAAGACATTTTTACTAAGTCCACACTCAAACTCCACAGAAATTGAATGTCTGGACTGACATTTTGGAGACCGTTTAATCGGACCAATTTTTCTTGATGAAAATTTGAGTGGCGAAACGTATTTGAAGTTACTAGAAGCTATCGTTTACCCTCTACTAATTGACATTGTTGAAAATGATGATCGCTATCAATTAGTGTTTCAACAAGATGGAGCTCTTCCGCATTTTTCACAACGTGTTAGGGAGTTTTTGAACAGAGAGTTTCCAGGAAAATGGATTGGGCGTAGATGTGCTATTGAGTGGCCCCCTAGATCACCGGATTTAACTCCTTTAGACTTCTTTATATGGGGCCATTTAAAGAGTATAATTTACGCAACAGAACCGGAGTCTCTGGAAGAATTACGACGACGCATTGTTGAAGAATGCCGTCTAATAACTCCACAAATGCTCCAGAATGTCAGAGCTCGTTTTGAAGAAAATTTGTACTTTTGTATGGAAGCTGGTGGTCAACAATTTGAATACTTACTTAACTGAATAAACATTTTTGAACGTTTGGTTTTGTTTTTTAGTTTTTTTTTAACGAAAAATTGACTAATTAGTGCATCACAATGAATGAAATACGTTCTTGCAACTCCAACTGCGAATAATTTTTCAACGAGTTGATAAAACTTCCAAAAAAATTAGTGTGCTGAATTCAGAAAAGAAAGAGCTTTCAAATGATGTAACACTCGACCCATGTTCCCTACTTAAAATATAAGGGTTATTATCACCACCCTTAAGAGGTTGATGTGACAAAGTTGAGTTTTATGTTAAAACATGCCCCCCTCAATATTAAAATTGACGTGTTTCAGCGTTTCGTTAAAAAAAATTCTGTGGACGCAAATCGGTCTGTTTCGTTTTCAATGCGCAATCCTGTATATATATATATATATATATATATATATATATATATATATATATATATATATATATATATATATATATATATATATATATATATTCTCTCAATGGAGTCCAGGATAGCGAGCGTAGAAGCGGTAGCGGCACGCCAAACGTGGGAGCAGTATTCGAGGTTTGGCCTTATTTGTGAAATATATAAGGTATATAGATTAGCCGGTGAAAAGTATTTGCGAGCCCGGAAGAGGAAACCTAATTTCTTAGCCTGCAATTCATGTGACATGTTGGTGCCAATTGAGATTTCGATCCACAGAAATGCCAACAAGTGAAAAGGATTCATTACTTTGAATAACTTGGTTGTTCATTTTGATGGGCCTAGGGCTGGTGTATCCCTTATGAGATAGAAGGCAAGACTGAGATTTGGTGGAGTTGAATTGTACAAGATTTCTACTTCCCCAGGCCAATATTTTTTGGAGATCCACAGATACAGAACCCACCATGAGTCTGCGATCCTCATCTAATTGGGCTAAAGAGACAGGCTTAGAATATTGTATATTTGAGTGGAGGGTGCTGTCGTCCGCGTAACTGTGAACTGGGTTGTATGTGCTAGAGAGGAGGCCATTGATGTGGAGAAGAAACAAAGTAGGGGCTAATGCTGAACCTTGAGGGATTCCTGCATTAATTGGATACAGTTTAGAGGAATGGCCATCCACGACAACAGATATGCTCCGGTTGGAGAGGAGATTTGCTGTCCAGGTACAGAGTTTTGGTGGTAGGCCATAGGTTGGATGTTTATTAAGCAGCGCTGCGTGCCAGACCTGGTCGAATGCTTTGGATATATCTAGAGCGACAATCTGGGATTTACCGTGTAGTTCCATATACTTGTTCCAAAAATGGTTGACAAAGGAAAGGAGATCGGCAGTGACCTGCGCTGACGGAATCCATAATGCCCGTCATGGATTAGACTGTGTTTTTCAAGACATTTTAGTAATTCGGTGTTTATATACTTTTCCATCACTTTAGAGACGACTGAAAGGAGAGAAATATGCCTGTAGTTTCTAGGAAGCGCTTTGTATCCTTTCTTGGGGACGGGTTGTACTCGAGCAGTTTTCCAGTTACTAGGGAATATGCCTGTATTGTAAAATGTCTGAAACAGACGAGTCAGGACAGGACCAAGTTCTGGTGCGCATTTTTTGAGAACAATTGCTGGGATCTCGTCAAGGCCAGAGACTTTCCTGGTATTAAGTAGAAGAGAGCATCTTTCGTACCTTTTTAGTTTTGAAAATGATATCCGTCATTTTATGCGTGACATTGGGGACTGTTGGCGATTGAACATTTGAAGGTGGGTTGAGAGTAGAATTGCCGGCGAACAACCAGGCAAAAAGTTCAGCCTTGTCCAGGACGGTAGAAACAATTTCATCCCCTGAAACAAGAAGTGGGAACGTGCTCTTGCAGAAATTATTCCCAATAGATTTAGCAAGAGTCCAGAAGGGTTTGCTGCCGTTGGCGCTTGAGAAGACTTTGTTTTTGATGTGGTTATTAAACGAGTTTTAAAAAAAGTTTTAAAAGCGTTTTGTGACCTTTGACGTTTTCAAGTCTGGCCTTGTCACAGGATTTAGAGATCCAGGGCTTTTGAGTGGCTGAAGAGGTTTTCTGTGTACGTGAAATAAATAATTCTATGCGAGCTGGGATAATTTCGGTGACGTTTTGTGAGATATCAGAGAGATCAGTATGAGAGAAGTAGGCAGACGCTTATGGAAATAAGGAAAAGTAATCTCGCATTTCGTCCCAGTTCGCGGAGTTATAGTGCCAAGCGATACGTGGGTGTGATGACTGTGTGACCTCGGGTTGCATTGCGCAGGAAGCAGTGACCACGCCGTGGTCTGAGCGACCAAGGGGGGCGGTGACTGATGTCTTATAGCATTCAGGTTTTGTAGTAAGAACCAGATCCAAGGGATTTGAGCTGTGTGTTGGGATGCGAGGAAAATAAGTAGGTTGCTGAACCATATTGGCTAAAGAATTGCTGACTGCAAAGGCCTCTGCTGCTCTCCCTTGTGGCTCGTTTTTTGAAGGTCCTAGCCATTCCTTATTATGGATATTGAAGTCACTAAGGATAGGGACCTCGGAGGAAGGATATTCAGAAATCAGATGGTCGGTTTTTGCAGAAAGGTAATCGTAAATTCATCAAAATCGTGCCGGACAAAGTTGTTGTCAGAAGGTGACCGGTAAATGCAGCAGATGAATTTAGTTGCAGCCCTGAAAGAGATAGAGTTTCATCCAAAGTATGTCTTTTCTTCTAGCTTCTAAATAGGGGAGTCTGGTGCGTGGTAGACACCTATATGCAATCTAAAGGAAGTAAGGAGCTCATACCCCGGGAAATTATGATGATTAGTGGCTGTTTCGGCACTGATTTGGGTTTCGGTGAGGAATAGGAGTTGGGGCCTATTCGCCTGGAGGAAATGGTGGACGGAGTTCAGGTTAGAATTTAGGCCACATATATTCGAGAAGGATATGTTAAATCTTGAGGCCGGCGCCCCCTGCACACCCCTTTCCCGGAGATCCGAATGGAGGGGTATTTTATCTCCGAAATCTTTTGTACAAGGAGGAGCCATCATCATTTTTGTTTATAAGGGAAACCAACTCATACACCAGAAACCGGAAACGTCCGTTGGGACTTCACCGGTCCCGTTGATGTAAGGGGTGGTACCTCCTCGGGCGTGAAAAAATCCTTTACTACCACGTAAAGCAAAAGTCCACTACCACATACCATTGCACCCTGTACTAGAAGTCAGATTTCTTTCGCCAACAGCTTATGTGGAAAAGTGTTACAGTTAAGGAGAGCAGGGTAAACAATAATGTTTGCATCTGGCCTTTGCCTTTTTCACGCGTTACATGACATAATAACGATTTTTTAATTGTGTTAATTCAACTTATTTGTGATGTGTGGAATGTATAATAATATTTTTAAGCTATTTTATTTCATTTCTTACACATAGTCTCGTCTGAGACTTACACATTTAGCAGAACGTTAATAAAACAAAAATAAATCCTTTAAAATCTTTATCTTGGTTTTCAAACCACTCCCGAAACGGCACATATGACTTCGTTGTTGATCAAAAATCGTTTACTTTTCAAATATTTTTTTGAACTTTGGGATAGGGCGGGCGGTCAACCAATTAAAAATTAATTTGATCGACTATTTCTGCTGTGCAATCAAGGACTTGTGAGCAGGGGCGTCGTCTTGCAAAAGAACACACCTTTGGTCAGTTTTCCGCGCTGTTTTTCCCAAAATCTTCTCACTCAATTTAGTAGTTAGCAACTCACTCTATGCTTCTATGACAGTTCTACCTTGTTTCAGAAAATCTAGCAGAATTAGCCCATCTTGGTCACAGAAAACTGAAGCAAGAACCTCGCCAGCTAACCTTTGAACACGGAATTTTTTCGGCCGTGGAAAACCGAAATGTTTCCACTCTGTTGATTGGTCTTTAGATCTCCAGGCTTATTACCGTTATCGTTCATGTGTAGAACTGCCTGTTTTATGTATGCATTGTTTCCCCTACGTCTTGACTCATTCAGGTGCTTACATAAAACTTTCCGGTCTTTTAATTCCGTTTTAGTGCAATCATTGTTTATTAGTTGCCTTTAGTTGATTGACGTTTTTCAGTATTGCCTCCTTCTGTACATATTGTTACAAAGCACTTCAATAGACGTAGGTGCGGTGTTGCCACATCTCCCGAATTTCCCCAACATCTGTGAATTTTTGCACAGTCTGGCAACACCGCCTCACCACCCCCCTGGGGTGCCTGGGGTGACCCCCCTCAGGCGAAGTCTCAACCCTCTAGGACCAGAGATAACGAAGTTACCAACTTGTACCCCGTCGGAACGGATAACTGAGGTCTGCACATTCCGAACACCCTGTATACGCAGAGAACCCTTACACCCTGTATACGCAGAGAGATCTTATAGTTCGAGAAACATCTCTTGTGTAACATAGGAGTGGTGACCACATTTGGATCATTCTGTATATACATCCCCCTGTATACACACGGGACCGATCTGTATTCACAGAACCTTCTAGTAAAAGAAGGTCCTGGAACGTTCTGGAATGGAACGCTCTAGAAAGGAGGGGAAGGTACGGCGAGTATATAAAAGCGAAAGCAAGCCAGCCCAAGTTAGTTCAGTTCAGTAAGAGAATGTGGTAGTGACTTGAAGAAGCAGTGTAAAGTGTTAAGAGAGTAGCTACTGTAGTACCAGTGTAGAGACTTGTGTGCAGATTAGTAATTGTAGACAGTAAATTAAGTGTTTTGTGAGAGAGACATTCTAGAAATTTTATTGTATCCATATTTAGTAGTGATGGGAAAAACTGTTATATTGCTTTAACAGGTCGCACCTGTTACTGTTATTTAGAAATAACAGTTAAATATAACAGGTGGAAATTAACAGTAGGAACTATGAATTATTAAGAATTCCACGTAGACGTAGTAACAGTAGCTGAACCCGTCCGGTGGTGTAGTTGGGTAATGTTTAAAATAAAATATATTCTTATATTATGTTTAAAACAATTAATAAATTTTTTGTTAAAAAAATGATGGAGGTTTTTTTTGGGTATTCATCACTAATAATAATTTGGTAAAAAATTCAACAATGCAGAATTTCTTTCGAATTTTCTTAACTAATTAAGTATTAGTTAAGCATTGAGCTTGAAAACCTCTATAGCTATCTTTTCCTTGAAAATGAGAGCTATATGAAATACATGAATTATTGTAAGCAAAAAATAAATATTTAAAAAAAAATTAAAACTAATTTTTTTCTCTCTACCTATAGGGCGAAGTGTGTCTGGTTTCAACTATACCGGGTACAGGGAATATTTTTATAATTTCATTAAAATTGGTACTGTTTCTGAGATTTTTTAAGTTTCAGCGATTTTTTATTTTGCAGTAGTAATAAAAAAAGATGTTTAAAATCGGACCTATTTCTTAGATTTTCAAAGTGAAAAGTAAAAAGGAATATTGATTTATTAGTTACATAAGGCAAAGAAGAATGAGCAAAAAACTACCTAATATAATATAATACCTAAGGACACGTTAAAGCATAACTGTACGTTTGTATACATATCAGTTTTTTCTTAAAACAAAAATGCCATCAGCATATCGAGTTATCTAATGAAGATTGAGTTTACGTCAACGACTATGTGATTATTTTTTTATATACGCGGTGACCTGATTTTATTTTTACAATGATATAGTTCATTTTTAATAATTTTCACTTGCTACATATACAGCCTTTTTATTTACATTTTTCATATTTTGTGTTTGTTTATAAATTGTAAATATATGTGTGTGTCTTGTGTGAATCAACAACCTGTCAAAATTTAAGAGTTTCATTGTACCGACGACCCTACGTTCCCAAAGCTGTGAGCACACTAGTATAAAGTAGTATGTTATGAAGTAAAGTCCGCTCTATACTCTATACCCCATTCCCAGTCTCATGTCCATTCATCCTGTTATAACAGTTGCGGATGAAAACAGTATTATGTTATGAAGTAAAGTCCGCTCTATACCCCATTCCCAGTCTCATGTCCATTCATCCTGTTATAACAGTTGCGGATGAAAACAGAAGTTGCTTCATCGTAGCAGTGCAACAGAAACAGATGCGACAACAGAAACAGATACGACTCCGAGTTCTAGTGTACAGCGCAACAGCATCCCCTCCACTGTACCTGTTATTTGTATATATCCATAACAGGTTGTTACTGTTACGGCTCGACAACAGTTTAAATACGACTCCGAGTTCTAGTGTACAGCGCAACAGCATCCCCTCCACTGTACCTGTTATTTGTATATATCCATAACAGGTTGTTACTGTTGCGGCTCGACAACAGTTTAAATATAACAGACTGTTAAATAACAACCCATCACTAATATTTAGAGTGTAAATAAAGTTGTTTTGTTAAAATTAAAAGTCTCACTTATCCAGAACCCGGAGAAAACGCAACAATATATATTTAACTCTACCATAAACGCTTTATTCTTCTGTCATGCTTTCACACCCTGTAAACATCGTTAGCTGTGGCTGCGTTAACATCAATTGCCAAAACAGGCTTCAACTTTTTAATGACAAAATCTGCCTTTCCTCATATTCAACTTTGCTTATACTGAATATAATAATATCTGCAAATCTGCTTAGGATAAATGCCTTGAAAACAAAATTGCATTTTATCTCGCCAAAGTGACCTACAAGGCCCAGAAGTTCTGATGACTGGCAAAATGCTGCCCCAAAACTCCATCCTCTGCATTGGGTATAACAGTTACAGGGGATCTTCTCTGGAACTTACATTTTCAATATTGCAAGGGCAGCAGCAAAGACGCTTGGGTTTCTGTTTCTGCTCAAAAGTTTATCTTAACTCACAACAGCTTCCTATCATGTATAAAGCACTAATACGCCCAGAGCTGGCGTGCTGCTCAAAATACAGCTTGGTTAATCTTAGATTCTATTCAGGAACGAGCTGTTCGCCTTATAGCAGAATCATCTGCCATAGTTGATCTTATTTTTCTAGACTACATGAGAAAGGTTAGTGAGGTCTGCTCTTCTATCGATACTATGCTCCTTAAAAGTTGCCGACCTTCATTCGGCAAACCCGTTTTAGCCAAAAAGTGCACGCTTTCAGTGTTACAATTGTCAAACAGTTGATTGTCGTTTTTTTTTTCACAGCGTACCTAGACTTTGTGTTTGAACACGAAGTTGTACAGCATTTCGTGTTTAAACTTGAAATTATACATAGTTTCGAAATTTTCTACAATTCGGTGTCTAAACTATAAGTTAACTATAATTTCATGTTTAAACACGAAACTATGCATAACTTCATGTTTAAAATGATGTATAATTTCATAATCAAACGCAAAATTATCTATTATAATTTCGAGTTTAAAAACACAAACGCCTGTAAAGTTTTTAGTTAAAGGTGAAATTATGAATATATTCATCTTGTATGCCTTATACCAAGGCGTACTGAGAATTTGGTTATCGGTGTTTTCTACTACGAAGAAAGATCATCTTTATTTTAAAATTTTGTGCTTGAATTATTCTTGATGCTCGTATATTTGACAACGTTGTTCGGTGCAGCGCTGTTGCTCACGACTCCACATTCACGACACACCGCAAATCACGAATCACGACTGCTTCGTAAAACAGCTGACAGCTGATCTACGACCTAGAGAAAAGAGAAAATAAAAAATAAAGTGACAGCGTTGACGTTGACATTGTTTATTATTATTAGTGAATTTTTAGAATTAGGAATTAGGATTTATTTAAATTTAAATTTTAAACTGTTTGGAAGTTAGAAGTTTAATGTTTGATGTCGCTGTTAAATTATACGATGATATAATACCAATGACAAGCTAAAATAAAAAGCTAAAAAATAATGTAACTTAAATTTTTATTTAACTGTCTGACCCAAATTTAAATATGTGTGTGACTTGTGTGATATAATAACTATTTAAATAAATTTTCAGTAATAATTTTTATTCACAAAGTGACTAAAATATGTATCTATGTTCCCTAGCGCTATGTCGCCATAACCTCAATACATTGAAACATTGGAACACCAGCAATTCATTTCTCAGCAACATAAGAAGACGAATGTCACAGAAAGTGAGTCAGAATAAAAGCTACTTAGCGGTTAATATCCCAGACAATGGACCGACTCCTACGAATAGAGGCTTCTGGGGCTTCTTCAGACGGAGGACTGCAACTAATGTGGCGAAACCAGAGATAGTTAAGTCGGATAAGGTCCTCATAGCAACAGCCAAACCAGGTATTAAGAAATCTGAGCTGCGTAGGTTGTTTTCATTGGCCAAGCCAGAGAAATGGAGATTGATAGGTAAGCACTTAATCGGCTAAAAACGCTGTTAATAAATCATACTACATTTCCATTTTAAATATATCATACAAGAAGATATTTCGGTAATCCTGTCTTGTAGAAATCTCTTTAGTAAACACACAATTCGGGTGAAATCGGAACGTGAAGTGGACGCTGTACGATGTGCACTGTTGCCAGATGAGTATTAGCAAGGGTCATTTTAAATATAGAAGGAAATCAAGGGGTGAACAAATGTTTTTATAATGTAAATAAATTATAATATGGCGTCATCTACATAAATCGAATTTGACATATTTTGCGAAAAGCAGTAGGAAAACTGAAATGTAAACAGTTAATTTTCAGCCATGGTGGTCCAGGGGGAAAAACGTGGGCGTCTCCTCCCTTTTTAGGTACATCAGTAACATCAACAGAGGTTTGTGATTGAGCAAGGTAATCTGCACGTTCCCCCCTTCCCAGGGGGCGTAAAGCCGTCGGTCCTGTGCCCATGCGATGTTGGGCACGTTAAAGACCTAAATTTCCCGGACAATGAGATGAATGAATAACACTTTAGTAAAGTCAATGAAGCAATTTCCGTTGCAAATTGCTCATGATAAATCCAACTATATATGCTAATGGCAAACGGCATGCAATATATTATTTTGAAATGTCACGCAATGTTTCATGGTCATGAAGCAATTTCTACTGACAATTATCGATGATAAACATAACCGAGAAAATGGCTGAAAATGGGCTTCCCTTCGAAGTGTTTGTTTTTATTTTAGTGTCCGACCTTAAATGAGTGTGAAAACTGAATGAAGCAATTTCCGTAGCGAATTGCCGATGATAGATACAACTGCATAGGCTAATAGTAAACGGTAACCAGTATATTATTTTGAAAAATCGCAATGTTTCATGGTGATGAAGCAATTTCTACTGACAATTGTCGATGATAAACATAACCGTGGAAATGGCTCAAAATGGGCTTCCCTTCGAAGTGTTTGTTTATATTTTAGTTTCCAACCTTAAATGAGTATGAAAAGTGAATGAAGCAATTTCCGTTGCGAATTGTCGATGATAAATACAGTTGTATTTATGCTAATAGCAAACGGTATCCAATTGATTATTTTGAAAAGTCGCAATGTTTCATGAAATTTTTCAAAATAATTTTTCAAAATAATATACTGAATACCGTTTGCTATTAGCATACAGGGTTGTATTTATCATGGACAATTCGCAACGGAAATTGCTTCATTCACTTTTCATACTCATTTGACGTTTTAACGTTGGAAACAAAAATATAAACAAACACTTCGAAGGGGAGCCCATTTTGAGCCATTTTCTCGGTTATGTTTATCATTGACAGTTGTCAGTAGAAATTGCTTCATTACCATGAAACATTGCGCGACTTTTCGAAATAATATATTGCATGCCGTTTGCAATTAGCATATACAGTTGGATTTATCATCAGCAATTTGCAACGGAAATTGCTTCATTGACTTTACTAAAGTGTTATTCATTCACCTCACTGTCTGGGAAATTTGGGTCTTTAACGTGCCCAATATCGCATGGGCACGGGACCGATGGCTTTACGTCCCCTGGAAAAGGTGGAACGTGCAGATTACCTTGCTCAATCACAATGGCATAACCTCTGTTGATGTTAGTGATGTACCTAAAGAGGGAGGAGAGGCCCACGTTTTCCCCCCTGGACCACCATGGCTGAAAATTAACTGTTTACATTTCCGTTTTCCTACTGCTTATATACTGGTTACCGTTTACTATTAGCCTATGCAGTTGTATCTATCATCGGCAATTCGCTACGGAAATTGCTTCATTCAGTTTTCACACTCATTTAAGGTCGGAAACTAAAATAAAAACAAACACTTCGAAGGGAAGCCCATTTTCAGCCATTTTCTCGGTTATGTTTATCATCGACAATTGTCAGTAGAAATTGCTTCATGACCATGAAACATTGCGTGACATTTCAAAATAATATATTGCATGCCGTTTGCCATTAGCATATATAGTTGGATTTATCATGAGCAATTTGCAACGGAAATTGCTTCATTGACTTTACTAAAGTGTTATTCATTCATCTCATTGTCCGGGAAATTTAGGTCTTTAACGTGCCCAACATCGCATGGGCACAGGACCGACGGCTTTACGCCCCCTGGGAAGGGGGGAACGTGCAGATTACCTTGCTCAATCACAAACCTCTGTTGATGTTACTGATGTACCTAAAAAGGGAGGAGACGCCCACGTTTTTCCCCCTGGACCACCATGGCTGAAAATTAACTGTTTACATTTCAGTTTTCCTACTGCTTTCCGCAAAATATGTCAAATTCGATTTATGTAGATGACGCCATATTATAATTTATTTACATTATAAAAACATTTGTTCACCCCTTGATTTCCTTCTATATTTAAAATGACCCTTGCTAATACTCATCTGGCAACAGTGTACATCGTACAGCGTCCACTTCACGTTCCGATTTCACCCGAATTGTTTGTTTACTAAAGAGATGTCTACAACACAGGATTACCGATATTTCTTTCTTAAGTAGATAATATTCTCATTCCACTAGTCCAAATGTTCATTTCTTGTACAGAGCTGTAATTCGTGACACATTTTAGGGGCATGTTTGATGATTAGCTGTGGTCATAGTTTGTTAATATACAATGTCATGACAGTACTTATTCTATCTTGTCATAAATAGGAAAACTGAAATTTAATCTCGCCCTTAAGTTAATGTAGGTATATTAATTACATGCATGTAATAATACAGAAAGCATGAACCCGAGTCATGTGATATCACCTTGTGGGTCTGATTTTTTTATACTGTTAACTGGAAATCAATTTCACAAGTATTGATACATAATGGGTAATCCTCAAGATTGACACTTTAAGGATCAGCGAATATTTGCACGCGTTCTGAAGCATCGCTTGGCAGTTTGAATTTCACACAGCATTGCCACGTCAAATTCTAGAATCAATAATTATATTAAATTAGTTAAAATAACTATATCAAATAAAGATTTTCCTTTAGTATATAGAATTAATGCCATTGAATAATAACATTCTTTACTGAAGAAAATAAGTTTTGAGTTGTGAAAAAAATATTGTGACAGTAATGTATTATTGAAATGTATTTGTATTTTGTCTCTTTAACGTCAGTATATTTCTGCAACTATGACCAATCATTGACACCATGGAGCAGTTTCGCCTCACTTGGAAATTTGGCCGAATCTCTTCCTTTCTGTAAGGATTAAGGATTTTTAGGTGCTCAACATCGCGTGGTACACAGGAACGACGGCTTCACGCCTTCTCCAAAGAGCGGAATCTGCAGGCATTCAAATATAAAAGAAACATAATTTAATGTTTATACTGGGATTTGACCGGGAACTTTAGATCCAGAGGCACACGTTATTACTCCTGGATCATTGAGACAGCAAGTGCCTCATACAAGAATATTTTGCCTTGACATATGAGCATTGGGTCCATTATTTATAATAAAAGCTAAATAAATGTTTATAATTTTGTCATAAAAATTCTATGCGATGTTAGGTAGGGCATGTAAGTGATTGTACCCTCCTTACAGAAAGGAAGAGATTTCGCAAAATTTCCAACATAGTGAGGTGAAACTGCTTCCAAGTGTCTGTGATTGGTCATATTAACGGAAATAGACTGATGTTGAAGACACAAAATACAAATACATTCCAATAATACATACGGTCACAATATTTTTTTCACCACACAAACTTACTTTCTTTAGTAAATAATTTTTGAGAATGTTATATCTAGCCCTTTCAGGATGGCAGCACTTTGTAGGCTTCGTGCCATACAGATGGAAGTTTTAACAGTGGCAGACAGGCGGCTGATGACTATATTCGTCACTATGGAAAATAGATTAGATTAGATTAGATTTATTGTAAGTGGGCTATTCCAGTCCCTCCACTGCAACCTTAGGTCTATTGTGGCTCACGTCTAATTATTTAAATTTCACCCATCAATACCAGCTCCCTGAGGGAGTCGATCTTTTCTTGAGGGTGAAAGTTTGTTTGGCAGGTGTACTGCCATCTAAGTGAAGTCGCTTGCCCGTTTAGAAGCTCAAAGAGAGATAACCTCTCTCTATATATATATATATATATATATATATATATATATATATATATATATATATATATATATATATATATAAACATATAAAAATTGAAACTGGCCGCGGATACGGGTTCTAGGGGTCCTAGTTCGTACCTCTCTATTAGTGAATTTTTTAAAATAAAAAATCACTAATACTCTATTTCTCGGGTTTTATTTATTAGGTTTTCATTTATTAGGCTTTCATTCTGTGTCCCACTGTTCCGGTTCTCAAACTGGTGGACTGTATGGACGAAGTCATGTGAATCACACTCTTGAATAATTTGGGGAGGGTCATCAGATTCTTCAAATTTGTCTCGCTTGTGTGTTCTTCGGTTACCGAATCATTTTCTAAAGTTTCTTCATCAGAGCTCAAATTTTCCTCACTTTCACTTTCAAAGTCTGGAGTGTATTCACTTTCACTGTCACATTAAAGGTTCTTCCTCACTAACATTCAATTCGCTACTATCCAGTACATTTAAAATTCTGTTCACTTCATATTCATCTAACTCACAGTAATTTACGTCTTCCGTTTTTCGTTTTTAGCCCTTTCAGAGCATCGCGAAGCTCTTGAGACGATATTTTAACGCAGACTGGCGCCAAATCGGCTAAAATGCAGGTGGCAGATATTTTAATCACCTGACTTTGCCATGTTGCCGGCTCTCGTAAATATTTGTCAGTGCCAATAGTGTTGGGCATCCGTCTGTCTAACACACAGAAATGAACGAAACGGTTCGTCGGTTGTCTGTGATCCAAATCAAACATTTATAGGACTCGAAAAGGCAGATGTCCAGAAAACAAACCAGCATCTGACGAATATATTCGGCACCCGTCTATCTGCCAAAAATCTTAATAATGGATATATTAGTCAAGCATACTGGAAGGGCTAGTATTGTATCGCATTTTGTTCTGTAGGTCCATCTATTTTTGCTACTATAGAAAATCACCGACGACAGGGAGCTGTTTCTTCACTACCTTACCATTTTGTCAATTTTGCAGTGCCCCTTTTCTTATGTAAGAAGCGTAGTGATATTTAACGTGGCTAACATCGCATGGTAAACGGGATCAAGGGCTCTCCTAAGTGCGAAACGTGAGGAGCCTTTTTACATCTGACAGCATTCTATATGTTGCTTTTTCTTTCATAATATTACTTCGCTAACCTATACTGAATTCTAATCTTACTTGATGCCTGTGCTATGCAAGATTTCCAATGATAAAATATAGTAACTTGTGGAGTTAATATGGTAAACTAGTACGTTACTTCTAATAAGAGCAGCAGCTATGATGGTGCAGTGGTAATAGTGTGCATCTGAAGCCAAGGACTGCAGCTACAAATCCCAGTAAAATCAGTACATACTGTTAAGTTAACATAAACCAACCTTGTGGCATTGCCTTTGAGCAAGCTCAATATTATTCGGTGGCGGGCGTAATGCCACCGGTCCCGTGTACTATGCGATGTTGGACACGATAAGTATCCCTATGCTCCTTATAGAATGAAAGGGACTAAGCAAAATGCACGAAATTGTAAGGTAGAACTGCTGGCTTCGCTGATTGGCCATAGTCGTGGAAACAGGCCGACATTAAAATAAAAGTACAAACAAATCAATAGAAAAGGTATAGAATAAGGGTTACGTTTCAAAGTACAGATATCCTGACTCTTTATAGTGGCAAATTATCATTAATATGTATGTATCAAAATCGTATCCATATAATACTGATAATATATATTCATGAAGGATTATGCTTCAAAGTACAATAGTATTTCACTTACTAAATAAAAGATAAATATTTATCGATTTAGCTTTTTAACTCATTTAATTTAATAAGTGATTCTGGAATAGGAAGTGGCAACGCTGTGTGTAATTTCAGCTGAACGGAGTTTTTGGACATGCTGAAATATGCACGAAGTCTTAGAGTAGCAATCTTGAGTATTACCACATAATGTTATATAATATAGTGGCTCTACTCAGACAGAAAGTCAATGTGACATAGTGACTGGCGTGTTGGATGATGTGTTAGGCTTTCTGTATTATGGTGACTTTGCTGTTATCAATACTTCTAAGTAACGATTAAATAATCAACAGGCTGAAATTTTAAACAAGTATTGTTTTTCTACTTTCTTTTTAAAATGCTTATAACTACCTTTTTTTAACTTGCAGGTGCTGTAGGATTTTTATTAGTTTCAAGTACCGTAACGATGGCAATTCCATTCAGTTTAGGGAAGGTGTTAGACATAATTTATAACAGTAGTTCTAATTCAGATGAAGCCAGACTGAAGCTTAACAAACTCTGTGGTGTCCTGGTTTGTATTTTTGTTGCAGGTGCAATCTGCAACTATGGACGGATTTATTTGATGTCAACATCAGGTACCTATCTTTTGTTTTAATTTTTGTTTTATAATTGCTTTGTTGAGTATATATGGTATGTTTTGCAAAAAACAAAAAAAAAAAAATAATTAACTCGCACATCTAAAATTACTGCATAAATTGTAGATTATATATAAATTGAGTTTCCATTAGTATACTGCTGGGATTGCACAAGCCGCAATTCGTGACTGCGGATTCAAACAAATTGATCACACTCTGTATAGTCCAGATATGGCACCTAGTGACTACTACCTATTTGAAAAAGCATCTTTGCGGGCGCCATTTCGGTGACGGTGAAGAGGCGAAAGCCGAATATTTTGATGAAAAACTGAAAGAATATTTTTTTAGAGGTATCAAATTGCTGCTGAAACGATGTGATTTGTGCATTGATGTTAAGGGGGACTTTATTGAAAAATACAATTTAATTGTGAGTCCTCTTCCATAGTCAGGCAGCGAAATTTTTGCGTTTACCTTATACAGTGCATTTCAAAAGTAAGGAATAAACTATTTTTTTCTGTTATTAGTAATTAAAATAATGCTAATAGGCGGCAACTGAGTTTTTTAAATGCAAATGTAATTTTCAAATTTTCATTTAATTTAATACCCGCTTTTTAAAATTAAACGATTTTTTTATAGTGCTAAATGGATTATTCACTTTCATTTAAGAAGAGGTATTACATGACACCGCTTTCTGCTTCAAAATGTTGTGAGGGTAGTTATTCAAAGGTGGTTGGCGTGGGACTTTTACTTAAAAAGGCGACATTTAAAAATTCAAGTTGACTGCTTTGAGGCATTCCTCTTAAAAATTACTGTTAGGATTATAGTGGAAATAACACGCTGCGGATTGAATAAATATATATAATGAAATACTTTAAGTTACAAATATGACCATGAGTTAATACAGGGCTTTAATTAATTCCCAAACCCCACGTGACCGGATTCGGTCTCTCTCTTAGTGGAATATGAGTTGGCAGTCCAAAAATTAACCAAAAAAACCACTAGACTGGGGACCCTAAAGTTACTAAATCAATTCACAATTGACAGTTCAGTTTATTGGCGCTCAATTCCTTTTGAGGGTTATGTTGTATGTATATTGTGCATTTACCAAGTTCGACCAGTGTTTACCTTCTTCAAATAATTTTCTATCTGTTGGACAATAAAAATAAACAGTTTTTATCAAAACTTAGCATTTTCATTGCGTTTTTACGTAAGTTAAAAGTGTAGGTATGTTAAGGTTATATTGTTGACGATATTCAACATCGCATGGAACGAAGCACTACCAAATCTGTTCGTCGGTAATCTGCCCAAACAGGTACATATTTGTTCAATGTTACATAATACACATTCCCAAAATCGTAAATTAGTAGTTTAAATAATCGGACCTCAATTTGTTTACATACATTACAAAATTTTGATATCTATACAAAATAAAAGTAATATTTTATTGTTTTTTATTTATTTTTTAACAATCAATAACAGTAAACCATTAATGAACAGACTTGCTGTTAAAAATACTAAATAATGAATACATTTAAGACATTTACTGTTTCACCTTATTATAATTTTTATATTTTTTATAAAACCCCAAAGGAAATATGAGACAACACTGCCATCTTAGGGATTTTATTAATTCAGGTTGTACAACCGTGTATGCCGGGTTGCCTAACTTAAGCGGTCTTGTGGGGTTCGGGAATTAATGAAAGTCCTGTATAACGGTAAGTAAATCGGAAAACAGCAAATACAGAATTAGGACTTATCTCTTTACATGGCAGTGAACAATGATTGATGTGCGAGCACCCATTGTGGCAGGCATGCTCAGCACGACAAAATCCCTGGTCCTTGTCAATCGCACTCAAGGAAGAATGAAATGACCTTTACCATTCTTATTCCAACAATTACTAATACACAACAGGAAATTAATTTATTTCTTACTATTGAAACTTACTGTATATTTAGTTAAATTGAAGTTTCTACAACTGAAGGATTATAAAAAAAAAGGTGCAATACTTTATGGTAGTATAAGATAAGAATTTTGTGTATACAACACACCACCACACCACTCACTACAGCACCGCATCACACACCACACCACTCACTACAGCACCACATCACACACCACACCACCACACCACACCACCACACCACACCACACCAAACTATACATATAATTTAAAGAGGGTTACGTTCAAAAGTAATTGACAGTCATTTAGCTAATTCCATTAACTTCAAATTTGGACATCTAAAACAAATATCTATTTTTTAATTTTTGTTCTTTTAATCTTATCCTTCAATCATTTAGTATAAATCATTACTGCACCAATTTTGCATTTAATTAGTGCTTGTTTTTCTTTTTATTCAAATGCTCGAGTACAACCCGTCCCCAAGAAAGGATCCAAAGTGCTTCCTAGCAACTACAGGCCTATTTCTCTCCTTTCACTGGGCTCTAAACTGATGAAAAAGTATATAAACACTGAATTACTAAAATTTCTTGAAAAACACAGTCTAATCCACGACAGGCAGTATGGATTCCGTCAGCGCAGATCAACTGCCGACCTCCTTTCCTTTGTCACCCATCCTTGGAACAAGTCTTATGGACTTACACGGTGAAACCCAGATTCTCGCTCTAGACATATCCAAAGCATTCGACCAGGTCTGGCACGCAGCACTGCTTAATAAACTTCCGGCCTATGGCCTACCACCAAAACTCTGTACCCGGACAGCAAATTTCCTCTCCAATCGGAGCATTTCTGTTGTCGTGGATGGCCATTCCTCTAAACTGTATCCAATTAATGCAGGAGTCCCTAAAGGTTCAGCTTTAGCCCCTACTTTGTTTTTTCTCCACATCAATGACCTCCTCTGTAGCACATCCAACCCAGTTCACAGTTACCCAGACGACAGCATCCTCCACTCAAATATACAATATTCTAAGCCTGTCTCTTTAGCCCAATTAGATGAGGATCGCAGACTCATGGAGGGTTCTGTCTCTGTGGATCTCCAAACAATATTAGACTGGGGAAGTAGAAATCTCTATACCTTATATACTTAACAAATAAGGCCAAACATCGAATACTGCTCCCACCTCTGGGGTGCTGCTGCCGCTTCTAGACTCGCTATCCTGGACTCTATTCAGAAGAGAGCTATCGGTGACCCTACCCTCACCCAAAGGCTGCCATCCTTTGCTCACCGACGTGCTGTTGCTGACCTCTCTCTCTCTCTCTTTAATAGATATCTGCACGGGCACTGCTCAGAGGAGCTTTCTTCCATAGTTCCTCCACCTGCTGCCCCCAACAGATCTACCAAGGGAACAGAGCGAATGCACCCGTTTACTGTCCAGGTCACTAGACATAGAACATCTTGTTATGCCCGCTCTTTTGTCCCGAGGACTTAGCAACATGTGACTTAACCTCAAACCCAAATTGTTGTTTGTTGTGTTGCTTACTATGTAAAACACTACTAACATGTTTATTAACAAATTTGATACTTTCTAAAATATTTTTATATTTATTGATTTTCCTTCGAATGACACCGCTTCTTTTTACCTGTTTCCATTTATTTATTGATTGTAAATTGGACACGTTTAGATATTACAGGCTACAGAATACACAACTTGCCACGAAATAAAAAGTATATAACAGTGCTTCTTACAAAAGCTATAATATGTTTTATAAAGATCCCAGCGAACACACTTTTATGCAAAGGAATAATTTTGTACTATAATTGTTTTCTAAGTGTTATATTACATTCACGTTCCTTCCACCAATAAAATAGTTTTTTAACACCTGCGTTCAAGTAGACTATGCTATTTGCAGCTATATTGTATCGTAGAAAATGTTAACAAAACTGTTTTATAATTGCTCACATAATCACTTAAAGAAAAGCTTTATAAATGTTTGCAAGTTGACAGATATGTTTGGAAGATCGTTGTTATAAAGCCATTATAGAATAATTTTGTTCTGTAAGCTAATATATTCTATAACGATTGTTGTATAGACGTTTACAAAACAACGAAAAACAAAATCTCTAAAATGTTTTATAATTCTGCTTTAAGAACATTCTAACAATAAATTTAAAGAAGCATTTTGCTGCGAGAACCTAAATACTCACATTGGCAGTCTTAATAGAACAAAACTGCTTTCGAAGAGCAGTAATATAACAGTAACACAACAAATTTGCTCTATTATTTAAAAATTATAGAACATTTTTGTTAGTTGGGTAGTGGCAACAAATAAAGAGTATCTTAGTTTAGTACTAAATTATCTATATATGCTAGAAAAAGTAAAAGGTCCAAGACTGCATGCCTATGGATTTCCAGTGAATTGCAAAACAAACATTTTCTCTCAGAATACTGCATTATAAAAACACTTTTGAAGTTATTTGATTTGATTTGTACGTAACGGAATCTTAGTGTTCAATTTTTAAAGTAAGCCAGATTTTTATATTATTTATGTATTTTCTACATTATTCTTTGTAATATGATTGCAGGATACCGCATGACACAAGCTTTAAGAATAAAAGTATTTTCTTCAATAGTAAAGCAGGAGCAAGGATGGTTTGATAAGAGATCAACGGGAGAGTTGGTCAATAGATTATCATCTGATACTCAAATCGTCGGTCAAGCATTGTCTAGTAATATTTCTGATGGGCTGAGATCATTGGCCATGATCTGTGCTGGTACGGGGATGATGGTGAGTTCTCAAATCGAACAGCGACTACAACCTGTTCTATGTTATCAGCTCTAATTTAATCTAGGTAACTGTGCATTAAAGTTTATTACATAGTTTTATATGTATAACCAACCATCTTTCATGCATACTTTTCTACAGTTGAAAATGCATACTATTTGTGGTCTGAAAACAGCTTGTGCAACAAGCTACGGTTTTTGGACAGGCACAGGTATCTTCTTCGGCTTTTGATGGTGATACTCGTCGCTCCGAGGGACCCGTGGGGATTCCAGTCTCAGCTGTTCATGGGTCTGTTGGACATATGGCCCCCATCATTGGTAAGGGTAGTTCCACATCTATTCGGGCAGCACTTTGGAGACGATGGATACACGTTAATCGTGTACAGCCAGGCACTACTGTTGAGCAGATTGCCAATTATATCAAGGATGAGATAGGCGTGGAAGAAGTAAATGTACTGCCTTTGACTTCTAATGACAATTATTGTTCTTTTAAGGTTGGTGTCCTTGATCAGGATTTTGATTTAATGACTAATGAAGAAAAATGGCCTACTAACATAGCTATAAGAGAATTTGTTACCCGCTCTCGGGGCGGCGCATCTTATTTTACGGGGATGGCGCCGTCATTGGGGGAGAACTAGTATCTGACTGCTGCCTGATTTATTATCAGAATGTAAGAGGTCTTCGCAGTAAAGTTGACGAGTTTTTTAGAAGTACACTTGCTTGCAATTATGAAATCATTGTGCTTACTGAAACATGGCTTAATTGTGATTTTTTAAACAGTGAGCTTTTTAGCAATAATTATGTACCTTTTCTCAGAGATAGGGAGCCTGTTTTAACTGGTTTTTGCAGAGGTGGTGGTGTTCTCATAGTTCTTTTGGATAAGCTGAATGGATCTGTGATTGATGCTGTATCGGTTCCTTATTATGAAGACTTATGGATCAAAATGGCTTTATACGACAATAAATTAGTGTTGGGGGTGGTATATTTTCCTCCTAATTCTTGTTTTGAGGCATATCAAAGTTTTGTCAACAAGTATGAACACTTAAAAAATACTTATAGTGGATCTAAGTTTTTGATTTTTGGTGATTTTAATCTGCCACATATTAGTTGGTTTTGTGAAGATGATTTTATGGTGCCTCATTGTGGAGAGAATATATGTGCTGAGTTTGTGACTGACTCAATGTACTTCCTGGAAATGGAACAAATTAATGCTGTGCAGAATACTAATGATAAAATCCTAGATATAGTCTTTTCTGACTTCCACAAAGTCACAGTTGAAGAGAGTACAAATTCTCTGTCTCGAGTTGATCTGCATCATCCTCCTTTGGAAGTGACAGTTAGTTTTACGTATCTTCCCTCACTCAGGAGTGAAACTCAAGTAGAAACATTTGATTTTGACAAAGCTGACTATGCTTGTGTGAATCAGTGTTTCTTGGATTATGACTTGTCTTTTATCGATTACTCAAGTGATCTTGATCTGTTAACACATCAGTTTTACAATGTGTTGTACAAGACTATTAGCCAAAATGTTCCATCGAAAACAGTGAAAAGTTCTAAATATCCTCGGTGGTTTGATTCGGAGCGTCGTAAACTCATCACTGAGAAAAATAAAAGTTAGCATAAATTTAAAAGAACTGGTCTTGAATCTGACTATATGAAATATTCTAATCTTAGACGTGACACTAAATATCACATTGACTACAATTATTTACAGTTTGTGACTAGTACAGAGCAGATCATTCAGTCTGTTGTCCGACAGTTCTGGTCTTTCGTTAATTCCTTGAGGAAGGACTCTGGAATTCTGAATAGAATGAGTTTTAATAATGTAATATATAATAGTGAGTATGATATAGCAGACGCCTTTGCTGCACATTTTGAATCCTGTTATTCTGACCATGGTTCCATTGATGTTGACTTGTAATGTATCTAATATACCGTCTGCACATAACCTTTCTATGCATATTTTTACAATTGAGGAAATCGAGGATGAAATTGACTCACTAGATGGCAAAAACGAGCTAGTTTGGATGGTATTCCTTTTTCATTTTTGAAAAATTGTCGACACTCTTTGAGCGGCCCTTTGTGTAGTATCTTTCAAAGGTTTTTCAATGCCGGTTTTTGCCCCTCACTCTGGAAGTTGTCTATTCTGAGGCTGGCTACCATAGCCGTATTACTTTATAGGTGTATTTTCGCTACAATTAGTATCCGTACTGACAAACTCTAATTAGAGCGAAACCGGTCTACGGTTCTAATTGCGGTGAGAATGCATCTAGCCTTACACACATATGCAGTCATGTATAACATATAATGAGAGATATGTATGGCATTTGTCAGCAATGTATGAACAACGAACGTGAAGGTCTACAAAGCTATTAATGTTTGACACAATTCGTGTGTCGAGATCTTCTAATTAGTGAATTTTTTTAAAGAAAGTTCGCTAAAACACGAAGAAATGTATAATGATTTTCCCTTATCTATAAATAAAATGCCTCAGTTAAAACATAAGAGTGTATAAATAAAATTTCTAATCTATAATAAAATGCCTGAAAGTATAAAAATGTACAAATAGAAACGCTAGACTACAAACATAATGCCTAAGTTGAAAATTAAAATTTTTATACGTAAAACTCCTAGGTAAAATAAATAAAATTCTCAAGTTAAAAAAAACATGGAAGTAATCAAATTAAAAATAAAGTTGTACTATACTATATACTATACCACGACCAGGTCTGGCATGTAGCGCTGCTTAATAAACTACTGGCCTATGGCCTACCACCAAAACTATGTACCTGGACAGCAAATTTCCTCTCTAACCGGAGCATTTCTGTTGTTGTGGATGGCCATTCCTCTAAACTGTATCCAATTAATGCAGGAGTTCCTCAAGGTTCAGCTTTAGCCCCTACTTTGTTTCTTCTCCACATCAATGACCTCTCTAGCACATCCAACCCAGTTCACCGTTACGCGGACGACAGCACTCTCCACTCAAATATACAATATTCTAAGCCTGTCTCTTGAGCCCAATTATATGAGGATCGCAGACTCATGGAGGGTTCTATCTCTGTGGATCTCCAAAAGATATTAGACTGGGGAAGTAGAAATCTTGTACAATTCAACCCCACCAAATCACAGTCTTGCTTTCTTTCTCATAAGAGATACACTAGCCCTAGACCCATCACAATAAACAACCAAGTTATTCATAGTAATGAGTCCTCTTTACTTGTTGGCCTCTCTGTGGATCGAAATCTCAATTGGCACCAACATGTCACATCAATTGCAGAAGCGGCTGCTAAGAAATTAGGTTTCCTCTTCTGGGCTCGCAAATACTTTTCACCAGCTAATCTCTATACTTTATATACTTCACAAATAAGACCAAACCTCGAATACTGCTCCCACATCTGGGGTGCTGCTGCCGCTTTTACACTCGCTATCCTGGACTCCATTCAGAAGAGAGCTATACGTCTCATCGGTGACCCTACCGTCACCCAAAGGCTGCCATCCCTTGCCCACCGACGTGCCGTTGGTGACCTCTCTCTCTTTTATATATATATATATATATATATATATATATATATATATATATATATATATATATATATATATATATATATATATATATATATATATATATCTGCACGGGCACTGCTCGGAGGAGCTTTCTTCCATAGTTCCTCCATCTGCTGCCCCCAACAGATCTACCAGGGGAACAGAGCGAATGCACCCTTTTACTGTCCAGGTCACCAGACATAGAACATCTTGTTATGCCCGCTCTTTTGTCCCGAGGACTTCCAAGTTGTGAAACTCCTTGCCGGCACATGTTTTTCCTTCTCCCCTGAACCTCCAAACCTTCAAGTCCAGAATTAACAAGGTGCCACTTTCCTCCTTGTCGACACCCACGGTACGAGAGTATTTAAGCTGTAAGCCCTCGTGGTGTGTCGTTGAAATAAGAAAATAAAAAACTATTAGTAGGCTGACAAGTCCTTGATCTCGAATACTAGAGATTGATAAGGTAGGGTATAATTTGTAACTGAAAACTTTTTTTTCACAGTTATACATGTCACCTCAGCTGGCATTAGTGGGTCTTGCTGTTGTGCCTCCCATAGCTGGTGTAGCTGTAGTGTATGGACGATTTGTGCGAAGGATCACAAAGCAAGTGCAAGATTCTTTAGCTGATGCTACAAAAGTGGCCGAAGAAAGGATAGGTAATATGAGAACAGTCAAAACTTTCGCAAAGGAACTTCAGGAAAGTGATACTTACCAGTCTTCTATAAAGGATGTGCTTCAACTCGGATATAGGGAGGCTAAGGCCAGGGCTATTTTTTATGGCATGGTTAGTACATTGTTTGGTGTTTCTAAGTTTTTTTTATAATGTCATATGTGTTTTTAGATAAGAGATAAAGACAAAAATCACATAGAGATGTGTGTGAGATAATTTGTTTCAGCTTATTTTTTGTTTTGTTAGGCTACTATTAATGACACATACACATTTTTATTATTTGAATTTAAATAACAAAAAAGGTATTATTTTTTATCGTAATATAATGAAAACAAAGGACAAGTCCTATAAAGTCTGAAAAAATAAAAAGTCAATGATTTGGTGTGTACAGTCTGTATAAACTATCCTATACTTATAAAAAAGAAGCAAAAATCAACAAGTAGTTAACTTAAATTGGAAGGCAATACAAAAAAAGAGCGAAAAAATTAGTGATGAAAAGAGTCATCTGTTCTTAAATTAATTAAAGCATGTCGCACTAATTACAGAAGAACATAAACTGTTCCATGCATTAGCTGATGCTACCAAAGTGGCTGAAGTGAAGGGAAGACATTCACAAAGCAATTTCAAGAAAGTGATACTTACCAGTCTTTTATAAAGTATGTGCTTAAACTCTGATATTAAATTAAGCGTGAAGTGCTTTCTTATTTTATTTTTATTTCAACAGCACACCACAAGGGCTCACAGCCTAAATACTATCGTACCGTGGGTGTCGACAAGGAGGAAAGAGGCAACTTGTTTATTCTGGACTTGAAGGTTCGGAGGAGAAGGAAAAACATGTGCCGGGAAGGAGTTCCACAACTTGGAAGTCCTCGGGACAAAAGAGCGGGCATAACAAGATGTTCTATGTCTGGTGACCTGGACAGTAAAATGGTGCATTGGCTCTGTTCCCCTGGTAGATCTGTTGGGGGCAGCAGGTGGAGGAACTATGGAAGAAAGCTCCTCTGAGCAGTGCCCGTGCAGATATCTATAAAAGAGAGAGGTCACCAACGGCACGTCGATGGGCAAGGGATGGCAGCCTTTGGGTGAGGGTATGGTCACCGATGAGACATATAGCTCTCTTCTGAATTGAGTCCAGGATAGTGAGTGTAGAAGCGGCAGCCGCACCTCAGATGTAAGAGCAGTATTCGAGGTTTGGCCTTATTTGTGAAGTATATAAGGTATAGAGATTAGCTGGTAAAAAGTATTTGCGAGCCCGGAAGAGGTAACCTAATTTCTTAGCAGCCACTTCTGCAATTGATGTGACATGTTGGTGCCAATTGAGATTTCGATCCACAGAAATGCCAACAAGTGAAAAGGAGTGATTACTTTAAATAACTTGGTTGTTCATTGTGGTGGGTCTAGGGCTGGTGTATCTCTTATGAGATAGAAAGCAAGACTGAGATTTGGTAGAGTTGAATTGTACAAGATTTCTACTTCCCCAGTCTAATATTTTTTGGAGATCCACAGAGACAGAACCCTCCATGAGTCTGCGATCCGCATCTAATTGGGCTAAACAGACAGGCTTAGAATATTGTATATTTGAGTGGAGGGTGCTGTCATCCGCGTAACTGTACTGGGTTGGATGTGCTAGAGAGGAGGTCATTGATGTGGAGAAGAAACAAAGTAGGGGCTAAAGCTGAACCTTGAGGGATTCCTGCATTAATTGGATACAGTTTAGAGGAATGGCCATCCACGACAACAGAAATGCTTCGGTTGGAGAGGAAATTTGCTGTCCACGTACAGAGTTTTGGTGCTAGGCCATAGGCCGGAAGTTTATTAAGCAGTTTAATAACATTATGTATTTGTATACATATTGTTATAACTTCCAAAAGACTAGGGAACAAAGCAATGTGGAAACATGGAACCTGACTAAGCAAGACATGGAGATAAACTTTTTGAATCTGAACCTGAAAAAAAAATGGCAAGGACACGTTACACCAAAAGAAAGACGAATAAAAGTATGCTAGAATAACATGAGAGAAGAATGATGTTTGCTGAAAGAATTTGAGAGGAGGAAGGCAACAATTAGATATATACTGATACATAATAACTTTCTGACAACATATTTGAAGGACACATACTTTGAAAAAAAAAGGGAAGAGTTAGACCAAGGTGAAAACTTCTGGAAAACCTGGCACCACTGATAAAGTGTGGAAGTTACAATTAAATGAAAAGACCTGTTGGTGACAGAGCATGGTGGCCACTCATCTGGAAAACAGGGAAAACCGGGAAAAGTCAGGGAATTTGTAGAAGGAAAAATTTTGTTAGTGAAAAATTGTGAGCATTGACTAAAAGTCGGGAAATTTTTGTATGTGTCAGGGAAAAATTATTTTTTTCCATTTTATGATAAATAATTAGAACACAATGATAGGTGCATATTTGTATAAAGTAGCGTTTTCGTTTATTTGTAAGGAAAATTATGTATATTTTATAAATATTATTTTGGGGAAGTGTGTTTTCCCCCATGAGCCGAAGAGCTACTGTATTAAGTAGTAGTGCGTTACACATTTTTGGGGTAGATTGTGAATAGCAACGTCAGGGAAATAGGTTTTGGCATACTGGGGAAATCAGGGAAAAGTCAGTTAAATTGATATGCAGTTTTTAGTGGGAACCCTGCAGAGAATCATGGTTGCAGCGACAGGACGACATTGCCTTTAGATTGCGATGACATTGTATTTGAACCAGCAGAACCTCTATGTCTAAATTTGTAAGGTTAACATTCTTAAAAAGTAAGCCACAGCTTATGTAGTGTTATATGTTTTTTTAACATCTATGCAATATTCTCTAAACTATTCTTCCAGGCAGGCCTCAGTGGCAACTTGGTGATCATATCAGTTCTTTATTATGGTGGAGTCCTTGTTTCATCTCAGACAATCAGTGTTGGTAACTTAACCTCATTCTTGTTGTATGCTGCTTACATTGGTGTATCTGTAAATGGTCTATCCAGTTTCTACACTGAACTCAATAGATCACTAGGAGCTGCAAAGAAGATATGGGAAATCATAGACAGGGATCCTACTATACCAGTAAAGGGTATGTGATTCACAATTAGTATAGTCTATAGTATAGTATATCTAATAATAATTAAAGAGGTCACTGGAAGAAGTGGTCATCTCCATTTCTTTACCCAAATTTAATTTCTAAACCATTCATCCCTGATCTTTTAAGTGAATTTTCATTAAGAAAATTCACTAATAGAGAGGTATCGATGGTGAGACTTTCGGAACATTTCTTCAAATGAGTCTTGTATTGTATGTATCGTTTCGTCTACCTGCTTTTTTTCCCCTTAGGGCTCGTCCACGTCTTTGCCGCCCCGATAGCACCGCAGCCTTTGTCTTATTGTGCATGCCCTTTGTCTTTTCTACCCACCCATTCCAAAATCACTGTGCCTTGAACTAGTCTGCACAGCAATTGGTAGGGTGAAGTTTTATATTGCTCTGTCTCCGGTCTAGGCTGTCCATAGATCAGTTGTCTTTTGCGGTCTAAAGCTTTACACTCGCACAAGATGTGCTGGGCTGATTCCTCCCCCTCGCCACAGAGTCTGCATGTCAGGTCCCTCTCGCACTGCCCCATTTTATGCAGGTGTTTCTTGACAGCTATGTGTCCTGTCAAGAGTCCTGTTATGTTCCTGAGCTATCCCCTGCTAAGACTTAGCAGCTCCACAACCCTCTTTGAACTGGGATCCCCAATTAGTGTCTTCCCATGTCCGAGCTCTGGACAATCTGGCCAGTATGCCTTATGCTGGTCTTTGACCCAGGACTTGTGGTTCCCCTGGCCGTGTCTTTCGATACGCCTAGGACCGGTTCTGGCCCCATAAATGGTTCTGCTGATCCTCTCTTCGCGAGACTGTCAGCTTCTTCATTGACTTTGACCCCCCGAGTGACCCGGCACCCAGATGAGGGTGACCTCATTCTGCCCAGCCCAGTAGCTCGTATGGCCTCGGTATTCACTAACCAGCCTGGAATTTACCTGTGGGCTACTTAACGCCTTAAGCGCTGCTTGGCTGTCTGTGGCCATGATGATCCGCATGTTTGTGTAGCCCCTCCTCTTGTTCTCACGCACACAGTGCAAGATTACGTACATTTAGGCATGAAAGACCGTTGCATGAGCCCTGAGGGAAATACTGTGACTTACCCTCGGTCTTCCGAATAAACGCCTGCCCCTGTCCCACGTTACCCGCCGGATACGTCCGTGAACCAGACGAGCGCGTTCCGTGGTACCCCGGCGTCTCCCCGCCATGTCTCGCGGTCGGGAATTACCACTGCAAACTTATTTTCCCCTACAGATTCGCGGGCTCGCAAAGTCTGACCTCATTTCAAGCATGGGCTCCTTCACGATCTCCTGAATCTTGCAGTGGCCTCTGCAGCCTGGGGTGGCCTTCAGTCTATCATTGCAGCCTAGTCTGTATAGTCCTATCCTAGCCTTCCCCGTTATAACTAAGTGTAGCATCACCTCCATGGCGGCTGTTGGGGTTGAGGGGATGGCCACTGTGATGCCGAGGCAAGCCATCCTTTGGATCTTGCCTAGTTTTTGTTTGGCACTGGATTGTGTCACCTTAGGCCACAATGCTGTATGAATATGATGCATGGCCAGTGCCGATGCATCATATTCATACAGGACACAAAATAGATTTCGACAATGCCAAAAAAATAGCCCCGGTTCACAACTTCAAAACCAGAATTATCCCCGAAGCAATCGAGATCAAAAAACGTCCCGATTGTTACAATAAGAGAGATGATGGTCTTCGTCTTCCGATTACTTGGAAACCTATTATATCTTCATTCCAAACACAAAAAGACAATAAATTCAATAGACAATTTTATTTCCTCATTACATAACTCAACAAATACCTGCAATCCTCTTCATCCTTTAAGTACCGTGATGAAAGCTCCTGACTCAAGAAATACCTGCACCCCTCTTAATCTTTTAAGTACCATGATGAAAGCCCCTGACTTAATTGACTGTGACCCGACTCAATACACTGATAACGAAGCAGGTAGACGAAACGATACATACAATACAAGACTTACGACGAACTGCCAGATCTCTCTTAGGCCTAGGGTTGAACACACTGAGACCTTAGAGACGATCTCCGGCGAGATTTGTGTGTAGGCAGATTGAGGCCCGTAATCGAGCTACAACAACCCAACTAACCTTTGTCCACTGCTCTAAGGAGTAGGCAGAATTTTCGTCAAATGGGAATTTTCTCATCTCTACAAAAAAGTACATTTCTATGCCATACTTTTTGAAGGACGTAAATAAATTATGACAATTCCGCCAGGATTCATTTAATTAGATGACGATCGCAGACTCATGGAGGGTTTTGACTCTGTGGATCTCCAAAAAATATTATACTGGGGAAGTAGAAATCTTGTACAATTCAACTTCACCAAATCTCAGTCTTACTTTCTATCTCATAAGAGATACACCAGCCCTGGACCCATCACAATGAATAACCAAGTTATTCAAAGTAATTAGTCCTTTTCACTTGTTGGCATTTCTGTGGATCGAAATCTCAATTGGCATCAACATGTCACATCAATTGCAGAAACGTCTGCTAAGAAATTAGGTTTCCTCTTCCAGGCTCGTAAATACTTTTCACCAGCTAATCTCTATACCTTATATACTTCACAAATAAGGCCAAACCTCGAATACTGCTCCCACATCTGGGGTGCCGCTGCCGCTTCTACACTCGCTATCCTGGACTCCATTCAGAAGAGAGCTATATGTCTCATCGCTGACCCTACCGTCACCCAAAGGCTGCCATCCCTTGCCCACCGACGTGCGGTTGATGACCTCTCTCTCCTTTATAGATATCTGCACGAGCACCGCTCAGAGGAGCCTTCTTCCATAGTTCCTCCACCTACTGCCCCCAACAGATCTACCAGGGGAACAGAGCGAATGCACCCTTTTCCTGTCCAGGTCACCAGGCATAGAATCTTGTTATCTTGTTATGCCCGCTCTTTTGTCCCGAGGACTTCCAAGTTGTGGAATTCCTTGCCGGCACATGTTTCTCCTTCTCCACCGAACCTCCAAACCTTCAAGTCCAGAATTCACAAGTTGCCTCTTTCCTCCTTGTCGACACCCACGATACGATCGTATTTAGGCTGTGAGCTGCTGTGGTGTGTTGTTGAAATAAAAATTAAAAAAAAACAATATAAAAGACAATATTTTAAAACAATTTTTTTTATTTATCCAACATAATAGTTTTCAGCATGTCAGTTTTTGCATCTGCAGAAATTACATCAATATATTTTGATTTTTGTTTCAGGTGGTTTAGTACCTGTCGCAGCTCCGAATGGCCACATTCAGTTTAAAAACATTGCCTTTGCCTATCCTTCTCGAGAAGACTGCGCCATATTTGAGGACCTTAGCCTAGAGATTAATCCTGGGTGTATGGTAGCTGTGGTGGGGCCTAGCGGATCAGGAAAATCCACTCTAGCTGCCTTGCTTTTGAGACTGTATGATCCTAGAGGAGGAGAAATACTTCTAGATGGAATGAACATCAGAGAACTTGATCCTTGTTGGTTGAGAAGGCATATTGGTACTGTAAGTCAGGTTAGTGAAAATGACAAACTGTTTGTATTGTGTTTTGTTACCTATCTATTTCCGCGACCATGGTCAATCACCGACGGCAGGGATGATTTTTTTAAATTAATAGTGATAGTTCAAATTGAATAATACACTGCGCAGGCCGGCCCACCACATACGCCACGGGCTCTCATGTCTATATTTTTCGTTATTTCGACCTTTATTTCAAACGGAGATTGTGTAGGTTGAAAATGACTACAACCTAAAATTATTTTCAAATATACAGGTGATCCAAAAAAATGTGACACCTCAAAGTTATGTTTTTCTTATGGAACACCCAGTATTTGACAACGTTTTTGAATTCTATGGGAAAAATAAGGTTCACTTACTCCAAGGATCACTATATGTAGCTATTACGGTTTCCCAGACATCTTGATTATTCGACAAATGTGAGGTTTTCAAAACAAAAAAAATTATCTCCATTGTTAGATGATCTCGTAAAAAAAAACTCACTAGCTTTTGATGGTGGATTTGGTACTTCATCAACTACTGTAGTCAATATTTTGCAATACTCTACAGGGCGTTAAAAATTCAAGTTTTATTATCGGCACATTCAAAGCCCATTACTTCATTAATTTCAAATGGAACAGCCTATATGTTTTTGCTGCATTTCACAGAGAAAATCATTCCTTTCATATGATACTAGGGTTCTCTATACCCAAGTGCAGTGGTTCTGGCGCTATTGATACTTTTATTATTGTTTTTGCATAAATAAGAATTTTTCATTTTTAACAACAAATTTAACCGGCTTTGCTTGAAATTCAGTCTGGAAACTAATCCAAGGTAAACAAATGATAAGAATAAGAACAGAAAAACCAAGAGTCATTATAATAAACATAGTTCTACAAATGTTCAAACTGGCATTCATCCTGTTCAATGCATAATTCTATCCTTTGTTCAAAGGACCGCTTGACATTGAGCAACATTTGTGGCGATATTGTATTGAAAGCATGCTGTATGCGTTGTTTCATCTCATCTTGTGCAGTCGGAGGCATTTAATCTACGATATTCTTAACATGTCCCCACAAGAAAAAGTCAAGACATGTTAGGTCTGGCGATCTGGCTGGCCAGTTTTGTGGAGCTCCTTGTCCTATAACCATTTATTGCTACTATGCTCTTGTCGCATTCTGATTTCCACCCCACATATTAATAGACCAACGATTCTAACGATTAATACTGTGGCAAAATGTGAATTTTCATCAGCGTAGTAATGAAAATTATGTCTATTTACCAAGCCGTTACTATGAAAAAGTGTTCATCCTTACCTAACATCTCCAATGCTCACATACAGAAATCAAATCATTGTGCCAATGTTCTGCCTGCTCAACACTGTTTCCTGACTGACTGTGCTGGCTTATGTGGGGATTTTCTGTAAGGGATCCAATGAGCGTAAACACATTTTCTTCATTTCCGGTAATTGAACTCTGCTTATTGTTCTTCTCATTTGCTACGCTTCCAGTTCTTCGAAAAACTCCTAACAATCTTTCAAAACTTCTTCTGGGTTTATGATTTCATGCTGGATATTTTTGTGCGTAAACTTCTGACACCAGTAAACAATTTTCATGACATTCACCAATAGTTAGAATCATAGTGATTAATTCCTGTTAGGCTACATTTTCATTTCAAATACAATAATTTTAGAACTGATAAAATTACAAAAGGGAGTAGCGTTATAATTGAAGAATTAGAAGTTGTGCAGTAGGTACTCACAAACAAGAATTGACACGCATTGGCAAATGTCACAGGCATATGTACAATCAGGTAACCTTGTATGTTTCCTTCATTTCAATATCCGATGCAGAGAATTTGGTATCAAGAGAAAAGTCTTATCTATACAAAAACGGTTACAGTAAGCCATAAGAAAGCCTCATGTAGTTTTTAAGGCAATTGAATATCGCTTTAGATTAACCTATAAAATTTGTTCTGTATATATAAAAGCTGTTTCATTTGAAATGAACACAATAATCAACTTGGCATGTGTAAACAATAATAAAAGTATGAATAGCGCCAGAACCGCTGCACTTGGGTATAGGGAACCCTAGTATCACATGAAAGGGAATTATTTGTCTATGAAATGCAGCAAAAAAATATAGGGTGTTCCATTTGAAATAAATGAAATAATCTGCTTTGAATGTGCCGATAATAAAACTGGAATTTTGGAATGTCCTGTAGAGTATTGCGAAATATTGACTACACTAGTTGATGAAGAACCAAATCCACCACAAAAAGCTAATAAAATAAAATAAATTCGAAATAACGAAAATATAGACTTGAGAGCCCATGGCGTATGTGGTGGGCCACCTGTATATACAGGTTTTGAACAGGCTTCTTTAACATAGGGCTATTGGTTTGGTGACAACTGAGAATGCTGATGGATCGATAGCCATAGACATCTTCCATTCTCTATGACCAGCCCTGATTCTTGATACTCAGTGACCTTAGATATGATGCCGTCATGCTCGACTAATCCACTAGTAAACTATTATGGCTATGTGTATGATGCTGGGACCTTCAAACTATTCCATTCATGCAACTTCACAGTAGGAGTCAATGGTGTGCTAGTGATATAGCAGTCACAATATGATGGTACTGCTTGCCTTGCTTCTTGAATTCCCAAGCTTCCCTTGAAGCACACGAATGCTTCATCATACCAAGGGGACCCTAAGATGGAGATGCGACCTGGTCCACTGAAGTTATCTGATACCGACGTTAATGCCGAGGGAAGCGCAGGAACACTGCTGCCCCTGGGAACCTTGTTGTGAATGCAACCAAGGGTGTTGTTGGACTCCTGATGTAGATCTCAACAAGAGTCTGATTTCCCTTAATCATGTTTGTTCTTTTATATGATTTCAGGTGCTGTGGAAGGTGTTTTTCCTGCAGGAGTAGGCTTTATCGCTGCGCCGAGAATCGACTCATTCTTTTTAACTGGACGGTGACTGAACCACTGGTAGTCTCACATATTTTTTGCTAACAGTGAAACAAAGAAATGGCATTACTATGTTATTCTTAAAACACTTAGGGATACAATGCTCATTTTGGTTTTTGGGTAGAACATAAGATCAAATTTTTAGGTGTACATCTTGATGAACGACTGGACTGGAAAAGTCATGTAAACAGTCATGCTGCAGGTCTCAATTCTTTTTTGTATGCTATGAGAATGATCAATCAAAATATTGGCATACAAGGTGCTATAACAGCGTACCATGCATACGTATCCTCTAAACTGAGATATGGGATAATTTTTTGGGGCAAGTCTGTGGAATCTGACAGGGTGTTTTTGGTTCAGAAACGTATTGTAAGACTGATATTTCACCTGACCTGACCAGGTTTTTTACAGAGTGGAAGACTTTTATAGTATCAATTTTATTTTTATAGTAACACATTTTAATTGTACATATTTATACACCTTTTATGCCAGTGTTTGTGTTTTGTTTGCGTGGGTTTACTGTTCGGGTTGTGTTTTGTTTAGTTTTCTGACATGTGTGATTATGTGTATCATAGTATAAGTATTTATAGTTTATACTTTATATTTTATAGAGTATTCTGTTGCTGCTGCATTTCAATTTTATTGTGTTATTATTATTTTATGTTGTCTGAAAAAATACTATACCGAGATATGTGTTTGTGTTATGATAGGCTTTAAAACTTTGTGGTTTTTTATTCTCTTGACGTAACTTATCCTCTAGGTTGAGCAGCGGGATTACTAGAAAGACAATTTTTGTGTTATTAACGATGATTAAATTAAGCATTCAGGGTAGAGCTTTAATTGAAATAGTTGTGGAGAGATTCGTACATTGTATTTACTATAATCGGGACTTGGTTATTTTTACAGGAACCAGTACTGTTCTCTTGTTCTATAAGAGAGAACATCTTATATGGAGCTGATGATCCAGAGAAAGTGTCAGAGCAAGACTTGATAAATGTATCAAAAGAGGCGAATGTGTATGAGTTTGTACAACAGTTACCAGAAGGTTTTGAAACACTTGTTGGGGAACGTGGTATTATGTTGAGTGGTGGACAGAAGCAGAGGGTGGCTATTGCCAGGGCGCTAATTAAAGATCCAAGGATACTATTGTTGGATGAGGCTACTAGGTGAGTATGTTAAAATAAAGTTTTTCCTTATCATTGCTGCACATATGAAAAATGCAAAAATCTACAGTAAGTGTACAATTATGTTGATAGAAGCTCATTGTGTTTTTGTTTTTTAATGGCCTGGGAAACATACATTTTGGTAGGGAGTTGTTTTTATATAAGTGGCAGGCTCGATAGTTCGTCACTTTTGGGACCAGCAAAGCGATGAACTACAGAAAACGATGTAGTACTGGATATATTTTTCTATAAAAAATTAAAAGAGCAAGGAATAAACACAATAACAAATCAAACAAAATCATCATCAATATAACAATACATAAAAGATAGAGTACCATCAAAAACAATTCCAAGGTCCCTAACTGTCCCGGGGTGATCAAGTGGAAGCCCTCTTATATTGTCCCCGAAAGTAATTGCATGCTTATTTCGAGTAAAGGACATCACATAACACTTGGAAACATTCATAGAAAGACCACTCCGGCATCAACATTCATCAAGGATCTGAAGACTGTTCTGGGGCTGCAAACAGTCATCAACACTTGAAATATTTGCGAAAATCTTAATATCATCTATATACATTAAAAAAGGAACATGCAAAACATGTTTAACTGGGTCAATAAATATATTAAACAGTAATGGACCCAGTATGGAACCCTGCGGCACTACCGAAGCTATGTGATAGGTGTCAGACTTGAAGCCCCCAACCTCAACAAATTGCCTCCTTCCATCCAGGTAAGATCTGAATAAGCCAAGCAAGCCCTCGGAGAATCCGATAGCCCTCATCCTGTCAATTAGAACAGAATGATTTAGACAATCGAAGGCCTTAGATAGATCAGTATACACAACATCAACCTGTGAAGAGCGGTCGAGAGCGGACACAATGAACTGTGTAACATCAACTAAATTCGTTACAGTCGATCTCCCTGGAAAGAAACCATGCTGAGAAATAGAGAGTCTGTTTTTGATGTGAAACAGTATTCGCCGAAAAAGGCAGGCCTCGAAAATCTTACAGAAGACACATAGTATGGCTATTGGTCGATAGTTTGATGGATCACCACTATCTTCCGCCTTGAAGACAGGGAAAACCCGTGAAAGCCCTCAAATCGCGGGGAATGTTCCAGATCTAAGAATCAATTTAAAAATTTTCTTAAGTGGAGTCAAAAAAGCATATAAGCAGTCGCGCACCAAGAAGACAAGAACTAGATCAGGTCCACAGGACATGTTAGCCTTAATTCTCTTAGCAGCTGTAATAATTTCATCATCTGTAAAGTCATCAACAAAAAACACTGTGATGTCACCCGAAGCCAGGCTGGCGGCTGTATCTGATAAGGTGGAGGTGGAACCAGAACATCCTGCAAAATAAAAAGCAAAACTGTCAACTGCCTGTTGCTGGTTAGATGAATTCCCAATAGAAAAGTTTTGACGGCGCCGAGAAATTGCAATTTGTGTGTTCTCGTGGCGTTTTCGCATTGTATAATCGTTATGCGGTCCTTCGGTGCCTTTCGGTGAGACCAATACATTTTTGCAATTTTCTACGAACAGTTTCACAGCAGGGGTTTGTTTTGATCTAGATGGCAGCGGTGAGCCTGTCTACCGACGAACTGCTGGACAGACGACCTCGAAACCGAGGAACTACAGAGCGATCCGTCCGATTTCGGAAAAAAGGCCAAAATGACCATCTACTTGATTTGAACTAATGAACGACGAACCTGCGAGCATGCCCTGTAACTTAGAAGTAAAAACAATTAAAAAATGTTTTTAACAAATGCTTTTGGACAATTTATTTGACATACTTAATGTCAAATGAACACTGATTAGTGTATGAAAGCCCAGTATTTTATACTTTAAAGTACTTTTTAAACTTTTTAGTGAAACAAGAGTAAAATGTAATTGAATTTTTCAAAAGGGTCTTGAACACCTTCAAAACCAAAGTGAAAAGGGACCTTTGTTTTGTCACAGTCTTAAAAACTCATTATATTAAACTTTTCTTTACTGCTCATCATATATACAATATTATTATTATAACAAATATCACTTCTCTCTCCCATCAATGTATCTTCCTTTAATGAAAATAAAATACATTCTAAAATAATTTAAAACGTGTAAAATTTCCCATTGCTTATCATCTCACTATCACTTCCTTATCTGTAAAAGGAACTTAAAATTTACTGGATAATCTATGAATTGGTAAAATGTGTTGTGAGCAGAAGCAAGTGAAGTATTTTGTTAGCTGTTAGTGCTTTTCGTAGTGTTATGGATCAAATACTCACTTGCACAGAAAGTCCTGTTATTAGGTAACTTTCTTCCGAAAGGGATAAAACTGCTACAACATTGTTTACAGTGTAGAACCCCTCAAAAATCAAGGGGTTCTTGGAAATTTCTAATACGTCCCGTAGCTCTAGGCAGGTAGCCACTGTCAGTCACTTTTACCTGTCTTAAAGGGCATTCTATGACAGGCCCCCATACCAGCAGTCTTCATAATATTGGTAGCTATACAGGGGATACATATGATTGGTGGTTTCCACGGTTGTCTCTAACATCTGCAACCGACTGCAGCCTGTCATTAGTTTAGTCAATCTTCAACCAGGAAGGCTCGTAGACACCCCTCAGTCCCGCAGAACATCCTGGCGACGTCACAGTAACCACATAAGTGGCACATACAACTGTATCTTTATTAAACTGTCTTTTACTATTTGTGTCAAGTGAAATTTGGTAAATACAGCTTAACATCAGTAATTTCTTTGCAACCATATAGATATTGACTACAAACCAACGTGTAATAGTTTTAAACTGATATAGTTTCATGTAGACAATGTACACTTGCTAACGATAGTTTTTAAGTACACTTTTTATGTTGTTAGTTAGCTCAACATTATGCAATTAGTGCATTAAAATTACTTACCTTAATTTTCATTATAGTAGAAGATAGACTCAATTATATACATCCAGTGATTGCTTATCATATATCTTGGTGGTTATCGATATCTTCTTTATAATTGATTTTCATGATATATTAAATTCAGGAATACAGCATAACCTCTTTTATTTTTATCTAATGTGTTGACGTTTGACACCAGGCATAACGGTAACAACGTAAGCAATAGAAATAGTAGGATTGGCTAGACCGCAGTCGGTTAGTTATCACTAGCAACCATAGAATTGGTTGCTTTGTCTATTATGAAACTGTTTTGGTATTTGTGATTTGTTAATTAAGTTCATATATATATATATATATATATATATATATATATATATATATATATATATATATATATATATATATATATATATATATATATATATATATATATATATATATATATATATATATATATATATATATATATATATATATATTTGAACCTAAGTGATAATAATTACTTGTCACGAACGACGTGGCAGTTTATATGAACTTTTTTTCTTAAAATGATGCCCATATTACCTCCCTTCATTATTGGCATTTATGTAACATCGTGTACATTTCTCGATATTTTTTTGAAAATCACATTTAAATTTAATAAGCATATTTTTTCTACAGTGCACTGGATGCCCAGTCTGAAAAGTTGGTTCAGGAAGCCTTAGAAAGGGTAATGAAAGGACGTACCGTATTGACCATTGCTCACAGGTTATCAACCATTCAAAATGCAAATATCATTGCTGTTTTGTCCAATGGACAGATTGTGGAAAAAGGAACCTACTCTGATTTATTAAATAAAGAAAATGGAGCATTCAAAGAACTTATGAAACACCAAACATTTCATGAATCGAAATGTTAACAAAAACTACTTAAACTAGAGAACAATATATTAAGAGAAATAAGAAATAAATTTTATATTTATAATTCATATTTATTATTCCAGATTTTTACATTTTTGTCTCATATATTTAATAAATTGTTTTTGTTAATTGTTCAAATTTATTTATTTACTCCTAAATCTGTTGTATTTCCATATGTTTAGCTTCATTGTGTATTTGTGTCAAATAATTTTTGATTAGCTCAACTGAAAATATTGTTTCTAATATATTTATTGTAGTTGTCGTTACCAATAGTTAGTAATGCAATCTGTGCAGAGAAATAGAATGCCTTGGAAATGAAACGTTTTACCAAAATTAATTCGATAAAAAAAAAGATTGTCTTGTTTTGAGGCAGTTCTGTATGGTTGTATCTATCCTGCTGTGAAGTGTCGCTTGTCACAATACCAGCATGGGTTTATGGAGGGGCACTCAACACTGACGAATTTATCCCTGTTCACACAGTATGTAAGTGAAGCTTTGGATCGACGGGGTCAGGTGGATGTCATTTATACAGACTTCTCCAAAGCGTTCGATCGTGTTGACCACTCGACACTTTTGTACAAGCTGCATTTGGCAGGCCTTGATGGACGGCTGATAGAATTCTTTCGATCCTACTTGACTAACCGTGTGCAATATGTTTTTTATAATGGATTTAAGTCTGAACCCTTCACTGCTGGCTCCGGCATTCCACAGGGTTCCAATCTTGGCCTGCTCCTCTTTTTGTTATTTATCAACGGCATAAGCTCTGTAATTTCTGGTCATCATCTATTATTTGCTGATGATCTCAAATTATACTCTAGTGTTCACGGTATTGGTGACTGTTCAAGACTCCAGGTGGACCTTGACAACTTGCAGCTGTGGTGTGTTGAGAACAGACTTGAATTAAATGTCTCGAAGTGCAAAGTGATGACATACACTAGAAAAACCAGCCGTATAGCTTTTCCATACAATGTGGATAGTGCCATTGGCTAGGACTGAAACGCACAAAGATTTTCGCATTTTTTTATGATGAACATTTAAGTTTCACTGGACATATTCAAACAATCACAGCATCTTGTTTGAGGTTGATGGGTTTCATTATGAGGAATAGCAGATCATTTTCCAATTTGGATAGCTTGAAAATTCTCTAGTTTGCCTATATTCGATCGAGGCTTGAATATTGTAGCTTGGTTTTTGATCCCTTTTATAGTGTTCATATTGGTGCTCTGGAAGATGTTCAGCGTAAGTTTTTAAAACACCTTGTATATATGGCATCTGGTACCTATCCACAGTGGGGATGCGATCATGGCCAATTGCTGATGCAAACTGGCATACCCAGTTTGTATTCACGTAGAAAAGTTGCATCTGTGATGTTCCTGCATAACTTGTTTCATGGTAAAGTTGATTGTCCAGACTTATTAATGCAATTACATTTCTCAGTTCCACAGGCTGCATCTAGAGTGATGAGAGTGTTTAAGCCTCCAATACCAAGGACTAACTCGTATATGAAATCACCTGTGTATACAATGAGCTCTGACTTTAATGACATTGCAAACTTGTGCGACTTCTATTCAGATAAGGCTGCAGTTATTCGTAGGGTGGCTATATCTTACTTTGTCAGTTATTAAGGCCGTTATATGTACTGTTTTGTGGAATTTCTGCCTTGTGATGTTTTGCACAGTATTTTAGTTTTGTTTTAGAAGTATTTTTTGTTCATATTGTTACATATTGTTCTTTTTGTTTGGTGCCCTATTAATGGGATTATCCTGTTGGGCATGTATTCAATAAATAAATATGTAATACGGTTGCGCCAAAATATACAGTACTGAAATATAGAAGTATATTATTACTTATACATTATTATTTCTATAGAATACATGTTCAAAATGTGCGCGTCATTGTGCTGTAGGCACTGTTCATAACAGTCGCACAGATTTTCAAACATGTTCGAGATCACAGGTTCCTGCATATTCCTGAAAAACAAGACGATCTTCTCACATAGTGAGTTAACACATGATACAAATAACTAGAGATACGAAAGCCGTGGTATACAGAGACTCTTAGGTTATTGAAACAAATGAAGCAAAAGGCTCGTGTGAAATTCTGCTTCTGGAAATGCTTCACTTAGAGATTACTATTGTCAGATGAGGAATTATTATAACTTTGCCGTATGGGAGGAGAGAAAGTGTTATTCAGGCAGTCTTTAGATGAGAGGGCAGGAAATTCTAAAAAACTCTGGTCTTTTTTGAAAAAGTGGGGTGTAGCTGCCAACTCCACACAATCTATCCCTTGTGTCATTTTTTCTGCGGATGCTTTCAATAACTATTTTACTCTTCTGTCTAAGGGCCTTCCCTCACTGTTGGTAACTGACTATCATGTCTTACAGACGATGTTACCGATGATTGTATAACCTTTTCTGCTGTCTCCTGTGAGGTGGTGAGAGACCTCATCATCAAGCAGAAGTCATCTTGTATTGGGTTTGATGGTGTCAGTGGAAGGATGTTGCAGTTAACTGTTGATTTCTGTGCTGCTCCTTTGACACATATTATAAATTACTCTGTGGAATGTGGTGTGTTTCCTGACTTGTGGAAGGTCTCAGTGGGTATACCGACCTCGAAGAATAACTCTCCAAAGTCACTAAGTGACTTTCGTAATATAAACTTGCAATCTGTGCCTTCTAAAATTGCTGAAGGTGTAATTAACAAACAGTTATCTGAATTTGCTGAAAGTATTATACCTTCTCAACAGTCTGCCTTTAAACACGGTCATAGCTCATCAACTGTCCTACTTTCTGTAGTTAATGATATTCTTACTCATCAGAATCAGGGCTATGTTACTGCTGTAGTTATGCTGGATATGACGAAGGCCTTTGATTCTGTTGATCATTCTCTTTTACTTGCTAAATTAATGAGTTATGGAGTTTCTGGTCGCCTTTTACAATGGTTTGCCAGCTACCTTAGTGGTCGATCGCAGATGGTGAGACTTGATGATGGTGCTTATTCTGAGCTCCGGTGAGTATCGGTGGGGGTGCCTCAAAGATCAATACTTGGTCCAATTCTGTTCAACTTGTTTACCGCTGATGCGAATAGCATTCCTCTACTGTCTCTGTTTTGCAGACGATATGCAATTATATATTCCTCTTAGATGAACAGATTGGGCGGTTAAATGGAGACCTGCAGAGAGTTCAGAAGTGGGTGTGGAGCAACAACCTCCGCTTCAATCCTGATAAGTGCAATTTTCTCATTCGTGGCACCTCCTATAATGTTCGACAGGTCCGCAGTCTTCGACTGTCTGTGTTGCTTGAGCCTGGTGCCTTGTCCCCTTCGGATAATCCCAGAAATTTGGGATTGATACTGGATGGGAACCTGCAGTTCTCCAGACATGTGGACCATCTCCGCCGCTCTGCGTTATATAGACTGCGACACCTGTATAAGTACCGTGATTGTCTTCCCCAGGATGCACGTAAACTTTTGGTGAACTCACTAATCCTGTCACTGTTCACATATGGTGATTGTGTGTATGGTACTTACCTGACGCGTCTGGACGGGTACCGTATCCAGAAGGTGCAGAATTGGTGTGTGAGATTTGTTCTCCACATACCCCGTTTTGCTCACGTTACGCCGTACATGCGGTCACTGGACTGGCTGAACATGCAGGAAAGGAGACTTGTTCACTATGCCACCTTAGTAATCAAGGTGGTTCAGGAAAGGAAACCTGGCTACCTATATGACTGTGTCAGCCTTCAAACTGATGTACATGACAGACTCCTGCGTGGCACGAGTTACTTGACTGTTCCTATACATAGAGCTGCAAGTTTTAAAAGATCCTTTTGTTACTTAATATCTTACCTATTCAATTATCTGCATAGAAAGGGTATACTTCCCTTTCAATAAGGGCTGTAAGATATGCTTTGGGACGGAGTCTGTTAGCTGGGACACATGAACTTGATATTACCCTGTTTTAATTATTTTCTGTAACTGGATATGTTGAAAAACAGTTCGCTGAACATGTCAATTTGTATTGTGAGTGCAATAAATATTATTATTATTATTATTATTATATGATAATGAGGCTACCTATTTTTAGAAGACTTTCTCCTTTAACATACTCCATAGGTAGGTATCCGCTGGTGTAAGATCAGGGGAATGTGATTGGTAGTTGAAATTATAACCGCGAAGAATGATTGCTCATTCAAAAGTTTCCTGCAGCATTTCTATCGAGTGTAGAGCGGTGTGACTGGTGGTCCTGTCCTGTCGAAACCGCTGTCTTTCCATGCAAAGGTTCCTGGCATGACAAAACCTTCTAAAGTCCCGGACAAATGGTGTTACCACCATGTTTCTATAACGTTCCTGGGTAACAGTAAGAGGTTTACCATCACCATCCTCAATGAAATACGGACAGTGTGCTGACACTGCAGACCATATCGTCAAGCGGACACTATTCAGCGGTTTTTGGATAATAATGTCTGGCTTCTCGAAACCAAACAAGCGAGTTGTTTGCTTATTGATATAACCCTCCGAGTGAATGTGACTTTCGTCTCAGAACCAGAGATTATGCATGAAATCTGGATCCTCGTACACCTTAGCCAAAACTTGTTCACAATATACAACCCTGGCATGCATATCTTGGTATGTCAGTCGCTGTACCTGAATTCGGTACGGAAATCCACTTACGTCTTTGAACAAACGCCCAAGCGGCGTATTGCTGATATTCAACTTCAATTAAGTTCGCCGAAAACTTCGGTTCAGTGATTCCAAAACTTGATTGACAACACGCCCATGGTTCTCATTTGTTCTCACAGTTACTGGCGTACCAGCCCTTACCTTCCGTTGGCACAATACACTGCTAGTACGACGAAATGTCTCAATAATAGAAAGCATAACTGCATTGGTTGGTGCCTCTATCAAATTGTTCGCGAAATTGTTCAGTCATTAACTTCAAACTTGGTCCACCTTGTTTACCATTTCCGTACGATCGAAAATAATGCTCAACAATAAACACTTTCTTCAATCGTGAGACCAGATTAGAGAAAGAAATATCAGATGAGGTGGTGAACTGCACTGGAGTTCCTCAGGGGAGTATACTTGGACCCCTACTTTTTATCATTTATATAAATGATATTAATTTTAGTAGAGATTTTGAATATATAAGTTTGTTTGCTGACGACACATTGATTGCCTGTACTGGAGACAATGTTGCAAATATGGTTACAAGGATGAATGAAGATCTTGATAGGTTTGCTGCATACCTGCATGTGGACAGACTGGGGTGGAATACGAATAAAACGAAAGCTTTGTTATTGGGTAGTAAGTATATGCTGAAGAAGATAGATTATAATAATATAACTTTGAGGATTGAAAACAAGATAGAATTTGTAAAAGAAATGAAATATTTAGGTTTTATTGTGGATGAGGCACTTGGCTTTAAGAGTCACTCTGAGTACATAAGCAAGAAAATAAGGAAAAAATTATTTTTGTTCAGCAGACTCTGTCACAATTTGTCAGTGTTTGCTAGTATCACGGTGTATCACACACTGTTGCAACCTCATTTCGATTACTGGGCTACCTTGCTTCACGTGATGGATCTGAACTCTCTGAATATGTTACAGAAACTGCAGAATCGTGGAATGCGAATTGTCTTAAAAGTGAGCAGATATACACCTATAAAATTGTGGCTAGCGACTTTGAACTGGCAATGCGTTGCAGATAGACTGTACTATTTAACGATGATATTTGTTTTCAAACTTGCGAACAATCTGTTGCCCGCCTATTTCGATTCATTTCTGGTTTTTAACACACATTCACCAATATAATACAAGGGGTGCTGATGGTCTGCACATATATATATATATATATATATATATATATATATATATATATATATATATATATATATATATATATATATATATATATATATATATTAGAGGTGTGCGAACCCATGTTTTGTTCGAACCGAACTATGAACGAACCCAAGCAAATATGTTGCCTCGAACTTCGAACCTCTGAAATAGTATGTCTAAGGTTCACTGTCGAACTTCGAACTACTTAGAAATTCAAAATCGAACATCGAACTACCCAACATTTTTCAGTGTTCATATATCATTCCTTAAATACAAAATTTAGAAATATTGTAACATATTTGATATGTAAAAGATTCCCACTCTCTTTACAAAAAGGAAGGGTTGACAAATTTGCAGGTTGATTGGGTGAAAATGCCTTTCGGTGCTGATCGTTGTAGAGATGGGTCAACGTTAAATCAAAAACACAAAAACAAAAAATATTTTAAACTTTTTTTAGATTTCTAGATCTATAGATAAGCTCAGTTGTAAATATGTTGTTGTTTGGTATTGGCTAGGCAGTTTTAGCAAACAGATTGAGAGGGTTCAAAGTGAGCATGATAGATATAAAATAAACCACTTACAAGTTTGAACTGTCTCCTGAATATTTAACTGTTTTGGCTCACTGTGAAATAAGGCATGTTGACACCAGTGTTTTCCAAAGACAATCTGCAATTATCCTCAAATTCTAAAAATTTACGTTACCGATCGCCTTCGAACACCGCCATCATAATGTTGTTACTGAAATAGGTGTTGGGAGGCTAGGATATACAAGAAAAATAATTCTGTGATTGCTAAAGGGCTCCGTCGTGTCTCAATGTGTACCATCTACTATCAAAAATATGCATGAGTGAAATCTCCTGAAATTACGCAATCGACTCAATGACACCGATAACGAGTTTAAAGCGCCGCTACCGAGTTAAAGGGGCCGCAACTTCGCTACCTTTGTCAACATTCAATGCCTGTAAAGTGAAATTTCGAAGTATTTTTGAGCAACGAACTTCGAACTATTTTGAAGAATTACATATTACGAACTTCGAACTACTTCGACATCGCCTGTGCGAACATATTTTCGAACCGAAGGTTCGGTTCGAGTTCGGGTTCGGTTCGGAATTTCGAAGCTTCGCACACCTCTAATATATATATATATATATATATATATATATATATATATATATATATATATATATATATATATATATATATATATATATATAGAACCTATACAAGCGGAGCAATGAAGTCAGTGTTTTTTAGAGGTATCAGAGAGTTTAACAGCTTACCTGATGATTTAAGAAATTGTGGTACATTGGGGTTATTTAGAAGGAAGCTTTTTCAGTTATTAATGTTGAGAGCACATGTATGATTAATTGTTTTTTTTTTCTCTTAATTGTCGATTTGCTTGTATGTATTATGATTTTCTATATTGAAATAAACGTATTATATACCCATTCTCAACTGTAACATTACACAACAACATTCTTTGCACTACTAAGAACCCAACGCTCCTACAGTCATATGTCAAAAAGCAGACATGCGCAGGACAGTGGCGCACAATCCATTATTGTATATTATGGCACATACCGTATTATTCACAATTATTTGCCACATACAAAGAGTAAATACCAGTCCCCTAACCTAAAGTTACAGGTTTAAAAATTTCAAGTGCGTTATGGTAGCGAACTTTCATTAAATGCACATCAAATTTCAATAGCTCAACTTGCTATTAACCTAAGGGTCATTAGTCGGGAAACCAGCTTTCTCTTGAACATTTTGAGTTTATTTTTGGAAAATGTTTGCACATTTTCGAACAATAAAGTTGTTGTGATGAAATATGGTACATTGTTTCTACTATATAATGCCTGATTGAAGGTGTAATTAACATGGTGCCTCAAGGATCAATACTTGGTCCAATTCTGTTCAACTTGTTTACCGCTGATGTGAATAGCGTTCCTCTACTGTCGACTCTTCACTGTTTTGCAGACGATATGCAATTATATATTCCTCTTAGTGTATCTAATGCTGATGAACAGATTGGGTGGTTAAATGGAGATCTGCAGAGAGTGCAGATGTGGGCGTGGAGCAACAACCTCAGCTTCAATCCTGAGAAGTGCAATTTTCTCATTCTTGGCACCTCCTATAATGTTCTGTTCTTATACATAGAGCTGCAAGTTTTAAAAGATCCTTTTGTTGCCTAATATCTTACCTATTCAATTATCTGCATAGAAAGGGTATAACTTCCCTTTCAATAAGGGCTGTAAAATATGCTTTGGAACAGAGTCTGTTAGCTGAGACACATGAACTTGATATTACCCTGTTTTAAATTTTTTTTGTAGCTGGATATGTTGAAAAACATTTCGCTGAACATGTCCATTTTTACTGTGAGGCTAATGAGGCTACCTATTTTTAGAACCACCACGCACATGGCGTCGAGTGCAGTGCAACAATAATATGCTGTCGTACAGTGGAGTTTGACGTTTCATCACATCTTATACCCTCTTAACAAATTACGTATTTTACTAATAGTTAAGTGCATACAGTTGGAAGTAATTTTTTAAGATCAGAATACTATACTGTGATTATGTGACATGATGATCAATGAAATAGGAGGGGGCGGGGCATATGCGCATTATCATATCTTGTATTATTATATCATGGCATTAACAGTTCTGGGTAAGTGTGTGCTGCTGAAGACTTTCTCCTTTAACATACTCCATAGGTAGGTATCCGGTGGTGTAAGATCAGGGGAATGTGATTGATAGTTGAAATTAGAACCGCAAAAAAAGATGCGTCCTTCAAAAGTGTCCTGCAGCAATGCTATCGAGGGTACAGCGGTGTGACTGGTCGCCCCATCCTGTTGAAATCACTGTCTTTCAATCCAAAGGTTACTGGCACGACAAAACCTTCTGAGATTCCGGACAAATGGCATGTTTCTATAATGTTCCTGGGTAACAGTAAGAGGTTTGCCATCACCATCCTCAATGAAAACGGAGCAATCACACCGTGTGCTGACACTGCACACCATATCGTCACATGGTCACTATGCAGCGGTTTTTGGATAATAATGTCTGGCTTCTCGAAACCCTCCTTCCGAGTGAATGTGACTTTCGTCGGAGAACCACACATTATGCAAGAAATCTGGATCCTCGTACACCCAAGTCAAAACTTGTCCATAATATACAACCCTGGCATGCATATCTTGGTTGGTCAATCGCTGTCCAACCTGAATTTGATACAGAAATCCACTTACGTCTTTGAACAAACGCCGAAGCGACCTATTGCTGATATTTAACTTGAATGATGTTCGCCGAAGACTTCGATTCAGTGATTCCAAAACCTGATTGATGACACTTCCATCGTACTCATTTGTTCTCAGTTACTAGCCTACCAGCCCTTCCCTTCCGTTGGCACAATACACTGCCAGTACGATGAAATTTCTCAACAATAGAAAGCATAACTACGTTGGTTGGTGCCCCTATCAAATTGTTTCATCACTAACTTCAAACTTTGTCCACCTTGTTTGCCATTTCCGAACGATCGAAAATAATGCTCAACAATAAACACTTTTTCTTAAATTGTGAGACCCATTCTCAACTATAACATCACACAACAACGTTCTTTGCACTACTAAGAAACTTTCTTTGCACTACTAAGAACACAACGCTGCTACAGTCATATGCCATATGTCAAAAAGCAAACATGCCCATGGCGCGTAATTAATCATTGTATATTATGCCACATATCATATTACACAATCATTCGCCACATACAAAGGGTAAATACCAGTCCCCTAACCTAAAGTTACACGTTTAAAAATTTCAAGTGCGTTATGGTAGCGAACTTTCATTAAATGCATCAAATTTCAATAGCTCAATTTGCTATTAACCTAAGGGTCGTTAGCCGGGAAACCAGTTTTCTCTTGAACATTAAAAGTTTATTTTTGGAAAATGTTTGCACATTTTCAAACAATAAAGTTGTTGTGATGAAATATGGTACATTGTTTCTACTACATAATGCCTGTTTTCATTTAAAAAAATACATATTTGTTATCAAAAACATTTTAATGAAAATTCACTACCACTTGCTGCATCCAGACTTTTCCTTATTTGTACTGTTTTATTTTTATTTATTTAGGCGCCCTCGTGGCGCAGGTTGCTAGGTGCCAGCCTGCTTAGCGAGAGGTCCCGGGTTCGATTCCTGGGCGAGCCAACGAGAAGTTAACTTTGTCTGGAAAATAAAAATAGCGAATGATGGGAAATGAATGTGCTAATGGCCTGAGATGCCGCAGCCAATAATATTATTAAAAAAAGAAATAATTTTTATTTAACTAAATGGGATATGTGCTACAAGCAGTTCTCCAGCTTGGCGTTCTGCTGGATGATATCCGGAATGTCAATAAACGTGACACATGTATCTCTGTAGACTCTTAATGTAGTCCACGTGGGTCGGTTTATAATTTTTGTCTAGCAGGTTGCAGTTTTTGAGCAGACCACCACCACCAATTTCTTCTGTAAGTGATATAGAAACACTTACAATATAAAATACCATTCTTAAACCCTAGGCCCTATAAGCAGATTTCTACAAGTTGCTTTTGTGGCGCTCAGCCTGATAAAAAAAAATCTGGTACAGAATACAGAAGAATACAAACGAATTTTGCCAATCGTGTATAGGAGACAGCACATGAAGATAAGGAGACATTGAATAAAAAAATCTCGTGGGTGATGAAATTTTATTCTTTCTTATTTTATTGCACAGACACTTGTAAAAAAATACATTTTCTCTAAAACTTAAATGGTGTAGGAAAATATTAATACATTATTATATATAAATGTTCACCCAAATATCTTATGATTACATGAATTTTCTAATGTAAATACTATTTACGTTCTATTAAATATAAACAATTGACAATAATTAAGAAAAAAACAACATACATATAAAAATATTTTTATTTCCTTTACTTTTCTAATAAGGCCCCTCCAGAATTTTGTTACGAACTTAAGTTTGCATTTTTATATTAGATTATTTATTTTCTTGCAGTTGTGAAGCGCTTTATTATAAATTGGTAACCTTACATCAGTCAAGCCACATTTTTGACAGAAAATATCAATTTTCTTTATTATAAACCGCTTTTGTTGTTTTTATCCATAATAATCATAGGTAACTTGAGCTATTATATCTTATATATGTTTCCTAATTCTAATTTTTTAAGTGCAGTATTCGTATTCATTTGTTTTGTTCTTTCTCATACAATGATTTCAATTCTTTTTTTAGTATTTTGCCCGACTGAGTCTTTGGAATGTTTTCTATTACACATATTCCACCAATTATACGTTTGTATTCTGCTATTTTGTCGTTCACAAACTCTGTCAAGTTCTTTATATCCAGTGTCTTATTTGCTTTAGGCACAACATAAGCTCTTGGAACTTCCCCATACTTTTCATGTGGTACCCCTATCACAGCAGCATCTCCCACCTCTGGATGGTCCCTTAAGATCTCCTCAAGTTCTGCAGGAGGCACCTGAAAATGTTAGATACCTACATATTAAATTTTGCAAATTTCCGCACGAAAAGTTGTGTTAACTAGTTGTGAGGTCAAAATAAAGTAATCATCCAAGCTAGTTGTAAAGAAGTGTAGATTGTCAATGTGTTGTACAAACAACTTAAAAAAGAATCTTCGGTCAGCAGTAAATTTGAAAATTCATTGAAATTCTATAGTGGTCCGTATCAAGTTTGGGAAATATAGCTCGACCAGTAAAATAAAATGCGGATTACGAAAAGTGAAATTGCAGAAATAAAAAATATTGTAAAGGAAGAATTAGCAGAATGTCTACGTAATACGAGTTTTACTGACAATACAACTGATAAAATTATAGATCTGGTTATGGAAAAACTGGCTAAAAAAGAATGAAATGATGCTGAAATATAAAAATTTTGAATGGTAAGTACAAATATAAACTGAAGAAAACGAAGTATTAAAAGAAAGGGTCGACAATTTGGAACAACATATTATATGTAAAAATGCACCTAGAATACAGGGAGTTCCCGAAATCTCTCAAGAAGATGCCAGAAATGTTGTTGCAACTATATATACAAAAAATTTAAAATTACAAGTCCATGAATGGATGTCATCAAATGTTATCGAGTGGGTAAAACACCTGAAAATAACAAACCTCGACATATATCGGTCAAACTTGGTTCAGATAAAGTATTTAGTAATGTTATAAAAAACAAAAAACATTTCAAGAGAAGCAATATATTTATTATGGGGAACTCACTAAATCGAAGTTGGCATTACGTTGTGCCAAGGGAAAGGTGGGTAAAAGAAAAGTCTGGATTTGGAGAGGTAAAATTTACATCAATAACGATGATGTAAAAACTAGAATAAAACGATATATGCTGACCTTGGAAAGCTGTGTGGTATAATTCGTAGCGGAAATTGTGAGCACATTGTACGGATCTTTCCACTTTTCTGTGACTCTATTAACTGTAAGTTTCTTTGCTTTTTTTTACATTGCAACAAGAGATAGCGTATTTTGTAATTGAAATTAAATTAAGCGGCTGTAGGTTAGGTTAGGTTCGGTTTGTATGTGAGTGGGCCATACCGGTCCCTCCACTGCGACCATATGGTCTATTGTGGCTCACGCCTAAAAGTCTATATTTCGCCCAACAAAGCTAGCCTCCTACAGAGGTCGATAATTTTTTGGGCGAAAGTTGATCCAGATCCTCCGGAGCAAGCTTTATCTTGCCAAAGAGCAGGTATCTAGTCCTGTCCGCTGCCGGACCGGAACACAGTACGTGCTCTGCTGTCTCGTCACTCTCCATACATAGCCGGCACTCGATCTTCTGACCGACCCCAATGTGGTGCCGCAAGCGGCAGTGTCCTGTATACAGGCCGACTAGAGTACTCAGTTGTCTGTTTAACTCTAGAAGTTTTTTAGCCCTTGACTCAGACAGGCCATTTATGAAGGCCTTAAAGTGAGCTAATCCTGGAAGATTTTGCCAATATTGGATTGTCATTCTTTCTGTCCGGGTCTTTAAGGTGAGTTTTGCTGTGCATGATGTTATCTCCAGCACCGGTTCTGGTCCGACAAAGTCTCTCTGGGCACCACTCCTGGCAAGCGCGTCGGCCGCAACATTGCCATCATGGTCCGAGTGACCCGGTATCCAGACCAGCGACACCTCATTACAGCTGCCCAATTCGTTAAGGGCAGATTTACAACTCCATACCGTTTTTGAATTACACCGATAGGAACCAAGAGCCTTTATTGCAGCTTGGCTATCTGCACATATCTTTATCGATTTGTGTGTGCACTGGTTTTTTATACTTTCCCTTGCACACATCTCAATGGCATACACTCCTGCCTGGTGTATGGTTGCGTACTTGCTGAGGCTAGCTGATAGTCTAGCATCGGTGCTGGTCCATATGCGCCGGCTCCTACTCCCATATTGGTTCTGGAGCCGTCAGAGTACCAGCAGAGATCGGCTCTCAATAGAGTCGTTTGATTTCGCTTCCAGTCCTCCCTTTCCGGGAGGACGGTCTTGAAAGACAGATCTCTACTGATCTTTGTAGGCATCAAGTCTTGAGACCATTCCCAGAATCCCGTGACCCTCAATGTCATCGAGGAGTCCGGACCCTCCCAGACTGACTTCCTTCGGCATGCTGTCGGCCGTTTGCTTTAGTCTGTACGTTGTCCACCTCGCCACCCTCTCCAACCATATGTGAAGAGGTGGAATATTAAGGAGGAGCTCCAGAGCGGCTGATGGTGCGGTGCTTATCGCTCCTGTTATCATCAGACAAGCTTGTCTCTAGATGAGCCAGATTGGCCCTCGCGATACCACGAAGTGCCTTAGGCCACCAAACTATGGCTCCATATGTTATCATTGGTCTGATAACCACTACATAGAGCCAGTACATCTGTTTGGGGTTTGTTCCCCAGTTAGCGGCTGTAAGGTTACTATTAAATTGTGTGTGTAGAGCTGCAGATAAGTTTATTACTTCCACATCGTCGATACGTGCGGAAGTATGGCATTGGCGAGAAAAATTTCAATTTTTTTTTGCTTAAACGTAGAAAGTGTTAAAACATATAGAAAACATTTTTTGGGAACGAAAGTTGTTTGTGTCTGTCGATCTGTCTGTCTGTCTGTTTGTAGTCACCATAACTTTTGAACGAATTGAGATTTCATGTTCAAATTTGGTACACTGTTAGCACCTGACAAACGAAGGGTTCGGATTGTTTTTGCGTAAAATCGCTCCAGGGGGTAGGGGATGATTTGGTGTAAATTGAAAATTTTCCGTTTCGAATAATATAACGTTTTGGGTTTGTCCATTAGAAAACTTTCAGTTTCATCAAACATCTGGTATTCTATCCTAAAATTAAAATAGGGGTTGAATGTGTGGGGTGGAATATCGGTGACAGAAATTTCAAATATTTTCTTTGCTAAAATGGCGTAAAAAGTCTCAAAACATATCGAAAACTTGAATCTAGAACGAAAAATTTTTTGGCTGTCGAGCGGTCGGTCTTTTGGCCTGTACGTCTGTCTGTTAGTGGGCGCAATAAGTTTCGAACGAATTGAGATAGCATCTTCAAATTTGGTAACCAACTAGCACCCGACAAATAAACAGCTCAAGTTGTTTTTGGGTAAGATCACTTCAGGGTATAGGGAATAAATGAAAGGTGATTTGGTAAAAATTAAAATTTTTTCGTTAAAACTCTAGTAATATATATATTCAGAAGTTAATGGGTACAGGAATACGAATATTTTCCTTGTGCTCAAGTCATGGACCCTAAATTCATTTCATGAGAATATCTTTCTGAGGAGAGTATATTACTACATCTATGTGGAAGTTATGATTCAATTTGCAGCACTATTGTAAAATAGCTACTTTGAATTTAGGTCTATATATATGGAATTTAATTTTTGCATTTCTGCTTCGGTTTCTGATCAACGTGGAACTTATATAGCGATTAAGTTTCACCTGCTACAAGTGTATATTGTATTCAGGCTATCTTTCTTGTTTATTGTTATATTTTGTTGTTCTTCATGTTTTATAGATTTCGGAAACATGGTGTACTTCTGTACACAATGTCAAACATATCAAACTCTGAAATAAGCTCTTACTGCTATTAACTACTCTGCTGAGAGGGCTGTATTTGCCATAGTTAGTTCGGTGGAATTTACTGTCCAGCATGCCAGTGAACAGTATGTGGACAAACTCTTATTTTGAATTGAGACAGGATATCAGAACTATGTTATAAGTCCATTGAGAAATTTGTAAACAAGGCATAGGTAGAAGAGAATATGCCTAGTATGAGCGGAATGTAGATCAAAATAAGAATGCAATAAACTATAGCTCCATCCAAATATAATAGCGTGTCGAATTTATAGAACACAAAGTTTTACAAAACTTGCTGAGCATTTTCAATTCTGTCAATATGTACAGCATAGTCAGGTGATCAAATCACTGAACAATAATCAAATAAAGACCGTATAATCGATGAGTAGAGGATGGTCAACTTAGGGACACTGCTAAAAAGATTAGTGATTCTAGTTATCAACCCAACATTTTTGCAGCTCTTGAAGCAATGGGACCAATATGATACTCAGATCACGAACAGTATAAACCCACCTTAAGGGGATGCCATCTATGAGATACTTAGCATCTGCAGTGGTAGGTAAATTGGTAGGTAGTTCAATGGAAAAAACTAAATTATAAAACACTTACTTTAGATTTAAATGAAAATCATTTGTATGACACCATGAAGACAAGAACTCTAAATCATGCGAAGGGTCTACATTTCAGGAGCTGCATACACAGCGAATACTGTGTGCATGGAATAATGCAATAGGACCTCGGTTCTATTTTGTTGGTTTTCGGAACCCCGAGGTAATGATTAACAGAAACGTGTTGCTTGTTGATTTCTTGCCTCGTGGTGACACAATAAATTCTACGACGTATTGCGATACCTTAAAAAAGGCGAGGCATGTTGAATAAGGGGATCGTTTTGCTTCATGACAATTCAGCTCTCAAACTCAAGATCTCTTCGCATCTTTACACTGGGAACAACCTGATTACCCTCCATACAGTACCGATCCTGCGCTCAGTGACTACCACTTGTTCCTGAATTTGAAGCAGCATCTGGGTGACCAGCACCACGACGACGATGTGAGGTCAAAACAGCTGTGTTGCAGTGGTTGTGAAATCAGGAGCAGTCTTCTATGAGGATGGGATTCAAAAGCTCATTGCACGATATGATAAATTCCTCAACATTGGTGGAAATTATGTGGAAAAGTAAAATAAAGTACAGGCATTTATGTAAAAATAAAATTGATATTAAGAAAAGTTTAATTGCTTTTTTAATTTCAACACGGTATTTACTTTAAAAACACGCCTCGTACTTTCTTGTATACCCAAAATAAATATTCTAACATACCTGGAATCCTTTGACCTTAATGAGTTCCTTGTATCTATCTGTGATGTACAAAAAGCCTTCATCATCATATTTGCAGACATCTCCAGTTCTAAACCACCCATCAAGGAAGGAGTTCTGATTCTCCTGGGGTCTGTTGTGATATCCTCTCATCACCTGAGGTCCTTTTACTAGTACTTCTCCAACTTGATTAGGACCTAAGGGTTCGTTACCTGGTTTGTCAAGGTCTATAATCTTCACTTGTGTATTAGGAACCAATTTACCTACTGTACCGGATAATTTCTTTTTCTGTGCCTGTCGTGGAGTCAGTAAGGCAATTACTGGAGAAGTTTCTGTTAGTCCAAAACCTATAAAAGGGATATAAGAAGTTAGTAGTGGTTTTTCTTTTGGGAATTTTGATGGTAGAACCAGTAAGAGTACAAAATGCATTTTTACTAATAATGATAATAATAATAATAACATTTATTTGTCTTAAATAACAATGCATTATAAAAAAGAACATGTTATTGATTTAACACTACCGCCAGGTAAATTTACTTGTAAAACTTTTGTATTTTAAATATGCAATATAAATAAGATATGTGCAGCTAAATACTCGCGGTCGGAATTTTAGCAGATTATCCATCATGAAAGAATGAATGCACAGAAAAAGAGAAATGGTCCAATGGGGGCACTTAACTACTGTTCAGAGAATGGGTGAATTAGTGAAAATTTGTTGGTACAATGGCTGGATCACTTTAAAAAATCTGTCAAGGCAACCAAAGAAAATCCTGCTTTATTAGTGAATTTTCGTAGAAATAATTCACAATTGGCGAGATCCCGACTTTTGAATTCAAAAAAAATTTATTCAAATGAGCGTGAACTGGGACGCCTAGAACCCATATCCGGGGTCAGTTTCAATTTGCTTTTGACAAAATTTGGCAGGTACCTTCCTTTTGTTAGTGGCTTGGATAAGTTCGTTAGCCAGGAAAATTGGACCAGGTTTTCCGGGAAAAATTTGGGGTTTTATGGGAAAATTTTAGGGTTTTCTGGAAAAATTTTTGGGGGTCTCTGGGAAAATTTTGGAGTTTTCTTCAGAAAAAAATTAATATCTCCAAAAATTAAAAAGCTACGGTAACCAAATTTTGTACGTAGGTTTCACATATAAAAGGTAAACTACAAACCAAAATCTAGTCCTCTATGTTACAAGAAAAAAGTTATAAGCATTTAATGAAAAAATGTTTGGTGCCAGATAATTTCTATGAAAATTCACTACATTATCGCACTTGCTGCGTCCAGACTTAAAAGGTTAAAAACCATTCTACTCACTACACCCTAGAGCCCTACACTGTAAAAAAAGAACTATCAATGACAGCATACCGTCGCACTGACACAGAAGTAAATGAGGAATTGTCTCATTGGCGGCGATCGGCGATACTGGGAAGCATAAAGAAAGGTGGCTACGATGCTGTAGTTGTAGTCAATGGGCTCATAGAGACACGTGCAGAAATGGAATGTGTGGACGCGGACGTATTTAGTGAATTCGCGGATAATGGCGTGCTATGTCGCCAAGATGGGGTATCGTGGCAGGCAATACCGGCCATTCATGAAGTTAAAAAAATCATATTTGTACTTTTGATCAGTCTTTATTTTTAGAATATATTGTGTTGTGTTTCGCAGTCTAGATGCTTGAATTTTCGCGTTTTCTGTCAATTCTATTTGAATAATGAGGAAAATGTGGACCAAAAGTCTTTGAGGGTGCGGCATTCCCCGGCTTCGTCCAGGGGTTTTTCCTTTCCCTTCTGCATGCATACAACCACCCACGATGCATAAACCAACAGAAAAATTTCTTGGTAACAACCCCCCAAAAACGAGACCTGGGGCAAATAAGGGTTCTGTGCAGCGTAAACAGGATTTTAAGAAGGTACAGCTGCAATATTATATAAAGGCAGCCCCATAATTAATTGGACATTAGCTAACGGGAGATAGCCGGCACAAAAATAAAGCGACTGGGCTTAACATGCCTTAGTAAAATGTTACTAGTTTTCGTTTTATAGGGTATTTACATAATTTTTCTTAAAACTATTTCTTCAAATATTTTGAAAGTGTTTCAACCTATTGTTATGAAAAGTCGCATCGTATTATTAGGCATTATGGGTAATACGATGACGGTATCAATTTCAGCACTGCCGCTAGGTGGCGCCACCGACAGCAACACTGGTTCACTAACATGGTCATAATTTTTTGTCCACCCTGTATGCACATTTTCGAAGAAAACTAAAGAAAGTCCACACAGAAAAGGTATACTTCCTTAGAGTCGAAAAAGTTTACCGTTTTCAAAATAAACGTACTTTTTCGACGAAAACAAAAAATCTGTATTTTTTGTTGGTAAGTATGTTATGGTAGCAACTAGGAACTTGTTTACTATAACTTGTCAAAATCGACTGATATTAAACAAGTATCTTTAATTGTCACTTTATTCTTGTTATTTGCGTTAAAATGCCGCGTCATAATGATTTTCCAAATTCACAAATGCAAGATATGGTGTGTCTTTATGCCCAGAAAAATTTTTGCTCGTGCAGAGCAGCACAGCACTATTTTGAGCTTTATCCTGATAGAAAGCAACCAAACCAAAAAACTTTTTACGCACTGTATGATAGATTAGGTGAAACTGGCTCATTTCATCCCAAAAACAGAAATGCAGGAAGACAGAGTGTAAGTGATGCTGATATGGAAGACGAAATCATAGATGAAGCCTCATTCACCACAAGAGGTGTGTTCATTTTGCGGAATATCCATACCTATGCGATTGAAAATCCTCATGCTATCCGCGAACATCATTTTCAATACACATTTGGTGTGGCATTCTTGGAAATTGTATTGTGGGATCATTTAAACTGCCACCTAGACTTAACGTATCTCTTGATTTTGAGATATAATTTACCGATCATTTTAGAAGATGTACCTTAAACTTTAAGGAGTGACTTTTGGTTCATGCATGATGGTGCACCAGCACACTACATCCGAGATGTGCGAAATTATTTAGATGCAATTTACCTTTAAAGGTGGATTGGTGGAGGTAGTGTGCACCCATTGCCAGCACGTAGTCCCAAATTAAATCCGCTAGATTTTTATTATTTTTGGGGTTATTTAAAGTCACTGGTCTACAAAGATCAAATAAATAACTGCCAGCAATTATGGGAAAAGATAGTACAGGTGTTAATGATGTCAGAGCTCAAAAAAATTCATTTTTTAAAGTAAGAGATAATTTTTATAAACGAGTGAGAAAATGCATCGCCGAAAATGGTAAACACTTTAACTACTCTGATTTGTTGCTGTTTTGCTTCTAAAGTTGCAGTTTAATTTTAGATTAATTTAGCTACGTAGATTAATGCAATTTGTAACAATCTTTCCCATATGTATTTTGTTAACTATTTCTTTTTAATTAATAGTTTTATAGATGTAATTTTATTTCATGGCTTTGTTGAATTCTTAATAAAAATGTTTTTTTCGGTAAAGTACATTTTATTGTGCTAAAAAGTATCTACAACAGATACACATAATTTGCACTAAGATCGAAGCCTTCGAGAACACATAACGTTAATTTAATTCCAATTAAAAACTACGTTTCTTTTGAAAATGGTCAACTTCTGCGACTTCAAAGAAGTATATCTTTTTTGTGTGAAATTAAGTGGGCTTTCTTTATTTTTGTTCGAAAATGTGCATACAGGGTGGACAAAAAATTATGATAATGTCAATGAACCAGTGTTGCTGTCGGTGGCGCCACCAAGCGGCAGTGATAAAATTGATACCGTCATCGTATTACCCATGATGCCTGATAATACCATGCCACATTTCATAATAATATGTTGAACCACTCTCAAGATATTAAAAAAAATAGTTTTAAGAAAAATTATTTAAACACCCTTAAAACGAAAACGAATAACATTTTATTAAGGTATGTTGAGCCCAATCGCTTTATTTTTGTGCCAGCCATCACCCCTTAGCTAATTATAGGGTACCTGTATAGGTCCGCCTAAGCTGTTTTTCTCCATTGTTAGTTTATACTTCCTTTTATCCTGTTCCCCGCCCATGACCTCTATTCACTCCAGGTCCCGTGACTTTCTTGGGTGTTGGTTGCAAGAAATTGTACTTATGGTTTATGCCTCCAAGGGGGGTTCTAAGCATGTTTCTAAAACATTTTTTTAATAGCCCTCCGTGAGCTCATCTACAAATTTACCAAGTATTATTATATACTACTAATCTACTTGTTAATTCTAAGATGTGTGAGTTTTTTGCTTAGAAATTGATTGTAGAAAATTATAAAACTATTATTTTGTAGTGTACAAATATATACCTACCTAGATATTATACAATCAAACAATTTATTTATTGTGATTAGTTGCATGTTAATAAATGTTAATATATCAAGTACATAAACTATTTAAAAAACCCTAAACCTGCGTTGTGGTTTAGAAGAAAAACATTTGTGTCCAATTTGAGGCGTAAGCGATTTACAATTTCATATATATTAATTAATTTTTTCATCCTTTCGAAGATAAACCAATTAGTTGGACCCATTAATTTAAAACCCATTAATATTTCATTACTGTCTGTTACTATGTGAAAAAAATGTTAATTTAAACTTGCTATTAAATGTTTAATTTTCTTATAAGCCCAAAAAGAACGTAACTTTGAAAAGCCGAACACAAAAATGCCGGCTGATTTCAATATTCAATGTACTATTATTCCACTAGATTTAAATTGGGGATACATGTCACATATTCCCGCGCCACTTTCTGATTGGTCGAGAGTTGCGATGTAACCTGTTTAACCCTTGGCTCGACTTATCCATCATTCTGTTAACAACATGCTTGCTTTCCTGGTTTTCTGATATCTCTATAACCATTTTTGAAGGTCTCAATGATTCGAAAATTTAATTGGGATTTAATATCTATGTTAATTCAATACTTTAAAATGAGAAAAAAGTGTAAATTAAAACATTTACCTTGGATAATATTCAGGTTCCTGTTGGCTTTCTTATACATTCTTTCTTCATCTAAAGCACCTAACGGGGCAGCTCCACTGACGATAGTTCTTACAGACTCTAGGTCTTCGGACTTTACTGCAGGACTCGATGCCAAATATAAAACTGTAAATAGTTGTTTTTATAAAAAATAAAACAATAAAGATTTTAATTACTTATTGGCGGTACTACAAAGAGCACGTCTGGTTTGTGTTGTTTGAGCATGTTCATATATATGTCCGGAGAAAACTTTGGCAGGCTTACAGTCTTAGCTCCGATGTGAAGGGTATGTAATAAGTTGATCGTTAGACCGTAAATGTGGAAATGTGGCAGCACTGCTGGTATGACGTCTTGATGATCAACTAAAAAAAAATCGAAGGATTAGTAACATTTTAAATCTAGCAGAGTCAGAAAAACGTTCGTGGAATTTTCGTTTTTTTTGTTGTTGTTGCAGTAATCATTACAATAAAAATAAACTTATGTATCAACCCCTTTAGACAGTAGAACAATATAACTTATGCAAACAAACACTATAATATATTATCAATAGAAAATAATGCCCACAGGGGTACTAGCACCTGTACCTGATACCACAGACATTAATGACTAACAGCTTTATTGCCTAATAAATCTGCTCCTCAGCCAAAGACACGAAGAACCCATACAAAACCCGCAGACCATACAAAACAAAAAAGTTATTAAAAACAACCCATACACACGAAAATCAAAATACTTAATCGGTCTATTAGTGAATTTTTATTTAAAAAAATTCACTAATAGAGAGGTATCGATGGTGAGACATTGCAAAATTTTGTTCAAACGAGAGCGAATTTGGGCCCTTAAAACCCATATCCGAGGTCAGTTTCGATTTTTATATGTTTATATAAATGCGTCATTTGCATTAGGTTCCGATTTTTGTTGGTAAAAACGCCGTATCACAATTTTGGATATGTGCCAAAGATGTGAAAAGTTGCAAAACAATTGAAATAACTCGAAAACAAACATGCATTACAATTCGATGGAAAATTCAAAAATCCAATAATACAAGGGGTGTTCGATTTAAAAAAGAAAATTTGTAACGCCGACGACTTATGGGTCACCTGTGATTGTCGAATATAATATATATATATATATATATATATATATATATATATATATATATATATATATATATATATATATATATATATATATATATATATATATATATATATATATATATATATATATATATATATATATATATATATATATATATATGTATCCAACCGATAACGCAAAAAATAATTAACCGATTTTGATGAAACTCGGCAGTGCCTTTCTTTTATTAATAGCTTGGATGAGCTCGCTGGCCAGGAAAATCAAAGTTTTCCGGGAAAATTTTGAGTTTTTTTTCGAAAAACAATTTTTTCTTTGAAAATTACACAGATATTTTGATGAAATTTGGTGTACATATTGCTTTGGGAAAGACCTAACTATGTGCCAAAACTCAGCTTTCTAGGTTTACAGAAATTTGAGCTATTCAAATTTGAAACATTTATTTTTAATATCACCGCGTTTCATTGACAATGGCAAACCTAGCTTATATGAGATCTAGTATGTTGTTGCCCGGTGACGGAACATTTGATATTATTGCGCAGGTCTGTTAGACGCTGTAACTGACGTTTATCGTATGGTATGAGATTGTTTATATGTTTATCTGTTTCAGTCGAGAAGTTATTGTGTTATTTGGGAAATTTTTATATACAAGTGCAAATTATTCCTTTATTAATGTTAGTGGGTGGACCGAACAGTGTTTGTTATATTTTATCAACACATTTAAAGGATCGAAGTTTTACAAAAAAAGACTGATATGCAACAGGTTCGTTATTTTCTCTATGATGCTTTGGCGGTAATTTTAGTTAAGTTTATGGTTTAACGGTCCATAATTTTTAGCAAATTTTCGTACAAAAAAATTCGAATTCGAAATTTTAAAAAGATTTCTTCAAATGAGCGCAAACTAGCCCCCCTGGAATCCATATCCGGGTTTACGTTCAGTTTTGATCTGCTTACATATATACAGGGTGACGTATTTCTACGGTAAAGCTCAATATAGTTGTTATTATACAAGAGACGAGAAAACATTGTATAAGTTAATTATAGGGTGTCTCGAGCTGCATCTTATAAAATTATTTTGACAATCACAGGCTGGCCCATAAGTCGTTGGTGATCCCTACAAAATTTTTTCGAACACCCTTCTTTTATTGCATTTTTTATCGAAATATGTGTGTAAGAAAAAAATCGAGACGCAGTAAGTGCGTTTTGGTAGCAAATTTTCATTAAATGCTTCAAATTTCAATAACTCAATATGCTATTAACCTAAGGTTTGTTGGTTGGAAACCAACGTTTAAAGTTTATTTTCGAAAAATTTGTGTACATTTTCAAACAATAAGTTATTTTGATAAAATATGGCACATTGTTTCTACTATATAGATTATACCGATAACCAAATTGATGACTGCTTGCATAAAAAAATACATATTTGATATTCAAAGCATTTTAATAAAAATTCACTGCCATAAGGCACTTTCTGCGTCCATACTTTTTTCTCCTTCGTCCTTCACCATTTCTACTAGCTTTTAGTGAAATTTCGTAGACAAAATTTCCATATATATATATATATATATATATATATATATATATATATATATATATATATATATATATATATATATATATATATATATATATATATATATATATATGGATTCTAGGTATTTTAGTTCGCGTTCATTTGAAAAAGGAAATTTTGTCTACGAAATTTCAAAGGAGAAAAATAGACCGATTAACTATTTTGATTTTCGTGTGCATGGGTTGTTTTTAATAACTTTTTTGTTTTGTATGGGTTTTTCGTGTCTTTGGCTGAGCAGCAGATTTATTAGGGTGAGGTAGGAGTGTATTGTGAAGCCATAAGGAGGATCTACGCCTGTATTTAATATGTAGAACAGCTTCTTCAAATTAGGGCAACCATAGTTAATAAATTACACAAGATATATGGGATCTCACTATATTTACTAAATAATAACTCACCAGTTGTGGGATAACATACATTAATAGAAGGCTGTGAAAATTGGATCAAATTTGCCACAATATTAGAATGAGTAAGTTCAACCCCTTTAGGAAGTCCCGTAGTGCCACTGGAATATGGTAAAAATGCTAACTCGTTGCTATCCACAGGAGCAAAATCTGGTATATCTATGACATTGTCTGTCAATTGATTGAAGTTAATTGCCCCAGATGGTGTGGGCTCTCCAGGCTGAAACAGAGGACACAAAATATTCTTAGAAGTAAATGTAAATCTTTCTCGAAATTGTGTGTGTTGTTGTGTATATGGTCAGATCGTTTACGTATTTTGATTTATCGAGGTTCTTTTTGTCAATATTTCCTTTAATCTGTATGTGATGAAATAGGAATAAAAGAAAACAATTACCTGCGTTTTAATAGTTATCACAGGTATATCTTTTTTCATCAAAACCAACGCACTGGTCACCTTCTGGTGGAATTCATTTAACGTAATAATGGCTTTTGTCGCTGAATCTTCCAATTGTCTCTTAATTTCATCTGAAAAAATGATAGTAATGTCTTAGTTTACCAGCTCATCAGCACACATCACACAATATCTCAGTCTAGCTTAAACGAATACAATGAAAAATCATTTGCGACATGTCTTGATGATCAACTAAAAAAAATCGAAGGTTTAGTAATATTTTAACTCTAGCAGTCAGAAAAAGGTTGGTGGCATTTCCGTTTTTTTTGGTCGCCGTAAAACCAAAGATTACAATAAAAATTAACTTATTTACACAGTAGGACAATAAAACTTATGCAAACAAACAATTTAACATATGATCAATAAAAAAAGTCTGGACGCAGGAAGTGCGTTATGGTAGTGAATTTTCTTTAAAATATTTTTAATAGCAAATGTCTTTCTTTGATGAAAGCAGGCATCAAACTTGGTTGCCTATATAGTAGAAACAATGTACCATATTTCATCGAAATAACTTTATTGTTTGAAAATATATAAACATTTTTCAAAAGTCTGGATGCAGCAAGCGTGTTATGGAAGTGAATTTCCATAAAAATGTTTTTAATAGCAAATGCGAACAGGCATCAATCTGATTACCGGTATAGCCTATGTAGTAGAAACAATGTAGTATATTTGATCAAAATTAGTTATGGTTTGAAAATATACAAAAATTTTTCGAAAATAAACTTCAATGTTGGTTTCCTAACCAACAAAGCTTACGTTAATAGCAAATTGAGTTATTGAAATTTGAAGGATTTAATGAAAATTCGGTAAATTTGCAATTTAGCTCCCGAACGCTTTTCCAAAAATTGTTTTCAGAAACATTACTAGGACCCCACCTGGATGCACAAACCACAAGAATTTTTTTTGTTCACACTCCCCAAGGAAGTTACGGGACTGGGAGTGAATAGGGGTGCCGGGCGAGGTAGGTAGTAAAAAGGAAATATGAGCAAATCATGCGAAGAAAACTGCTTGAAAGCTGTCTATTTGAAGCCATATCCCCATTAAATCCTGCCTACCCTGCACAGCACCCATATTTGCCCCAGGTCACGTAACTTCCTTGGGGGGTATCAACAAGACATTTTTCTTGTGGTTTATGTAACGAGGGTGGTTCTATGCACACGAGGGGGGGAAGGAAAATGCCTACGACGAAGCAGGACCCCCCCCGTCCGACTTGCGGCAGGGGCGGGGGTTGGGGGGTGGCTGCTTCGTCGTGTGGATTTTTCTTCCTCCTCGCGTGCATACAACCACCCTCGCTGCATAAACCACAAGAAAAATGTCTTGTTCCTACCCGCCAAGGAAGTTACGGCACCTGGGGGGATAGGGGTGCTGTGCGGGGTAGGCAGGGTTTAAGAGGGATATGGCTTCAAGATGTGAAAAACACAGCTTTCAACCCCGTTTTATTCGCATTTTCTGCTCATATTTCTTTGTTACTACCTACCCCGCCCAGCACCCCTACTCACTCCTGGTCCCGTAACTTCCTTGGGGGGGTGTGAACAAGAAATGTTTCTTGGGGTTTGTGGATCCAAGGGGGCCCTAGGCAGGTTTTTGCAAACAGTTTTTTGAAAAGCGTTCGGGAGCTAAACTGCAAATTTACCGACAATTCGCTACCAAAACGCACTTACTGCGTCCAGATTTGTTTCTTACAAACGCATCATATTTCGATAAAAAAGGCAAAAATGCATTATCGAATTTGTTCTACGAAAATTAGCTAGAAAAAATTATAGACCGTTCAACCATAAAATTCACTAAACCTACAGCGAAAGCATCAACTTACTAAACCGACAGCCAAAGCATCAGATAAAGGGTCTGTTTGAAATGAATATTCTGTAAATATTTTAGTAAAATGAAGGGCAATGACGGTTGAATCTGAAACTTACGGGTTTGCAGAACACTCTTCTTGCAACATTTTCTTTTCACAATCGGTATTTGTTTCACGTTCTTTGCCTAAACAGTGCCAATTTTGACGTTTTAAATTGCGAGTTTGACGTTTCGAGGAAAACTCCAAAATTTGTTTCTTTAGCTGCTCGTAACTTTTTGTCCTTAAACTTAGAGACCTAAATTTTGGCACATGGTTCACTCTTTATAATACAAATACGCGTACCAAATTTGGTTGCCCTCACTTTGTTGCTTCCGGAATATGAATTTTTTTAGAAAGAAAACACAAAATTTTTCGGGAAAACCTGGTCCGATTTTCCTGGCTAACGAACTTATCCAAGCCACTTGCAAAAGGAAGGTACTCACCAAATTTGATCAAGATCGGTCTATTATTTTTTGAATTATCGGTACTATATATATATATATATATATATATATATATATATATATATATATATATATATATATATATATATATATATATATATATATATACACGGGTCTCCCCATTAGTGAATTTTTTAAAGAAAATTCACTAAAAAAGAAAATTTGAATCCCCGACGACTTATGGGCCACCCTGTAATTGTAGAAATATTTTTTTAAGATGTAGCTCAAGACACCCTATAATTAATGTATACAATTTTTTTTCGTATCTTGCATAACAACGGATATATTAAGCCTTAAAGATTTTTTACGAAAATTCCACAAAAATGATATACCATTAACCGATAAACTCTATAGCCAACACTACTACCAAAGCATCAGAGAAAGGGTCTATTTGAAATGAATTTTCTGGGAATATTTTAGTAAAATTAAGGACAATGACGATTGAAACTTCAGGCTTTGTAAAACATTATCCTTGAGACATTTTCCTTTAATAGCTCATATTAGTTTCAGGTTCATTGCCTAAATATTATGAATTTTGACGTTTTAAATCGCGACTTTGACGTTTTGAGGAAAACCCAAATGTATTGTTTTTTAAATGCCTGTAACTTTTTTGTCCTTAAACCTACAGAGCTAAATTTTGGTAGGTAATTTACCTATAATGATATAAACCCTAGTACCTAGTTTGGTTGCCCTTACTTTGTTAATTCTGGAGATATAAATTTTTTTTGATAGAAAACACAAAATTTTCCGGAAAAACCTCGGACGATTTTCCTGGCGAACGAACTTATCCAAGCCACTTGCGAAAGGAAGGTACTTACCAAGTTTTATCAAAATCAGTAAATTATTTTTTTAGTTATAGGTGTGACACAATGTGTATATATATATATATATATATATATATATATATATATATATATATATATATATATATATATATATAACATATAAAGTCTGAAACCGACCTCGGATTTGGGTTCCAGGGGTCCACATTAGCGGTCATTTGAAGAAATTTTTTCAAAATTAGAAAGTCGGGATCTCCTCATTAGTGATTTTTTTTTAAGAAGATTCACTAATACAATTGATAGTAAAAACATTTTTATGAATATTCGCTACCATAACGCTCTCGCTGCGTCCAAACGTTTTTTATTGAAGAGCCGACATTTTAATAAGAAAATGTCTGACGGAATGGTTTGCATTATAATGATCATATTCTATTGGCTGGTAATTTTTATGAAGATGTCTAAGCGACTGGGTGTAGATATTAATGGTTTCACTAAATGTCTAACTGATCCTAATTTGGTCTTTATAATGAGATTCGTGTTAGTTTCTTCAGCAAAATTGGTGGGCATATTTTATGTCACTGCATGCCTTGTGAAAAGCCTATCAATTGAATAAAAGTTATGGGAATTCCATTATGTTGGACAGCTTGAGAGCACCCACTGACCCAGTTTATGAAACTTGGATGGGGAGCAATGCAGAAAATAATGTCTATTAAAATAAATACATATTGTCAAATAGATGATTTACATTTGTAAAATGCAATAGATACGAATTATCTCTTGCATTAAATATGGAAGCCTACATATTTTCATGAATCGAAAATTATGCTTTTCATCTATAAAAAGTCTGGACGCAGCAACTGCGTTATGGTAATAAATTTTCATAAAAATGATTTGGAACCAAATATTTTTATAACCTTTTCTCTTGTAACATAGAAATCTAAATTTCGGTGTATAGTTTACTTTTTATATCATAAACATATCTACCAAATTTGGTTACGAGTTTTTTTATTTTTTTGCGAAAACCCAAAATTTTCCCGGGTCTGACTTTCCTGGCTAACGAACTTATCCAAGCTACTTATGAAAGGAAGGTACATGCCAAATTTTATCAAAATCACTCCATTATTTTTTGACTTATCGGTGTGATACATACACACACACACACACACACACACACACACACACACACACACACATATATATATATATATATATATATATATATATATATATATATATATATATATATATATATATATATATATATATATATATATATATTATAAATTATATATTTTATATATTCGACTATCACAGGTGACCCATAAGTCGTCGGCGATACGAATTTTCTTTTAGTGAATTTTCGTAGGAAAATGGGGAGATCCCGACTTTTGAAATTTGTAAATTTTTTTGCAAATGAGCGCGAACTAGGACCGCTAGAACCCATATCCGGGGTCAGTTTCAATTTTTATATGTTTATATATATATATATATATATATATATATATATATATATATATATAAATCGGACGGGGTTTTCCGGGAAAATTTTGAGTTTTCATTCGAAAAAAATTTATATCTCCGGAATTAACAAAGTAAGGGCAACCAAATTTAAGAGATGGGTTTATATCATCATAGGTAAGCTACGTACCAAAATTTAGTTCTGTAGGTTAAAGGAAAAAAAGTTACAGGCATTTAAAGAAAAATAAATTTGGGTTTTCCTCAAAGTCGCGATTTAAAATGTCAAAATTGGTCATATTTAGGCAATGAACCTGAAATTAATATGAGTTATGGAAAGAAAATGTCTCAAGAAGAATGCTTTACAAAGCCTGAACTTTTAGTTTCAATCGTCATTGTCCTTCATTTTACTAAAATATTCCCAGAAAATTAATTTAAAATAGACCCTTCCTCTGATGCTTTGGCAGTAGTGTTGGCTATAGAGTTTATCGTTTAATGGTATATAATTTTTGTCAAATTTTCGTAAAAAATCATTAAAGCTCAATATATCCGTTATTATGCAAGTTACGAAAAAAATTGTATACATTACTTATAGGGTGTGAGCTACATCTTAAAAACTATTTCCACAATTACAGGATGGCCCCTAAGTCGTTGGTGATTCAAATTTTCTTTTTTTTTAATCGAACACGCCCTATGTTATTGCATTTTTGCATTTCCATCGAAATATAATACATCTTTGTAAGAAAAGAAATTCGGGACGCAGCAAGTGAGTTATGGTAGCGAATTTTCATTAAATGCTTCAAATTTGAATAGCTCAATTTGCTATTAACCTATAAGGTTGACCAGGAAACCAGTTTTTTCGGGAACCATTTAAGTTTACTTTCGGAAATTTTTGTACATTTTCAAGCAATAAAGTTATTTTGGTGAAACATGGCACATTGTTTCTATATAGATTGATGCCTGCTTTCTTTAAAAAACATGTTTAAAAACATTTTTATGAAAATTCACTACCATAACGCACTTGCTGCGTCCAGAAGTTTTTTTAAATCGAACACCCTTGTATTATTGCATTTTTTTCCATCGAAATGCATGTTTGTTTTCGAGTTCTTTCAATTGTTTTGAAACTTTTCACATCTTTGGCACATATCCAAAATTGTGATACGGCGTTTTTACCAACAATCGGAGCCTAATGCAAATGACGCATTCGGAGAGGTTTTTGTTTATATTATTTCATGAAAAAATCGAGATGCCATGCACCGGGCGCTTTCAAATAGTGACAATAAAAAAAAATCAAAATGTCGTAACTCAATTGATTTAAATAGAACAGTGTGTATTTTGTGTTTCAGAAGTGAAAGAAATAAATGTGTAGTACGTTATTTAAAAAAAATGTTTTCGGATTTTCGTAAATCTTTTTTTGTAAATTTTTATGCAAAACACTTTTTTCGGGAGTTTTGTAGAAAAGCTAACTTGATGAAATATGGTACATTGTTTCTACTGTATAGTTTCTACTGTTAAGGAAATTTGATGCTTGGTTTCATTAAAAAAGACATATTTGCTACAAAGAACATTTTAATGAAAATTAACTACCATAACGCACTTGCTGCGTCCAGACTTTTTATTAATTGTTTGCAGTGCAATAAACGACTTGTGAGCAGGAGCATTGTCTTGCAAACAATCAACGGCTTGTGTACAGGAGCGTTGTCTTGCAAAAAGGAGCACATTTTTGACCAGTTTTCTATGGAATTTTCCCACAATTTTCTGGCGCAATTTGGTTAATAACTCACTATAATATCATCTCGTGACAGTTCTACAATGTTCCATGAAGTCTAGCAAAATCTTTGTTCCAGAAAACTGACCACTGATTTTTTTTTTTTTTTGGTCATGGGGAACCGGAATGCTTCCACTTTTTAGATTGATCTTTGATCCCTGGATCATAGTGTTGGCCCCTTGTTTCGTTCATAGTGACAGAACGTCCCAAAAAGTTTGAAAAATGTTCTTCACAACGGTGGCACATTTTCTTTGACATTGTGAAACAAGCACGCCTCTGATCAACGTTCAAGTATTCCAGAATCTCATTTAGCCAAAAGCCTTTCTCATATCCAAGTCAATCTGAAACACAAGTTCATAGACATGTGCATTGTTCATGTTATACGTTTCAGCCATTCGTACAATTTCAGATCATTTCATGGACAGAATAAATGTTCTTGAGTGATCACAGAAGTGGGTCTTCCAAAGCGACGTTCATCCTTAATCGCCCTCTTTTAAACACCGCAACCCAGTTTTCAGTAGAACACACGAAGTATATTGACCACCTAAGGTTTCTATTACATCAGCAAACATTTATTTGCCCGCTAACCCTTTAAAAACAAATAGTGTAGACTCACAAACTGGCAACGCTGCCTTCAGCAGAAGAGTGTTATTCTATGGTCCTATAGAGGAGAAGATGTGTTTTTGTATTACTAAGATTGCTATGTTGACGATAGTGGAGAATGTAAAATGTTATGTATTGTATTATGAGAGCAAGGTTTTTGAGTTAAGTTTTGTTAAATATAATGTGTAAAATAATACCAACGGTGACGTTAATTTGCCGGTGGACTCGATCTCACGGCCACCGAAGATCCTTATAACCTGGAGTTCAACAAATTCTGTCACGTCAACTTTGGGGCCACTCAAATTTTGGCGCCCAACGCACGGCGCTGGAATTTGTAGCTCCGAGTTGAATCCTAGATTACAAGGCTCGATTCGGAGATCGTGAGATCTAATCCACCAGCGAAATAACGACAACGTTGGTTTAATTTTACACATTATATCCAACAAAACTCAACTTAAAACATCTTCTAACAATACAATACATAACATTCTACATTATACACTATCTTCAATATAGCATTTATAATAGTACTTTTTTTATTTAATAATATTGGCTGCGGCATCTCAGGCCATTAGCACATTCATTTCCCATCATTCAATATTTTTACAACTTTTCCAGCAAAGTCAACTTGGCTCGCCCAGGAATCGAACCCGAGACCTCTCGCTTAGCAGGCTGTCACCTAGCAACCTGCGCCACGAGGGCGTCTATAATAGTACTAAAACACATCTTGTCCTCTATAGTACAATAGAAAACACTCTTCTGCTGAAGGCAGCGATGCCAGTTTGCAAGTACGGCTACAATTGAATGACTATGTGTAGATTTTTCTCAGAAATTAAAAATTTCGTCATAATTAAATTTTGGAGGTCAAACTTTGACAGCTTAACTATAAAACATCATAGTTGTTACCATAGCAACTAAATTAAATTTTGCTTAGTGTAAAGTATACATGATAGCTAGATATTAATATAGCCTCTTATGTTTGTAACGTATTACACGTTTTGAAACTCGCCCATTTTAAGATTAATAATTATTCTTCTATTATAATTTATTAGTCAAGGATCTGCTCACATAAGCTGATGTCATCACGTTTGTCCATAGACTTATGTTTATTCTGTGTCAGAACTACCTGCAGAAGGACTTTGAAATTCTGACAGTTGACTATAGCGCGTGCCTGTTGATAAGAAAGCATATATAAACACCAGAAACTCGTTAATATTCTTCTTTTGCATCAATATTTTCACCAATAACAAGACAATGCACAGCTAAAAGTTACGTTTGTTTCGTTCAGCTATCCCGTACTATCCTGGTTCAGCGTACCATACTGGCTCAGACGTTTTCCAGTCGTACCATCCCCCTTTAGACGTATTCCAGCCTACCATCCTGGTTCTGACGTACCGCAAACGTAGTGCTATCGTATTGCCACCGTAGTGCAATGGTTTTATCCTGGTTCTCCCGTTTTGTATAGCGTATTATCCTGGTTCATTCTTAAATGGAGCCAGCATCCATCATTCATGGGGGCCCAATTATCTAACTATAGAAGAGTTTCGTCAGATTTGAATGACTTCCAATGCTGTAATGGAAGCCATGGGCCTGCTAGAACATCTGAAATAAGCCCTACTGCAAACACATGTAAAGTAACTCTGTTTAATCTCTGTATACTCGATTCTAAATTTTGCTGCTTTATAATTAACAATTTTAACTTTATTTTAAGAAAATTGCTACAAGATGTCATTGTGTTTTTATTGTGAAACTTTTAATGCTTTTAATAATATATATATATATATATATATATATATATATATATATATATATATATATATATATATATATATATATATCTTTTGGAATGTTGCAATACACTGCTACACTTTTAAATATACACTTTAGTAGTATTGTTCCCAGGTTTCCATTTTTTGTTTCTTTAATATCTTTTATTAGTTGTAATTGGTTGATATCTCGTTTTTGGTGTTTTCTGTTGTGAACGTTTGTAGCTACGTTTGATTTGTAGCTAGGTATGTGGATTTTGTTTAATGCTGTTATATATTCCTTGAATCTTGTTTCTATTGTTTTTTTTGTCATTCCTATATATTTTTTATTGCATATGTTAAATTCTACTTGATATATTCCGTTTAATTCATGTGGATTGTGTTCTTGGTTTTTATTTATTTTGTTTATTATTTTGTTATTGGTTTTGTAGCTCATTCTTAAGTTTTATTGTTCGAGTGTTTGTGTTATTTTTTTTTGATGTTGTGTACTTTGTGTTTGTTTCTGGTGTTTTGTTTTCGGTTTTGTTGATTGGTTGGTTTTTTATTTCTTTTACTAGTTTTTCTATTGTTTTTTTGTTGTATCCATTTCTTCATGTGTGTGGTTTTTTATTTAGTTTTGTCAATAATTCTGTTTATTTCTGTTGCCAGTTGGTTTTTCAGTGGCTCTAAGTTTGGGTTATCTATTGAGATTAATGCGTGTGGTGGACACACAACACGCAATAAACTCAACGAACGAGAAAAGAAATACAACATAATATTACAAATAGCACAAAGAAATGGATACAACCAAAAAACAATAGTAAAAGTAGTTACAGAAATCAAGAATAAACCAATTAACAAAACCGAAAACAAAACACCAGAAACAAACACAAAATACACAACATTCACTTATAACCACCACACCAAAAAATAACACAAACACTCAAACAATATGACTTAAAAATGAGCTACAAAACCAATAACAAAATAATAAACAAAATATATAAAAAACAAGAACACAGACATAGACCACACAGGAACGATCATAATCAGTAGCGTGCTGATGATGAACCAGGACAGTTCGAAATACTAACTTTAGCGAAAATACACCTATTAAGTAATGCGGCTTTGGTAGCCAGCCTTCCAACACTAAGTCGTAAGACACAAAGAAACGTGCCGCCACCTAGTTGCGGAACCATGTAGTAGTAGTCTCTATTTTTTAACACTTTGTGTTATTTGGAGTTGGCGTGACAACATACTACTTGGTTCCGCAACTAGGTGGTGGCATGTTGCTTCGTGTCTTACCACTCACTTAGTGTTGGAAGGCTGGCTACCATAGCCCTATTACTTTATAGGTGTATCTTCGCTACAATTAGTATGCCGTACTGACGAGCTCTAGTTAGAGCAAAACCGGTCTACGGTTCTAATTGTTGCGCGAATGCATCTAGCCTTATAAAACAACTGAATATTAAAAAAACCTTGCTTTCAAACCACCCTGAAATATACTTTATTGCAAACCTACATAACCTAACTATAGCATGCTACTTCAAGAAGCCATAGAAATGACACAAAATGAGTTATTTCTAACAGTAAATATGGTGTAATCAGTAACTTACCTCTCTCAAAAAAAAAAACAAAAAATGTGATATTTCTGTTGAAACACAAAATATCGCAACAAAACTTTGCAACAAACTTCCTGCAGATACACTCCAACAAATGTAACTAATGGGCGTTAAAATGAGACGGGAGATTTTAAATTGTTTGACTTGTCTCATGGTACACTTGTCTCAAGGTGGCCCACTCCCCCCTACTTATAAATATTATGTCGCTTAAATAGGAATAAATTTTGTGGTTCTTAAAATATGTATCGTCTAATTTCCCTGCAGGGTACATTCAGATCGATATACCATTATCAATGTTAGAATAAAACATATTTTTCAAAAAAAAGTGGTAAAAGTTATTCGTATGTCATCCAAAAATAAAATCTGATGAAACATGATTCGCGTAATAAAAACTGTGAGCACAAGTAAATACAAAATAAATATTGGCCTACCTGGAGTGTAAACAGGATTGATTGATGTTACTATCAAACCAGCCTCTATAGAACCCAGAGCAGCAATGCAAAATTCTGGAACATTTGGCAACAGAATCGCTATCACATCGTTTGGGGCCAATTTTAATTTTTTTCTAAGTGCTTTGCTCAGATTCCTACATTTTTCCCTCACATCTGAAAATGTGTACTTTCTGCCAGTCAATGCACATTCCTGCAGAAACAAATTTTCATAGGTGATACTGTTGACATACACATTTACCATATTCAAGATTACATAAAAAAATCTTGCGTTTTAACTCCGAAAAATGCCCAAAACTCAATTTTTTATGAAGACAAAGAACTAAATTTTGTTAAATCTGTAGATAGTGTGTCTCTTTAAAATAAACTTGTATTACAAATTTCATCAAAGTTATACAGAAGATTTCCAGAAGGAAACTTAATTCATATTTGGAAAAGTAAAGTATCTGACAAATTATAAACGTAGCAGTTATTTTTCCTTATTAATCGCCAGTAAGATTTTGTTCTAGTCAACCTAATCAAACCGGGTTTTTCAATAACAATAACAACAATAAAATTATGATTTCAGACTCCAAGGTGACAAACTTATTTAGGCGTTTTAAACAAAAATGAGATCTTGTTCAAAACGTATGAAATCTATGCACTATTGTTTCTCCAAATGTGAAAATAAAACTTAAAAAAATATACATGCATCCAGCTGGATTTATTTAAATAGCATAGCAGTACAGGTAACATCATCTGTCTTTGTCCAACATTGTAGATATTGCATTACATAATTCGAAGTGATGTCGAGGATTATTTTAATTTTAATTTCAAATAACTTTATTTTTCTTTGATCAAAAGACTTGAAAATTGGTACACAACCATCTCTGCCTATGTTCTTTTAAATTGTAAAATTTCGCTTTAATCACTTAAAGAATTTAAGGGATATTGCGTTTTAAAAAATATTTTTTAATTTTTTGTTAAGAACAACTGGGCGTTAAGATCTGATGAACGAAGTCATCCAAGCCATTAACAAAATAAAGGTAATTGACAAATATGGTCCAAATCAGTAAAGCATTTTTTGAGTTATCGGTTGGATACACACACACACACACAAATATATATATATATATATATATATATATATATATATATATATATATATATATATATATATATATATATATATATATATATATATATATATATATAAATATATACATATAACCATTTTAGCTGACCGTGGAAATGGGTTGCAGGGGCCCTAATTCGCGCTTATTTGAAGAAATTTTCCGAAAGTCTCACCATCAAAACCTTTCTATTAGTGAATTTTCTTAATGAAAAATCACTAAAAGACGAAGTTAAATAAAAGTTGCAGTAAGGTTTGCCGAGTCATTAGAAAACCATTTGCGTGTATTAACTCTGATTTTCATTGTATGTAAATTTGGAATAATATATAAGTAGTAATAGTCTCCGAGAAGTCTTATCATTTCCAAGGTAAACATTTTAGACTGATCTACTTGGGTTTATCAAAATGCACACATATACTCTACTAAAATGCATCGAAATGTGTGAAATCGTCACTTAATTCTAATTATTGCTTTACTTTAACGAATTCCGGCTTATTTAGCATCCACAAGGTACACGAGATATTTTTACTCTACAAATGTTGATGAAAAAATCTGTTCTTAAAACTTCAAGGCTGACTATTATATTTTACGAAGCTGAGAACAGAATACCTGGTAATTATTCTCCATTATCATGAAAATGTAGTATATAATAACTATATTTTATATAATTATATTTTCTATAAAAAAAGCCTGTACGCAGCAAGTGCGTTATGGTAGTGAATTTTTATAGAAATGATCTGGCACAAAATATTTTATTATAACTTTTTTTTTCTTGTCACATAGAAATCTAAATTTTGGTGTAGTTTAATTTTTATTTCGTAAACCTAACTAGCAAATTTGGTTAATCATAGCTTTTTTGAGTTTTCATTCGAAAAAAATTTTTATCTCAAAATTTTCCCGGAAAGCCTCGTCCGATTTTTCTGAATAACGAACTTATCCAAGCCATTTACAAAAGGAAGGTACATGCCAAATTTTATTAAAATCGGCCCGTTATTTTTTGAGTTATCGGTGTGATACATATATATATATATATATATATATATATATATATATATATATATATATATATATATATATATATATATATATATATATATATATATATATAAACATACAAAAATTGAAACTGACCTCGGATATGGGTTCTAGGGGTCCTAGTTCGCGCTCATTTGCAATTTTTTTTTTCAAAATTCAAAAGTCGTGATCTCCCCATTAGTGAATTTTTTCTACAAAAATTCACTAAAATACCTACTCACGGTTAGAATATAACCATTATACCGTCGAGTAAAGCTAGCACGGAAATTCTACATCATTTTGCTCAAACTTGACGAAAATCTAAGATATCGATTACAATTTATTCAATTAATCAAATTAAAATAAAAGCTCCTAGTTGTATTTGACATTGCCGAATGTTGAAAATTTGTTGGACTTATTGGGTAATGTCACTAGAGCCAAATGAGCTTTCGTTGTACTTTTATGTGTATACTGTGTTATCCAAATGAAGTGTTCATTGTTGGCAACTTTGTCATTATTAAAAAAAGTCTGGACGCAGCAAGTGCGTAATGGTAGCGAATTTTCGTAAAAATGTTTTTAATTGTAAATATGTCTTGTTCTTAAAAGGACATTTAGTTGGCAGTAAAACCTATATAGTAGTAACAGTGTATCATATTTCCTTAAAATAGCTTTATTGCTTAAAAAAGTGCAAACATTTTCCGAAAATAAACTTAAACGGTTCCAGAAAACAATGGTCCTATTTTCCTGGTCAACGAACTTCTCCAAGTTACTATTACACCTACCAAAATATAATTATTCACAAACAGCTCTAGGACCAAAATTCGAAAAAAAAATTCACGATTTTTTTTACAGAAATTGCCTTTAGTAACGGTACACAAAATTATATTTTTCAGAAAAATTCGACAACAGTTTTTTTACAATAACTTATTAATTTATTATTAATTACCAACATATCACTCAAATCTTACAAAAAATGATTTTTACGGAATACTAAAAACATTTCTGCGAAAACTTTCCAAATTCAGCCACTATTTGAGAGTACCTGAATACCTGTATACGGCAGCTCGATTTTTTGGATGAGTAATACAAACAAAAAGCTTCTAATGCGTCATTTCCATGAGACTCCGCTATATATATATATATATATATATATATATATATATATATATATATATATATATATATATATATATATATATATAGGTAAAAACGCCGTATCAGAATTTGTGATATGTGCCAAAAAACGTGAAAAGCTCCAAAACAATTGAAATAACTCAAAAACGATTAACGATATCAATTTTTTTCCTTACAAACATGCATTATAATTGGATGAAAAATACAAAAATGTGATAACATAGGCGGTTTCTATTTAAAAAAGAAAGTGGGTATCACCAACAGCTTATGGGGCACCCTGTGATTGTCAAGATAGGTTTATAAGATGCAGCTTAATACACCACCCTATAATTAACGTATATCATTTTTTCTTATATCTTATATAATATAATAAGGGATATATTGAGTTTTACTGTAGAAATGCGTCAGCCTGTATATGTAAAAACAGACAAAAACTAAAACTGACCCCGTATATGGGTTTTAGGGCTTCTAGTTTGCGCTCATTTGAAGACATCTTTTTAAAATTCATAAGTCGCGGTCTTTACAAACAACATTTTTTCCTACGAAAATTTGCTAAAATATAGACTAGTAAACCATAAACTCTATACTGGAACTACTGCCAAAGTATCAGGAAAACGGGCTATTTGAAATGGATTTTCCGAAATTACTTTAGTAAAATGAAGGACAATGATGGTTGAAGCTGAAACTTAAGGCTTTGTAAAACACACTTATTATGACATTTCTTCTACATAATCAGTATTTGTTTCAATTTTGTTGTCTGAAAATTGGAAATTTTGACGTTTTATGTCGCGAGTTTGACGTTTTAAGAAAGAACACTATAAAATTTCAAAAATATTTTTTTCTGCTTTTTTTACCTTTTTGCGTCAAGAAAACATAACCGTTGTGTGCAATATTCAATTGGTTTTGTTTACCACACAAAATATTTTGTTCTTGTGCTTTCCTATGATCACCAGTGGCACCCAATTTTTTTTCTTTAAATGCCTATAACTTTTTTTCTTTCAACTTAGATATCACATTTTTGGTATCTAGCACAAGTTTGATAGTAGAAACGTATGTACCAAAATTTGGTTGTTATACCTCTGTTATTTTCGGAGATACAAAAATTTTCCGAAAGAAAATTAAAAATATTCTCGGAAAAACTTGTCTGATTTTCCTCGCTAACGAACTTGTCTAAGCCATTTACAAAAGAAAAGTACGTGCCAATTTTCACCAAAATCGGCCCATTATTTTTTGAGTTATCGGTACGATATATATATATATATATATATATATATATATATATATATATATATATATATATATATATATATATATATATATATATATACAGATCTCCTCATTAGTGAATTTTTCATTTTACGAAAAATTCTCTAAAAATCTGGATGCAGCAAGCGCGTTATGGTAGCGAACTTTTATAAAAATCTTTCAGATTCAAAAATCCTTGAAAAGCAAAACAGAAGTATCATGAAAATAATAAATTTGGTTTAAAGAAACTCCGTACACCTGTTGCCTCTATAAATTTTTCGTTTCATACCAAAGTTGGATTCAATTGACTGAGAGAAAAATAGTTTATTTAAAATTTGAAAAAAGATAATGAAAATGGGTTACAATGACGCACTTGCTGCATCCAAACTATTACTACAAATCGTAGGGTGGTGCATTGAAAACGAAACAGACCGATTTGCGTCCAGAGTATATTTTTAAGAAACGCTGAAATAAGTCAATTTTAATATTGAGGGGGGACATGTTTTGACATAAAACTCAACTTTGTCACATCAATCCCTTAAGGGTGGTGATAACAACCCTTATATTTTAAATAGGGAACATGGGTCGAGTGTTACATCATTTGAAAGCTCTTTCTTTTCTAAATTCAGTACACAAATTTTTTTGGAAGTTTCATCAACTTTCCAGTACAATGGACTGGGCGTAGAGGTGCTATTGAGTGGCCCTCTAGATCACCGGATTTTACTCCTTTAGACTTCTTTTTACGGGGTCATTTAAAGAGTAGAATTTACGCAACAGAACCAGAGTCTCTGGAAGAATTACGACGACGCATTGTTGAAGAATGCCATCTAATAACTCCACAAATGCTCCAGAATGTCAGAGCTCGTTTCGAACAAAGTTTGTACTTTTGTATGGAATCTGATGGTCAACAATTTGAACACTTACTTAACTGAATAAACATTTTTGAACGTTTGGTTTTGTTTTTTAGTTTTTTTTTAACGAAAAATTTACTAATTAGTGCATTTCTTATCACAATGAATGAAATACTTTCTTGCAACTCCAACTGTGAATAATTTTTAAACGAGTTAACAAAACTTCCAAAAAAATTAATGCGCTGAATTCAGAAAAGAAAGAGCTTTCAAATGATGTAACACTCGACCCATGTCCCTCTCAATATTAAAAACATATAAACTCTGAAGTCGACCTCGGATTTGGGTTCCAAGGGTCCCAAATAGCGCTCATTTGAAGACCAAAATTCAAAAGTCGTGATATCCTCATTGGTGAATTTTTTAAAGAAAATTCACTAATGAGAACCCGCATTCAGAACGTAGGCTATGAGTTAGACAATTATCTTAAAATATAAAATAACTCTTGTCATTATTTGTCAAAAGGGCGCAAACAATCGTAGTGGTACACATTAAGCATTGTAATTAGTGATATTGCTATTTGTATAAGGTAGATTATCTAATTGCTATAAAATGGAAAATAGTGAATATACCAAAGGTGATATTCTAAATTTATTTTATATTCATGGTGAATGTGGCAAAGTTGTGGCCAGAACCTGTGGAATATTTAACCAAAGGTATCCGAATTTACCAGTAATGAACATTAGTAAGTTTCGAAGACTGGAATCCCTTTTTTTGGAAGCTGGTAGTATCAAGCGACGTAAGATCAACTCTACAAAGCCTGTTACAGGTGATAAGCTAAATCAGGTAGATATTTTGGGTTATTTTCAATCTTATCCGCATAGCTCTATATCGCCTGTTACCCAAGATTTAAGCATTTCAAGACTGTCAATTCAACGAATTCTGAAACAACATGAACAGCATCCTTATTCAGGGAGATTCCGCTACATGCCCTCCATACAGGAGATAACCTTATTAGGCTTCAATATTGCCAAGATATCCCATCAAGATTTAAGATGACGCAGATTTTCTGTCAAAAATAGTTTGGAGTGACGAGTCTAAATTCATCAGGAAAGGAATTGTAAATCGTCAAAGTAATCGTTCTTGAGCTAGAGAAAATCCGCATTTAACTAGACAAAGGAATTTTCAAGAACGACTTAGTTTTAATGTATTCTGCATTATCCAAAATGAAAAGGTGCATTATGGAACTTACAATGAAAACCTTACTTCCCAGCAGTATTTAGGGATTTTGAGGCATAGAGTAGTAAATTTCGTTAATAGCTTACCAGGAAATTTACGTAATAATTGTTGGTATCAGCTTGATGGTGCGCCTGCCCACTCTGCTAGAGTAGTTCGTCAAGAGCTGACACAAATGTTTGGAAATAACTGGATCGGTCCAAATAGACCTTGCAGGTGGCCTCCGCCGTCACCAGATCTCACCCCCTTAGAGATTTACTTGTGGGGACATAAAAGGAGCAAGGTTTACTCCAGGCTAGTGATGGGTCGTTATTTAACTGTCAGCTATTTTTAAACGGTTACCGAGCTGTAACGGTAACCACCAGTTATGGATTTATAAAAATAACAGCTTAAAAAGTAACGCTTTTTACACTAAGCTAGAATTCGGAGTCGTGTCTGTTTCAGTTCTACTGCAACTAGGTTCGATGAATAAACATCGGTTTTCATCGGCAACTGCTATTTAACCATTTAACGGGATGAATAGCCTTGAGATTGGGGAATGCTAAACATTATTATTTATGCTCGCTCTCGCTCACAGCTTTAGGGACGTACGATCTTCGGTACAATAAAACGGTTTAATTTTAATTTTAACTTTAACCGGTTGTTGATGGGGATACGGCATACGGACACTACTACACAGAGTTATTCTGTTAAACTGAGAAGCTGTTATTTTTGAAACAGTTGAGTTTCCCACTAGTATGTAAAGCCAAATATTTAATAATAAAAAATGTTGGGTGAAAAGATGAATTTCTGTAAAAACGTGTTATTACTTTCACTATAGACAACGCAAAATAGGGTTATTTCACGTAAAATTAAAGTACTTATTTATTTAAATTTATATACATTACCTAAGAAAACAGTTAACACGTCATTTTCGTTTGTCTGATAATAGTTATCAAATTGATTAAAAAATACAATGATACAACATTTTTTAATATCTATATACTTTTAAATATAAAAAATTAAATTAATATATATATATATATATATATATATATATATATATATATATATATATATATATATATAGAGGGTGTTTCCAAATTGATGCGAAAAATTTTACAGGTGATTCTTTGGAGAAAAATAAGGGGTGTCTTTTTATTAAGTTTTTCTTGAAACCCCTTCTCCTCCAAGTTACAGCCCTTTGAAATTTTTAAAACTAATTTTAAAACAACGAATATTAAAATAAGTAAATAAACAATTAATACTATATATCTTCCAATTTTTTTTAAAACTCAAACTCAATTTTTTATACTGTTGGCTGTTGTTTGCACAGTTTTTAAAAGTGGACTGATCGACTGATAAAGATGACAAGTGAACCGAAAACGTAACTAGAGATAGAGATCTTTCTAAGAAAGAATAAAAGCATAATGTAATAACAAACCATATGTACAGAATAAAGGCAAATTTCTTTGCGGAAATTTTATCAGCTGCGTTATGTTATGGAGTTCTTAGAATCACTCCCTGTGTAGCAATAAAAGTTCTAACGTTTAACGTCCCAAGACGTGATAAATAATGATATTTATTGATTCTTGCTGTGGCATTGACATTTACGTAAACACCCCTCATAAAATAAATTTGTTAGAAATGACTAGTTTATAATTCCTAAAACATCTAAGTAAATTCTTATAGAAGACTCCTTTCTGATTTCTAAAAGTTTCACTTCAGAGTGGCAAAAGATTTACGACACGCTTATTATAATTTCTTAACCCTTTGTTTCCTTTTCATATCGACAAAATTTGAGATTTATACACTACGTGAAATAACGGGGTAAAAATACAATGCATTTATACTAGTGTGCTCGCTCTCGCTTACAGCTTTGGGAATGTAGGATACTATCGATCGACTATCCAGTTTAAAATAACTGAAGCCGTTATTTTCAACGATTATTATTAAATAACGTTAACGGCTTCAACTGTTAACAGAAAATAACCGTTTTTCCCATCACTACTCCAGGCACGTGGAAAGTGGGCACGATTTATTAAATCGAGTAAGGAAGGTTTTCAACACATAGATCCTGATGAAATACGAAGAGCATCTGTAAATGAGTCTAAACTAAGAATACTCGAATGTTCAAGAGCGGGGCTCTCATATAGAACACTTATAATGTTTCCCATTATTCTATTTGTATTTACCTAATCTAATTTTTCGCTTTTATCATCGTACACAATATTGTTTCTTTGTTTGGTAATGTCTCGTTACTTATCATTATTAAAAGGAATCGTGTTTTGTTTATATGTTTTTTTAAACAACCTAATAATAAAAATCTTCTAATAACTTAAATTTTAATTATTCACTTATTACACTATAACAAACTAATTACTTACCTAATGTAATTTTTCGCTTTTATCATCGTATACAATATTGCTTCTTTGTTTGGTAATGTCTCGTTACTTATCATTATTAAAAGGAATCGTGTTTTGTTTATATGTTTTTTTAAACAACCTAATAATAAAAATCTTCTAATAACTTAAATTTTTATTATTCACTTATTACACTATAACAACTCATTATAACTGACAGTGTCAACACTATTATTGCAATAACCACCTACTATTTTCTCTTTCTAAAAAATAAAACGTTTATAACAGGAAAACAATCGCAGGTAGGTATATGGTATGCTATATCTAGTCGACGTAATACAGGATGTTCTATTTGAAAAAAATGAGTTTTTGATCTTTGAAATTTTCCTGATTCGCCATTAAATTTAGAACATGCTGTATAAAAGAGATCAATTATCCCAAATTTTTCTTTTTTAATTTCGACAACACACCACGAGGGCTTACTGCCTAAATACTATCGTACCGTGCGTGTCGACAAGGAGGAAAGGGGCAACTTGTTAATTCTGGACTTGAAGGTTTGGAGGTTCGGAGGAGAAGGAAAAATATGTGCCGGCAAAGAATTCCATAACTTGGAAGTCCTCGGGACAAAAGAGCAGGCATAACAAGATGTTCTATGTCTGGAGACCTGGACAGTAAAAGGATGCATTCGCTCTATTCCCCTGGTAGATCTGTTGGGGGCAGCAGGTGGAGGAACTATGGAAGAAAACTCCTCTGAGCACTGCCCGTGCAGATATCTATAAAAGAGGGAGAGGTCACCAACGGCACGTCGGTGGGCAAGGGATGGCAGCCTTTGGGTGAGGGTAGGGTCACCGATAAGACGTATAGCTCTCTTCTGAATTGAGTCCCGGATAGCGAGTGTAGAAGCGGCAGCGGCACCCCAGATGTGGGAGCAGTATTCGAGGTTTGGCCTTATTTGTGAAGTATATAACGTATAGAGATTAGCTGGTGAAAAGTATTTGAGAGCCCGGAAGAGGAAGCCTAATTTCTTAGCAGCCGATTCTGCAATTGAAGTGACATGTTGGTGCCAATTGAGACCTCGATCCACAGAAATGCCAACAAGTGAAAAGGACTCATTACTTTGGATAACTTGGTTGTTCATTGTGATGGGTCTAGGGCTGGTGTATCTCTTATGAGTAAGACAGCAAGACTGAGTTTTGATGGGGTTGAATTGTACAAGATTTCTACTTCCCCAGTCTAATATTCTTTGGAGATCCACGGAGACAGAATCCTCCATGAGTCTGCGATCCTCATCTAGTTGGACTAAAGAAACAGGCTTAGGCTATTGTATATTTGAGTGGAGGGTGCTGTCGTCCGCGTAACTGTGAATTGGGTTGGATGTGCTAGAGAGGAGGTCATTGATGTGGAGAAGAAACAAAGTAGGCGCTAAAGCTGAACCTTGAGTAACTCCTGCATTAATTGGATACAGTTTAGAGGAATGGCCATCCACGACAACAGAAATGCTCCGGTTGGAGAGGAAATTTGCTGTCCAAGTACAGAGTTTTGGTGGTATGCCATAGGCCGGAAGTTTATTAAGCAGCGCTGCGTGCCAGACCTGGTCGAATGCTTTGGATATGTCTAGAGCGACAATCTGGGCTTCACCGCGTAATTCCATAGACTTGTTCTAAGAATGGGTGACAAAGGAAAGGAGATCGGTTGTTGATCTGCGCTGACGGAATCCATACTGCCTGTCGTGGATTAGAATGTGTTTTTCAAGAAATTTTAGTAATTCGGTGTTTATCTACTTTTCCATCACTTTAGAGACGACTGAAATGAGAAAAATAGGCCTGTTATTGATACGAAGCGCTTTGGATCCTTTCTTGGGGACGGGTTGTACTCGAGCAGTTTTCCAGTTACTAGGGAATATGCCTCTATTGTAAGATGTCTGAAACTGACGAGTCAGGACACGAGCAAGTTCTGGTGCGCATTTTTTGAGAACAATTGCTGGGATATCGTCAAGGCCAGAGGCTTTCTTGGTATTAAGAGAAGAGAGCATATTTCGTACCTTTTTAGTTTTGAAAATAATATCCGTCATTTTGTGCGCGACATTGGGGACTGTTGGTGGTTGAACATTTGGAGGTGGGTTGAGAGTAGAATTGGCGGCAAATAACGAGGCAAAAAGTTCAGCCTTGCCCAGGGCGGTAGAAACAATTTCGTCCCTTGAGACAAGAGGTGGGAACGTGCTCTTGTAGAAATTATTCCCAATAGATTTAGCAAGAGTCCAGAAGGGTTTGCTGCCGTTGGCGCTTAAGAGGACTTTGTTTTTGATGTGGTTATTAAACGAGTTTTTTGCCTCAGAAAGAATGCGGACATAGCGGTTTCTTGCGTCGTTAAATGCTTGACGGTTTTCTTGACTGGGATTGTGTAGAAGCGTTTTGTGAGCTTTGACCTTTTCAAGTCTGGCCTTGTCACATGATTTAGAGAACCAGGGCTTTTGAGTGGTTGAAGAGGTTTTCTGTGTACGTGGAATAAATAATTCCATGCCAGCTTGGATAATTTCGGTGACGTTTTGTGAGATATCAGAGGGGTCAGGATGAGAGAAGCTGACAGACGCCCATGGAAATGAGGAAAAGTAATCCCGCATTTCGTCCCAGTTTGCGGAGTTGTAGTGCCAAACGATACGTGGGTGTGATGATTGTGTGACCTCGGGTTGCATTGTGCAGGTAGCAGTGACCATGCCGTGGTCTGAACGACCAAGGGGGGCGGTGACTGATATCTTATAGCGTTCAGGTTTTGTAGTAAGAAGGAGATCCAAGGGATTTGAGCTGTGTGTTTGGATACGAGGAAAGTAAGTAGGTTGCTGAACCATATTGGCTAAAGAATTGCTGACTGCAAAGGCCTCCGCTGCTCTCCCTTGTGGATCGGTTTTGGAAGATCCCAGCCATTTCTTATTATGGACATTGAAGTCACCAAGAATGGTGACCTCGGAGGAAGGATATTCAGAAATCAGATGGTCGATTTTTTCAGAAAGGTAGTCAAAGAGCTGGACAAAGTTGTTGTCAGAAGGTGACCGGTAAATGCAACAGATGAATTTAGTCGCAGCCCGGAGAGAGAGTTTTATCCATAGAATGTCTTTTCTTCCAGCTTCTAAATTGGGAAGTCTGGTGCAGGGTAGATTGCTACGGACGTATGCGCACACGCCCCCATGCAATCTAAAGGAGGTAAGGAGCTCATACCCCGGGAAATTAAGGTGATTAGTTGCTGTTTTGGCACTGATTTGGGTTTCGGTAAGAAAGAGTAGTTGGGGCCTATTAGCCTGGAGGAAATGGTGGACGGAATTCAGGTTAGAATTTAGTCCACATATATTGGAGGAGGATATGTTAAATCTTGATGTTGGCGCCCCCTGTACACCCCTCTCCCGGAGATCCGAATGGAGGGGTATTTTACTTCCGGAATGTTTTGTACAATGAGGAGCCATCATCATTTTTGTTTATAAGGGAAACCGACTCATACACCGGAACCGGAAACGTCCGTTGGGACTTCACCGGCCCCTTGATGCATGGGGTGGTACCTCCTCGGGCGTGAAAAAAATTATACATTCTCCATACCTAATATCTGTACGAGCGATTAACAAAATTTTACTTGTTAATTATAAAGAATAAATGACAACGAATGGCTTCAATATTTCAATGCAAATGAATAAACATTAAAAAAAAAAGACAATAACTTAGAAACAATTGAAAGTAGATTTAGATAGTTGACGTTGGTGTACACAGAATTTTACGTACAATCCAAATATGTAAAAATATACAGGATGTTCAATTTAAAACAACAAAGTTGATCGCTACTTCCGGTTAAACCGGAAGTGATATCGACTCCAAATTATTTTACGTGGAAAGAGCGTTATGTCATATATATGAATACAGATTTTCAGGATTGAAATACGTTAATAACTACAAAAATGTTTAACCAACGCATTTCGTGGTATACATGTATATTGCCCTTTAGTGAATTTTATTCTAAAAGTGGAGTGTTCTTCTGTAGTCTGGAGCCCGAATTACAATATTTATATCAATCAGATTGAGGCCGTACAAAATAGATTCTTAAGAATTTGTGCTTACAGAATGGGCTTGCAGAGAAATGATCTTAACCTTTCTTATTTGCGGAATCGGCTGCACTTGCAGTCACTGAGAGGTAGAAGGATTGTCAGTGATGTTTGTTTTTTGCACAAATTATTAGTGAATAAAATTGATAGTCCTTCTTTGCTTGAGTTAGTCTCTCTAAGGATTCCGAACTGCACGAGAGCGAGGGAGGTTTTTGTGGTTCCCTTCCATCGAACCAATTATGGCTTTTTCAGTCCGATGTCGAGAATGGCGAGAACTGCAAATGAGTATTCGGAGCTCTTGGACATGTTTAATGATTCTGACCGTGTAATTAGAGGAATTTTGAGAGGTGTTATTGATTGAATTGTCATAATATGGTATACAGGTTATGTTTTGCTTTTTTTTTTTTATGTTCTCATATTGTGATTATTTAAGACTAATGTAGTTTTAGATGTTCTTATTATTATTGTAAATGGTTAATCCGTTGAATAAATAAATAAAAATAAAAATTTACTAATCGCGGCTTTTGAATTTTGAAAAATTTTTGTCAAATGAGCGCGATTTAGCTCCCTGGGATCCAAATCCGAGGTCGGTTGCAATTTTTATATGTTTATATATATATATATATATATATATATATATATATATATATATATATATATATATATATATATATATATATATATATATATATATATATATCACACCGATAACTCAAAAAATAAGAGGCCGATTTTGATGAAATTTGGTGAGTACCTTCCTCTTGCAAGTGGCTTGCAAGTTCGTTAGTTAGGAAAGTCTGCTCAGTTCAAATAAATTAAATAATGCTTTGTTTTAATTAGATAGTCGGATTCTCCCGGTCTGTGCCACTTCTGAGCTGACCTTTAATGTGTCGAATTTAGACCACGAAATTATCATGCATGTTTGCAAGAAAAGAAATTTGGGACGCAGCAAGTGCGTTATGGTAGCGAACTTTTATTAAATGCATCAAATTTAAATAGCTCAATTTGCTATTAATCTATAAGGTTCGTTGGCCAGGAAATTAGTTTTTTCGGGAACATTATAAGTTTATTTGCTAAAAATTTTTGCAGATTTTCAAACAATAAAGTTATTTTGGTGAAATATGGGAAATTGTTTCTACTATATACGTTATACTAGTAACCAAATTTGATGCCTGCGTTCTTAAAAAAAACATATATTTGCTACTTATAACATTTTAATGAAAATTCACTACCATAACGCACTTGCTGCGTCCAGATTTTTTATCTTTGGTATTCGGCAATAATGCATTATCACAAGACATACTTTGCTGAGGTTTTTTTTGGAGAATCTTAATCTAAATAACTTTTTATTACCTACGCAAACCTTTACCACAATGTTCATCTTGTAATGGACGCTGGTGAGACCTAATTAAAGCGTTAAGAATTTCTCGGGAAATGCATTAGTGATATTTCAAAAATCTTCTAAAGGAATAGACCGAATTTCAAAAATAAAAAAATTCGGGATGCAGCAAGTGCGTTATAGTAGCGAATTTTCATAAGAACTGTACACTATTATTATACGGCATATTAGTAAAGTTAATACTTTAAACTTACACAGACCTTGAAGATCGATTTTAGAGGTCCTAGTACGCGCACATTTGAAGAATTCTTTCGAAAGTGTTACCATCGATATCTCTCTATTATCAAAAAAACCTTGCGTTCTAACTCCTTTTGAGAAAATGCCCAAAACTCAATTTTCTATGAAGCTAAAGAATTAAATTTTGCTTTATCTGTAGATAGTCTAAGTATCTTTGAGAGAAACTTGTATTACAAATTTCATTAAAGTTATAAAGAAGATTTCCAGAAGGAAGCTTAATTCATATTTAGAAAAGTAAAGTATCTGGCAAATTATAAGCGTAGCAGTTATTTTTCCTTAATAATCGCCAGTATGATTAGTCAACCTAATCAAACCGGTTTTTTCAATATCAACAATAACGCAATTATAATTTCAGACTCAAAGGTGACAAACTTATTTAGGCGTTTTAACGAAAATGAGATCTTGTTGAAAATGTATGAAATCTGTGCACTATTGCTTCTCCAAATGTCAAAATAAAACATAAAAAACATACATTCATCAAGCTGGATTCGATCGCGTAACCTTCTGCTTAGGCGGCAAGCGCGAAGCCCCCTGCGCCAACTGGGCACACGTCAACCAATGTTTTATTTGCCTGATACTTTAGATCAACTTCATGCTCGGAATATTATATTCAAAGTATACGTAACAATTATTAATTACAGAATTAGTAGAATTACTATTGAAACACATTATGTTTAAGTTTAATGATAAAAGAAACTATATTAGAATCATTTTTATGGAGACTTGGCTTAAATTTCTGCTATATTATGCGACAGGTATATATTTAGTTTGGTTACCGTTAATGTATGGTTTATACCTGTTGTATGAATTAATCTGTCCGTCAGGCATTGGACTTTAACCACTCAGTCGTCTCACTTTTGGGATTTTATTTTTAATTTGGAAAAAACTCTAAATATTGTGTACCAAATTACTTAAAATTCATAAAATACGTTTATTTGCACTATTTCTAGCCACGTGTAATGTCTTATTTCAGTTACCCTGATACTTACACAAATATAGCGTTTTCAAACAGTTTTCCCCGATTTTGCACCGGAAAGACTTGAGCATAAAGACTGGCTAACGAACTCGACTTCGGTTGTCGCCCAAACAAGACTTTTGCCAAGTTTGATTGGAATCAGTTTAGTATTTTTTGAGTTATTGCTTGGACACATACATACATATATATATATATATATATATATATATATATATATATATATATATATATATATATATATATGATTAATAGTTTATAATATAAACGGGTTGTAATAGTTTTAATTAAATATTGTATAGTTTTATATTGAATATACCTTTTTAAATTGCATATAGTAAAATTTTGTAGTATATAGTTTGTTTTTAGGGTCAGCCTGTATGTAAATTATGATTATAATTTAGTTTAAAGTGATTATATGATTATATTGTATATTATATTAAATTAGACAATAATACACAATTCTCATTAAATATTCCTACCCAAATTATGTAAATATTATAATTAATTTTCGATAATGGTGAATTTATTAATAAAATTATATATCAGGTTTATTTTTTATTAATTTAAAATCCTTATGAATTTTGTGATATGTTGCATGTATTTTGGGTGGTCTATTCTTTGCCTATTAAATCAGCAACAAACACAGAAATATGAACACAAATATTATACTTCACCTTTTCAAATTTCCTCGGCTTCTGAGCAATATTGACTCTCCTCTCAGTTAGTCGGTTTCAGTCGCTAAATGATGTTAAAATTTTAAGAATTCCTATGTTAAAACAAATATTTCAAATGATATGTCAAAGAGCTTTTTAGATTTTGAACAAATATAATTATTATTTATTAACAATTGTTTTTAAAGCTTCAATTTCAAATGAAATCCTACTGGATCCTCTAATTTAAAAACTAATAACAAATTTATTCATATTTTTAAGTGATTGGTTTGAACTTTTATAACATGGCTATTTATTTCAGCGGAGATTTTGCTTTGATACCTGATATGCCATCTCTGAATCAGTATGTTAACTACTAATTCAAGTTGGTTTGAATTTTTGCTATCTATTGATGAAAACTGCTCTAATTTCAAGACATTTACTTTACACAGCTAGATGGAATATTTATCATATAATTATGAAAATGGGAAAACTTCTTTTTAACGGTCATATCTTATATAGTTGAATTATTCGGTACCTGTTTTGTGTCGACTTCTGCTCCTGGTAAATTTGATTTAGATTACCGTACGACTGCTGCTTGTTGTGATTTCTTCTATTTAAACTCTATGGACTTGCCTGTTAAAGTGTTGCACACGTTTTACACTATTTATTAAGAGAATTTAGATAAAATTCAACAATTTTATTCGGAGCTCATATATGACGCCGTCTCCCTTTGATCAACCAAAAAAACCTTCTAGAACATTCCATCCAAAACGGAAATCGTCTCATTTTACGTCCTGTTTTTCAAGCCATGGCAAACTACCTTGGAAATTTCATTTCTTCCTCATCTGGTTTTTCCAAGTTACCCATTGTCAAGTGTGGAAAATTTTCATTGTTCTTCAAACTAACAGGTAGGTGAAATTTGATACCCGCCCAAATCCCGCACTTAACGTCAAGTACAAACCGAAAATTCCTATATCTAAATATGACATTTGGAATAACCTATAAATACCTAAATGTAAACAAAACTTTGTTACTTATCTAAAACACTTTTTAAGCGTTGTTTCTCGCATTTAGAGGCCTGTTTAAAATATAAAAACCACTGTTCTCATTATTAATCGTTCATTTCACTTCTTATAACTATACAGAGTGTTTTTTAATACATTGAAGTCTCTTTTTAAAATTGTAAGTAAATTCTTTGACAATATAATTTTTCTACCTATTTTTAAGTATCAGGCTATACATACATAATTAAGTATGTATTTTATTTCTCTCTATTAATATTGCTCCATATTATAAGGGTTATTTTTTATTTTCCAGCAATGATCTAAACGAAGCATTTATTTTCAGCGTATGGATGTTTCATGCAGTACCAAATTTAATAACAACAAAGAATATGCCTTGCAACAGTGTTTATTATTTATAATTTTTATGTGTATAGTGTGGTGTATTGGACAATTTGTATTGAAATGGCTTTTGATATTTAATAACAGAAAGTACAATTTACAAAAAGAATACATTCATATCTCCTGCATACTGTGAGTAGTATTTGAAATATATTCCCACTTCAATATATATATATATATATATATATATATATATATATATATATATATATATATATATATATATATATATATATATATAGTTAATAGAGAGGTCACGATGAAAAGCTTATATATATATATATATATATATATATATATATATATATATATATATATATATATATATATATATATATATATATATATATATATGGGGCTATACTTTTTGTGTCAAAAGTTGTCCCCCTCACAAGCAAACGACGTGTTTCAGGTTATTTTCGACAAAATCTTTTCCTGACAGTTATGGCTGCCAGTTCGTTTTCAATGGGCCACCCTATATACTGTTACCAAAGGTAAATAAATGTCTACACAATCTCGAATCACTTTGTCTGAATACAAAAAAAACTTGTGACACATTGTTTGCGCACGATGATGTTTGGAATTCAAGTCTAAATATACTAAAATAAACCACTAAAAAGATTTTCTTTTAAAATACAGGCTTACTCCGAAATATTTGACAATCTGAAAACGTCGCACTGTTTCCCTTTATGATGTTATTCCATTTTTATCGTATAAATACCAATAACTAATACACTTATCATGTAAAAATACCTTAAATGCAAGTAGATTAAGTATAACTGATATCTGAACAGAATAAAACTTACAAGGTACCAATCCTTGAACCTGTTTTTCCTTCAATCATGTATTTAAGTAAACCAGCAGAATTTTATTTATTTTAATAATACCACATTAGAATACAGATGCAGATACTTTTTCCCTGGCTACACAAATGCTTGTTTTTTTAATCTATAACCGATTTCAAGTAAGAGCAACATGAATTAATGAAAACTCTGGACGCAGCAAGTGCGTTAATGGTAGTGAATTTTTATTAAATGCATCAAATTTGAATAACTCAGTTTTCTATGAACTTAGAAAGTTTAATTTTGTTAAGTAGTAAGGTCTTTCCTAGGGCAAGATATTCACAAAATTTCATTAAAATAACTTTGTAATTTTTGGAGAAAAATTTTTTTTCGAAAAAAAAATTAATATTTGAAAAACTTAATTTTCTATAAACTTAGAAAGTTGAATTTTGGTACTTAGTAAGGTCTATCCCAAGGCAACATATATAGTAAATTTCATTAAAACAGCTTTGCTTTTTTAGGAGAAAATTTTTTTTTTGAAAGAAAACTCAAAATTTTCCCGGAAAACTACGTCCGATTTTCTTGGCTAACGAACTCATCCAAGCTATTAATAAAAGAAAGGCACTTGCCGAGTTTCATTGAAATCGGTCAATTATTTTTTGAGTTATCAGAAGGATACATATATGTATATATATATAATTATATATATATATATATATATATATATATATATATATATATATATATATATATATATATATATATATATATATATATATATATACAGGGTCGCTGATAAGTCTGGAAACGGTCGATTATCCGGGAAAATATACAAGGTGTCGAAAAAAGTTTTATACAAAAGTTTTTGGGTTCTTCAATGTCTACTAGGCGGTGATAATTTTATTTATACAGGGTTGGTCATACAGGCGTGGCACACCAATATTAATTTTTTTTTAATGGAACACCCTATATATTATTCGATATTTCAATCCTTCTCTTAATTTTTGAGCAACATTTATGAGAAGCATAATGTACCTAAACTCAATCGTTTCCGGGTAAAAAAATAAATAAAAATAAACGCTACTGTTCTTAAAATCTATTGGATGAAGAACAAAAGTAAATGAAAAGTAGAATATCTCTTGAAAACAATCTGTGAGTGTGAAAAGAACCGGTTGCGATGTTTTTAACATTGTTTGGAATCCCAAGATAAGATAAGATGCCCATAAGAAACGCAGTATTATTCTTTTGTTTTAAAATGTTTCCAGGACAACGAATGTCAAACATTCATTCAGTGTCAACAGTTTTGAAACATTAGTAATTTAGTGTCAACAGTTTTTGTGCAAAATGGCAAGTTTAAGTGAAACCGAACGTATCGAAATTTTAATGATGATAGGGTACGGTGATAGAACACGAAATTTTGCTCAAGTGGTGATTATGTTCAATGAGTTGCATCCTGAGCGGGAATCGATCTCCAAATCCACAGTTTCGAAAACTTTGCATCGTTTTCACGAAACTGGCGGTATCAAGGATAAACCTAGAACTGGAAGGCCAGTAACCGTTACAAATGAAGAAAATTCTTTGAATGTAATATTGGATGTGGTGGAAAATCCGAAAACTTCGGCACAGCAATTGGCTTTAAATCACAATATGAGTCGATATTCAATTCAAAAGATTACGAAGCGGGAAAAGTTCCGTCCATATAAAATTCATTTATTGCAAGAACTGAGTGAAGACGATTTTGATCGCAGAATCGAGTTCTGTGAACTTATTATGGAGAAGTTACGCCAAAATTTTAACTTTGCCAACCACATTTTGTTTTCCGACGAATCTACATTTTGTTTGAATGGACAAGTCAACCGACACAACTGTAGGTACTGGTCAGACGAAAACCTACATTGGATGGAACAAATTCACACCCAAAGACCGCAAAAAGTAAATGTTTGGTGTGCTATTATTGGTGGACATATCATAGGACCTTATTTTATACACGGTAATTTGAACTCTGCTCGATATTTGACACTTTTGCAAGAATCAATTGTTCCAGACGTTAGTCGATTATTTCCGAACAATAACGACCCAAATCTACCAGCGGAAGAAATATGGTTTCAGCAGGATGGGGCACCCCCTCATTTTGGAATTGAGGTACGGGAATATCTGAATCAAACCTTTCCTGGCAGATGGATAGGGCGCAGGGGAACTATTGAATGGCCAGCTAGGTCTCCCGACATGACGCCGCTTGACTTTTTTTTGTGGGGTCATGTAAAAAATTTAATTTACCAAAATAGACCGCAGAATATTGAAGAGTTGCAAGCAAGGATTGTGCATGAAATTAATAACATTCCTCAAAACGCTCTTGTAAATGCAGTGCAATGTTTTGTTAAGCGAATTCATTATTGTCAGGAGGTCAATGGAGAACACTTTGAACATCTTATAAAATAGGATCTTATCTTGGGATTCCAAACAATGTTAAAAACATCGCAACCGGTTCTTTTCACACTCACAGATTGTTTTCAAGAGATATTCTACTTTTCATTTATTTTTGTTCTTCATCCAATAGATTTTAAAAACAATAGCGTTTATTTTTATTTATTTATTTACCCGGAAACGATTGAGTTTATGTACATCATGCTTCTGATAAATGTTGCTCAAAATTAAGAGAAGGATTGAAATATCGAATAATATATAGGGTGTTCCATTAAAAAAAATTAATATTGGTGTGCCACGCCTGTATGACCAACCCTGTATAAATGAAATTATCACCGCCTAGTAGACATTGAAGAACCCAAAAACTTTTGTATAAAACTTTTTTCGACACCTTGTATATTTTCCCGGATAATCGACCGTTTCCAAACTTATCAGCGACCCTGTATATATACATATATATATATATATATATATATATATATATATATATATATATATATATATATATATATATATATATATATATATATATATATATATATATATATATATATATATATATATATATATATATATATATATATATATATATATATATATATATATATATATATATATATATATATATATATAAACATATAAAAATTGAAACTGACCCCGGATATGGATTCTAGGGGTCCTAGTTCGCGCTCATTTGAAAAAAATTTTGCAAAGTCTCACCATCGATACTTCTCTGTTAGTGAATTTTTTTAAATAAAAATTCAGTAATAAGCTTAAAAGCTTTTCCTAACAATATATTTTTTATGTATGACAATTTTGCACCAATGCCTATTCTTTTAGTTGAAACATATAAAAAGCCTGGACGCAACAAGTGCGTTATGGTAGTGAATTTTCATAGAAATGATCTGGCACAAAATATTTTATTATAACTTTTTTTCTTGTAACATAGAAATCTAAATTATAGTGTATAGTTTACTTTTTATATCATAAACCTACCTACCAAATTTGGTTATCATAGCTTTTTTATTTTTTGAGATAAATTTTTTTTTCGAATGAAACCTCAAAATTTTCCCGGAAAAGCTCGTCTGATTTTCCTGACTAACGAATTTTTCCAAGCCATTTACAAAAAGAAGGTATATGCCACATTTAATTAAAATCGGACCATTATTTTTTGAGTTATCGGTGTGATACACACACACACACACACAGATATATATATATATATATATATATATATATATATATATATATATATATATATATATATATATATATATATACATATATATATATATATATATATATATATATATATATATATATATATATATATATATATATATATATATATATATATATATATATATATAAACATATAAAAATTGAAACTGACCCCGGATATGGGTTCTAGGGGTCCTAGTTCGCGCTCATTTGCAAATTTTTTTTCAAAATTCAAAAGTTGGGATCGTTCCCATACAGAATTTTTTCTACTAAAATTCATTAAAAAGAAATTGAATAGCGAGCATTGACTAACAATAGAAACGATAAAATAGACAGGATGGTCGAAACCGTGTATGTTAGGCAGAAATGGTACGTTATCTGCAGAAGGTATCATTGACTAATAGCTATTTACAAAGACGAAATCTGCTCGTTATGATAATTAAACTAGGGGAATTGGAAATGTAATGGTAAGTGGCCTCACATTATAAAGGTGATGAATGTAGCAGGAGATCACGTAAGGCACGTAAAAAGAAATGTTGCATGGAAATTTCAAGTAATTTGTTAGGTCACATAAATAAAAGTTACATAGAGAGCGAGCATTGACTAACAGCGTAAATTAAAGGTACAATCATAGCAAATGGACACATGATGCCTAGTAAGAGGATGCTTCTACAATTTTCATTCTCGATAGAACAGATTAGTGAGCTTTGCAAATGAATCATAAAGATGAAAGAGAGGTAAATAAACCGAAAGTGAAGCTACAGGAACGTCTTATGCCGTGGAATACAAGTAGGTTTTTGTAAGCTGATACGTATGTAAAATAGTTTAGCAGTAAGAGTAAGCAAAGCGTCATGTTAAGAGTAAAGACTGTAACAGCGGCAGAAGCAGAAGTCAATAGAAGCCACGTGTGTTCGGTAAGAGCAAATTTTAGGAAGAAACTATTGACTTTTAATAATAACAATAGACTAGAAACGATGCGAGTTGTAAGGAAAATAGAAATGATCTGGAACAAAATATTTTATTATAACTTTTTTTATTGTAACAAAGAAATCTAAATTTTGGTGTATAGCTTACTTTTTATATCGTTAATCTATCTACCAAATTTGGTTATCATAGCTTTTTTATTTTTTGAGATATAAAATTTTTTCGAATGAAAACTCATAATTTTCCTGGAAAACCTCGTCCGATTTTCCTGACTAACGAACTTATCCAAGCCATTTACAAAAGGAAGGTACGTGCTAAATTTTATCAAAATCGGCCCATTATTTAATATTTCATATTTTTTTATATATATATATATATATATATATATATATATATATATATATATATATATATATATATATATATATATATATATATATATATATAAACATATAAAAATTGAAACTGACCCCGGATATGGGTTCTAGGGGTCCTAGTTCGCGCTCATTTGTAAAAAATTTTTCAAAATTCAAAAGTCGGGATCTCTCCATTAGTGAATTTTTTCTACGAAAATTCACTAAAGTGAAACAAAGAAAACTAAACGCATGGCATGTTATTAATAGAGATAATACACTGCACCGCAAAATAACCGCATAACCTGAATATTCTCCAAATTTGGACTAAATCTTTTCCGATCCCGTGATCAGATTAGATTTATTTTAACAAATCGGAGTGGCTATATTAATGGAGAATTTCAAAAAGTTAAGAGATGCCCAAAAAATAAAGTAATTATGTTGTACAGAGCGTTTAAATAATGTCATGCTTTCTTCATCAAAGTTCAACACTTTCTGCAGGCAAAATCAGGTTACCCAGGCAGATGAAAATTGTACATTGCTATAGCCTATTGTCTTCCGATATTTTTTTAGTAAATTATCTTTTAAAAATTCACTAATGAGGAGATACCGACTTTTGATTTTGAAAAAATTTGGTCAAATGAGCGCGAACTAGGCCTCTTTATGTATCACACCGATAACTCAAGAAATAATTAGCCGATTTTGATTAAATTTGGTAAGTACCTTCCTTTCGCAAGTGGCTTGGATAAGTTCGTTATCCAGGAAAATCGGCCCTTGTTTTCCAGGAAAATTTTGTGTATTTTTTTTGAAAATTTTAATATCTCCGTAAACGACAAAGTAATGGCAACCATTTGGAATGCGTGTTTGTATTTTAAAAAGTGAACCGTGTATACAGGTCTGTGGGTTAAAAGACAAAAAAGTTATAGGCATGTAAACAAAAAAATGAGGTTTTCAAGTCGCTATTTGAAACGTCAAAATTGGCGCAACGAACCTGGAACGAATACAGGTTATGTAAAAAAAATGTCGCAAGGAGAGTGTTATAGAAATCCTTAAGTTTCAGCTTCAGCCGTCATTGTCGTTCATTTTACTAAAATATTTCCAGAAAATTCATTTCAAATAGACCCGTTCTCTGATACTTTGACGGTAGTTTTATTTAAGTTTATGGTTTAACGGTATACAATGTTCACCTCATTTTCGTAGAAAAAAACCGTTAATGAGGAGACCGCGACTTTTGATATTTAAAGAGATTTCTTCAAATGAGTTCAAACTAGGTCATCTAGAATCCATATCCGGGTTTAGTTTCAGTTTTTATGTGTTTACGGATATACAGGGTGACGCATTTCTACGGTAAAGCTTAATATAATTGTTATTATATAAGATTCCAGAAAAAATGCATACGTTAATTATAGGGTGTCTTGAGTGCATCATGTAAAATTATTTTAACAATCACAGGATCGCGCATAAGTCGTTGGAAATACCTACTTTTTTTAACATCGCTTATGGCAATTTTGCATTTTTCATTAAAATATGGTGCGTGCTTGCAGGAAAAAATCGAGACGTAATAAGTGCGTTTTGGTAACAAATTTTCATTAAATGCTTTAAATTTCAATAACTCAATTTGCTATTAAATTGGCTAGGAAACCAGTTTGCTCGGAAATATTGTAAGTTTATTTTCGGAAATTTTCTGTACATTTTCAAACAATAAGTTATTCTGATAAAATTCGGTACGTTGCTTCTACCATATATATATATATATATATATATATATATATATATATATATATATATATATATATATATATATATATATATATCTATATATATATATATATATATATATATATATATATATATATATATATATATATATATATATATATATATAGTGCTTTCATTTCAAAACTAGCCACCCTTAATAATTTCCTTATCAAGGAAATCTGGTTCAAAAAAAAACAGGTCAATTGGGATTTCAAGGGGCACGTTCAAAAACAGTATTTTCGGAATTTTACTTTTCATCCCCTAAGCCCCAGTCACCCCAACTTTATAATTTTAAATGAGACTCCCAAACTTGAGATACATCATTTTAAAGGTATTCAAAATCCTAATCCAACGACGTTCACGAAATTTAAATCCACCGCCAACTTTTATATATATATATATATATATATATATATATATATATATATATATATATATATATATATATATATTATATATATATATATATCTATATATATATATATATATATATATATATATATATATATATATATATATATATATATATAGTGCTTTCATTTCAAAACTAGCCACCCTTAATAATTTCCTTATCAAGGAAATCTGGTTCAAAAAAAAACAGGTCAATTGGGATTTCAAGGGGCACGTTCAAAAACAGTATTTTCGGAATTTTACTTTTCATCCCCTAAGCCCCAGTCACCCCAACTTTATAATTTTAAATGAGACTCCCAAACTTGAGATACATCATTTTAAAGGTATTCAAAATCCTAATCCAACGACGTTCACGAAATTTAAATCCACCGCCAACTTTTGAATTTAGAAGAAAAAACCTCATCAAATTCGGAATATTAAAAAAAATAATTAATAGTTTAAGACAAAAACCTACTTTATTAAGTGCTCAAAGTACCCTCCATTGTCAGCTAAACAATATAATAGTGGACTGTCGAGTTTTTTTCTAACATTTGAATTGTTTTTATCAGTAATTTTTCTGAGCCTAATGCTGTTGCAAATTTAGCTCCCCGGTGCCATTTGCGGCTATCAATTTTCCTGGTACGAGGTGATATGGTAACGATAACGCCCAGGTCTAATTTAACGATAAATTTCAGATAAAGTAAGCCAGTTTTACTTTCTGGATATCTTTGTTACTTATTCGTATTTAGTGTTCGATTTCTTGACGACTGCAACGAGTTAAAACCGAGTCTGTTGATTAAGTTTTTAAATTTTGAAAACTTCAAACTCATTTAAATCACTTCAGTTTTAAATATTCAATTTAAATAAAACTAACAATCATGGTTTACACTACACAAGAAAGAGTTGAAATAATTTACTTGTATGGTGCTCAGAATAGGTGTGCTCGTAATACCGCCCGAGTTTTCAACGAAAGGCATCCTGAAGAAAATGTGGGACACCAACATGTGCTAAGTCTTGCACGAAATTTTGAAGAAACTGGCTCAGTATGTAACAAACCAAATAATCAACCACGAGTTTTTAACGAAGCTGCACAAATTGAGGTTTTAGTATGTTTTGCCGCTAAACCTACGACTTCAATTCCAAAAGTCGTTGCATTAACGAATATTTCCGTCGGTTCCATACATAAAGTTTTAAAACTTTACAAGTTCTTTCCTTATAAATTTACTATTCTTCATGAACTCGGCGAGGATGATTATAATAGAAGGATCAATTCTGTGAATCAATGACTGCCAGAATTCAAGACGATAGGAATTTGGTAAAGAATATTTGCTTTAGTGATGGATCAACGTTCTTTCTGAATGGTTTTGTTAATAAACACAACTGTAGATATTGGCATAATCAAAATCCACGAGTGTTCGTAGAGGGTCATACACAGTTTCCACAAAAAAATAATTTCTGGGCGGGAATTCTTGGAAATGAAATAATAGGCCCTTTGTTTTATGAAGAAAATTTAACTGGTGATTTGTATTTAAATTTTTTGGAAAATTATATTGGCTCACTCATAACAGAGTCCTTATAAAACCAACTTAATGAAGAAGGCAACCCACTGCTGGATGAACAAAATTTGCACTACCAACAGGACGGTGCACCACCACACTATGCCTTACGTGTTCGCGAGTGGCTTAATCAAAGATATGCCGACAAATGGATTGACAGACGAGGCGCCCTGGAATGGCCCGCCAGATCTCCAGACTCCACTGGCATTCTTCCTTTGGAGTTATTTGAAATCAGTTGTGTACCATAATCCTCCATCAGAGAATATTCAGGTTCTAAGAGATAGGATCACCCAAGCTTGCCGACAAATTACTACAAAAACATTTCAAAACTTTAGACGAGAATTCGTCGATCGATTGTTTAGCTAACAACGGAGGGCACTTTGAGCACAAATATAAAATATATTTTTTTAAATGTTCCGAATTTGATGACGTTTTATTGTTCTAAATTCAAAAGTTTGCGGTGGATTTAAATTTCGTAAACGCCGTTGGATTAGGATTTTAAATACCTTTAAAATGATTTATCTCAAGCTTGGGGGTGTCATTTAAAATTATAAAGTTGGGGTGACTGGGGTTTAGGGGGTGAAAAGTAAAATTCCAAAAATACTGTTTTTGAACGTGCCCCTCGAAATTCCAATCGACCTGTTTTTTTAACCAGATTTCCTTGATAAAGAAATTATTAAGGGTGGTTAGTTTTGAAATGAAAGCACTATATATATATATATATATATATATATATATATATATATATATATATATATATATATATATATATATATATATATATATATATATATATAATGTTTAGCTTTCCTGAAGGTAGTGATACTATTCGTAAAAAAAAATTGTGGGATAGCTGTCAGTTGCAACATAAAAAATCTGTATTGAACTGCCTGGCTTTCTCAATTATCTGCTCCATTGTCAAGGCTACAACATGGAAAAAACTCCGATTACAATTTACAAAGATAAAATAAAAATATTTTAAAATTCGCTTTATATGTGAGCATTTAAAACATTTTGATTTTTTCCATGTAAATTGTAATTATTAAGAAATAAATAATTTCGAAAGATCGATAGTATAATACAGAGTTATCTTGCAAGCTACAGCTATCCCATAATTAAAAAATATACAATTATATATATATATATATATATATATATATATATATATATATATATATATATATATATATATATATATATATATATATATATATATATATTTGACGCATCATAGATAAGGGTTATATGAGCCCTAGTTCGTACTATTTAAAGAAAATTTTTGAAAGATCAATAGTCGTGACATCTCATAAACGCAAAAAAAAATTGGCTAATGAAAAAAGTTACATTTAACCAGTGACCCCATCCTGTCTTTCATTCAGGTTTTATAGCATTTTTGTGAGTCACTATATATATATATATATATATATATATATATATATATATATATATATATATATATATATATATATATATATATATATATATATATATATAAACATCTCTTGTCAGTTTTCTCAGAAAAGAAACCAGGAAAATTAACTTACAACAGCAACATGATTAGGCCACTTATCAACTGTTGGATAAATTAGTTCTGTGACGCTGATTCTTGGAATTTCCACATCTGGTATGTCGGAACATAAAATATTACCATTTTTCAAAACAAGGCCAGTAGATGAAGATCTTTTAAGTGCTTGAGATACATTTTCAACACACTTTCCAACAGCTCTATTTTTGTTTATGACTTTAAGTAATACTGATGACATTTTGGTAATTTATCACCATAAGGCCGTATCAAAAGAAAATGTAAACGCGCTTAACTAACTAAAGTAACGTAACCAACTTATGATTAAGTCACACACATCACAAAACGCATACACTACTAAAACAATAAAGCAATCATTTAATGCTAATCGTTGCATGCATGACTCTTGAATCTACCCCTACTCCTATTCTCTTTCTCTTTCTCCATCAACGTTGCCAACGTCGAAGTAAAAAGTTCACCAGATCTTGGCTTAAAAATCACTAGACTTCACTAGATTATCAGTTAACGGACAATTCACCGGATTTCCCTTAATTTTGTCTTAAATCACTAGGATTCATTAACTATATTATGAAAATAGTGCCAGACTACATAAACACACTGAATGGGATATTTTGAATGTCGACACCAAGCTTTAAAATCAGATAAAAGTGGCATAATAGGAAATTTGCAGATTTTTTATCCTTTCTATCTCATTGAAGGCAATAAAAGGAGCGTTTTACTATATCATAATTGCGAAATAGAATCTGAATAATTTAAGAAAATCAATATTTAAAAGCTAATACATGAAGCATGTTTAAAACGACCGCACATGCAGAAATGTCAGCGTAATGTCACTTGTTCCAAAACAAATCACTGCGCGTCAAATGGTTTGCCGAACGTATGAGGTAAACAGTAGCTGTTAGCAATTTTGTACGTGTGAAACTAGACTGTTTATTTTACGTTTCTCTTGACTCTACGTCATTCGCGCATGCAAAAACGTCAGCGTGACGTCACTTGTTCCAAAACAAATGGCTGCCTGTCAAATGGTACGCCGAACGTATAAGGTAAACAGTAGCTGTTAGCAGTTTTGTACGTGTGAAACTAGAGTGCTTATTTTACGTTTCTCTTGACTCTACGTCATTCCGGCATGCATAAACGTCAGCGTGACGTCACTTGCTCCAAAACCAATGGCTGCCTGTCAAATGGTACGCTGAAAGTATAAAGTAAACAGTAACTGTAACCGGTTTTGTACGTGTGAAATTAGAATGTTTATTTTACGTTTCTCTTGACTCTACGTCATTCGCGCATGCATAAACGTCAGCGTGACGTCACTTGTTCCAAAACAAATGACTGCCTGTCAAATGGTACGCCAAACGTATAAAAACAGTAGCTGTTAGCGGTTTTGTACGTGTGAAACTAGATTGTTTATTTTACGTTTCTCTTAACTCTACGTTATTCGCGCATGCATAAACGTCAGCGTGACGTCACTTGTTTCAAAACAAATGACTGCCTGTCAAATGGTACGCCGAACGTATAAGGTAAACAGTAGCTGTTAGCGGTGTTGTACGTGTGAAACTAGAGTGTTTATTTTACGTTTTTTTTGACTCTACGTCATTCGCGCATGCATAAACGTCAGCGTAACGTCACTTGTTTCAAAACAAATGACTGCCTGTCAAATGGTACGCCAAACGTATAAAAACAGTAGCTGTTAGCGGTTTTGTACGTGTGAAACTAGATTGTTTATTTTACGTTTCTCTTAACTCTACGTTATTCGCGCATGCATAAACGTCAGCGTGACGTCACTTGTTTCAAAACAAATGACTGCCTGTCAAATGGTACGCCGAACGTATAAGGTAAACAGTAGCTGTTAGCGGTGTTGTACGTGTGAAACTAGAGTGTTTATTTTACGTTTTTTTTGACTCTACGTCATTCGCGCATGCATAAACGTCAGCGTAACGTCACTTGTTTCAAAAACAATTTCTGCTTGTCAAATGGTACGCCGAACGTATAAGGTAAACAGTAGCTGTTAGCGGTTTATTTTACGTTTTTCTTGAATCTACTTCATTCGCGTATGCAGAAACGCCAGCGAGACTTGTTCCAAAACAAATGGTTGCCTGTCAAATGGTAGGCCGAACTAATAGGATAAGCAGTTGTTGTTAGCGGTTTTGTACATGTGTGAAACTAGAGTGCTTATTTTACGTTTCTCTTGACTCTACGTCATTCCGGCATGCATAAACGTCATCGTGACGTCACTTGCTCCAAAACCAATGGCTGCCTGTCAAATGGTACGCCGAAAGTATAAAGTAAACAGTGACTGTAACCGGTTTTGTACGTGTGAAATTAGAATGTTTATTTTACGTTTCTCTTGACTCTACGTCATTCGCGCATGCATAAACGTCAGCGTGACGTCACTTGTTCCAAAACAAATGACTGCCTGTCAAATGGTACGCCAAACGTATAAAAACAGTAGCTGTTAGCGGTTTTGTACGTGTGAAACTAGATTGTTTATTTTACGTTTCTCTTAACTCTACGTTATTCGCGCATGCATAAACGTCAGCGTGACGTCACTTGTTTCAAAACAAATGACTGCCTGTCAAATGGTACGCCGAACGTATAAGGTAAACAGTAGCTGTTAGCGGTGTTGTACGTGTGAAACTAGAGTGTTTATTTTACGTTTTTTTTGACTCTACGTCATTCGCGCATGCATAAACGTCAGCGTAACGTCACTTGTTTCAAAAACAATTTCTGCTTGTCAAATGGTACGCCGAACGTATAAGGTAAACAGTAGCTGTTAGCGGTTTATTTTACGTTTTTCTTGAATCTACTTCATTCGCGTATGCAGAAACGCCAGCGAGACTTGTTCCAAAACAAATGGTTGCCTGTCAAATGGTAGGCCGAACTAATAGGATAAGCAGTTGTTGTTAGCGGTTTTGTACATGTGTGAAACTGCAGTGTTTATTTAACTTTCTTCTTGACTCTATTTTATTGATTTGACTGTTAACTAAATAGATTAATAGCAACAATTTCAATTATGTTTCATTTCTTTAATTTTGCAACGAGTGTGGATCACCAATCGGACAACGTGTTCGTGTAGGTTCGCATACCCCGCCCCCCTAGCAGATACATGGATGATGTAGTCAGTCTCGCTGGTGCCCAGTTAGTGTATGCATGGGCCATAATTGTCTGACAGACACTACCCGACTATTCGCGTCACAAAATTTAATTTAAGTAATTTGTATTGAAATTGTGTCAAACTTCGTTAAAAACGGACCCTTATTTGAAAGAAATTGAACATCTGCAAGAGCTATAACAAGAAGTTTAAGCTGACGAAGGGATCGAATTCGAAAATGAATCAAAATCAGACGTCGGTCTCTGTGAAGAAAGCGAACACTTTTCCGAAACGGAAGAAAGTTACAATGACGTGGAAGGAAACGAGGCCTTGCCTACAAGAGAAACACAATGCCATTTACATTATGAATAAGAAATTGAATCAAGTAGAACAAACATACGCCCAGTACAAAAGTGAGAACAAGAAATTCTAACATTGTGACACATTTACCTGATACCAGAGCAAGTGCAAAAGACGCTGTGAATCTCTTGGAGCGTTGGTCGCTTATTTTCACTGAGGAATTGCTGAAAATTATTGTAGACAAAACAAATATTTTTATAGAAAACATCGCTGCCAAGTATAAAGACCAGAATGATGTGAAACCAACACATATTGTGGAAATTAAAGCACTCATTGTGATATTATACTTGTGGGACTTTATAAAAGCGGACGCAAGAATACCAGAGAGATTTGGGCGGAAGATGGTTCAGGAATCGAAATTATTCGTGCAGATATGTCTCATCGCAGACACGCATTTTTGTTGTATTGCTTGCGGTTTGATGATGTACACACTCGACAAGAAAGACAACAGACAGATAAGTTTTGCCATATCAGAAAATTATTCGATTCATCTGTTCAAAATTTGGAGTATGTGAAGCTGACGTTCGTTGGGCACTGTGAGTCTGTTGTTTCTTAAAGTATGAGAATGCTGGGATTTGTGTGTCGGATGGCTAGGGAATTTTCTGTGGCGGCCACTAGGGCTCTTTATTGTGCTTTAGTCAGACCAATATTGGAGTATGCTTCCATCATATGGAAGCCATACTATGCCGTTTATATTGAGTCTTTTGAACGCGTGCAGAGAAAGTTCCTTCGGTTTTGTTCATGAAGGCTGGGTTTTGCCAGGAGCGGTCATGATTATGTGCAGCTGATGCATCAATTAAATTTAACATCATTGGAGTCTCGTAGATGGAATGCTGACATGTGCTTCTTATTTAAAGTTTTGAACTCTCATATTGACTCTGGTATTATTCTCTCAATGATAGGTTTTAGGGTTACAAGGTATAGTGCCCGTTCTTGTAAACTGTTTCAGGTGTTTCATCACTCTATAAATTATGGTATATCCAATCCCCTGAATAGAATGTTGACTTTTGCAAATGCAAATTCTGAGTTGTTGTCTTTTTTCGGTTGCTCGTTTTCTATTTTCAAGCGGTCTCTTGCATCTGTTGCCCACACCTAGCATATACCTAGCATGTATTTTATTTGATTGTTGTGTAGTGTCATTATGTGATGTTTAATATTGGTTTGTAATGTGACCAGTTGATTGTTTGATTGTTTTACTTATACCTGCTTGTGACTATCACTTGCTAATATTGTACTTGTTTTAATAATTGGGGTTATCCCGGTCTTCTGAATAAATAAATAAATAAATAAAAATACAAGGATTGTTACTCTACAGGCAAAAATGTAACGTTGGACGAAATGTTGTTTGCAGTTAGAGGGAGGTGTTATTTTTGCATGTACATACCGAGTAAGCTGGCTCGCTATGGCATCAGAGTATTCACCTTAGTTGATGCAAGCACTTATTACGTCTCTAATTTAGAAGTCTATCTTGGAGTTTAACGACCTGGTCCATTTGTAGTTTCCTCCAAAGCAGCTGATGTTGTGAAGAGAATGTGTACTCTCATTTATGGCATAGGCAGACGCGTAACGATGGGCAACTGGTTTACCAGCTTAGAAATTGTACAGCATGCTAGAAGTTCATCAACTGATAATTGTAGGAACTATTGGGGAAAATAAAAGAGAAATTCCTCCGGAATTCGTGAACATCAAGTCGCGGCCAGTTTGTCCGTCCATGTTTGGGTTTCAAAAAAATGTTACTTTGGTCTCATATGTGCCCAAAAAGTCGAAAGTCGGACTTGCAATATCTTACATGCACCGCGATGATAAAATTGATCCAGCAACAGCTGAAAAATATAAGCCTGCTACAACATAACAAAGTGTGGTGTGGATTCAGCTGACCAGAAGATGGTGGCATATAATATGAGTAGAAGCACACGCAGATGGCGTATGGTATAATCTACTAAATATAGCTGCAATAAAAATGCTTTTATTATACATCAAAGCTATGTATCTGATGAAAATGATATGTATAAAGAAAGGTGATTGTTCTTGAAGAAACTTGCATTTGACTTAGTGAAAGAATATGATAGATCGAGCTAACAATCCGCATATTCTGAAGGACACAAGAGATCTAGGGTTCAAATTGAGCGGCACAAATGAGTCAGTACCACGTGAAAGGCCAGAAAGTAGTCATGGACGTTGTGGGTACTTCCTAAATCGCAGGACGTGATATTTGCCAGAGATGTTACAAATGTCTGTGTTTAGAACATATCAATTCATTGTGCGAGGGGTGCAAGGACAAAGGAAGTGACAATTAAAGAAATATATTTTTATCGAGTTATATTTACTCTCTCATACTGTTCTTGTTTTGTGTTAGAAATACTTTCATTTTGTATTTTTTTTATAACTAAAAACATTTTTTCTATTGATTTGATGTTCACTGAAGGCGTTTTGATAATATGAACAATTTTATTAATTCATCTTGTCATTTTCTTTCATAGTTGAACCTTGTGTCTCGTAGACACCACCCGAGTGTTTATGGCACAAATCGTTAATGTAAAAAAAAGAAAAAAAAAGTACTAATTTGTATTTGTATGAATACATTTATTATTATTATTAAGTATGATTATCATATAGACAAAAACACAGGAAACTGACATTTTCTTTCTTGTTTAGTATTTCAAAAACTAGATGCTCTCTTCTCTTAATACCAGGAAAGCCTCTGGCCTTGACGAGATCACAGCAATTGTTCTCAAAAAATGCGCACCAGAACTTGCTCCTGTCCTGATTCTTCTGTTTCAGATATCTTACAATAAATGCATATTCCCTAGTAACTGGAAAACTGCTCGAGTACAACCCATCCTCAAGAAAGGATCCAAAGCGCTTCCTAGCAACTACAGGCCTATTTCTCTCCTTTCAGTCGTCTCTAAAGTGATGGAAAAGTATATAAACACCGAATTACCAAAATTTCTTAAAAAACACAGTCTAATTCACGACAGGCAGTATGGATTCCGTCAGCGCAGATCGACTGCCGACCTCCTTTCCTTTGTCACCCATTCTTGGAACAAGTCTATGGAACTACACGGTGAATCCCAGATTGTCGCTCTAGACATATCCAAAGCATTCGACCAGGTCTGGCACGCAGCGCTGCTTAATAAAATTCCGGCCTATAGCCTACCACCAAAACTTTGCACCTGGACAGCAAATTTCCTCTCCAACAGGAGCATTTCTGTTGTTGTGGATGTCCATTCCTCTAAACTGTAATCCAATTAATGCAGGAGTTCCTAAAGGTTCAGCTTTAGCCCCTACTTTGTTTCTCCTCCACATCAATGACCTCCCCTCTAGCACATCCAAATCAGTTCACAGTTACGCGGACGACAGCACCCTCCACTCAAATATACAACATTCTAAGCCTGTCTCTTCAGCCCAATTAGATGAGGATCGCAGACTCATGGAGGGTTCTGTCTCCGTGGATCTCCAAAAAATATTAGACTGGGGAAGTAGAAATCTGGTACAATTCAACCCCACCAAATCTCAGTCTTGCTTTCTTTCTCATAAGAGATACACAAGCCCTAGACCCATCACAATGAACAACCAAGTTATTCAAAGTAATGAGTCCTTTTCTCTTGTTGGCATTTCCGTGGATCGAAATCCCAATTGGCACCAACATGTCACATCAATTGCAGAAGCGGTTGCTAAGAAATTAGGTTTCCTCTTCCGGGCTCAGAATACTTTTCACCAGCTAACCTCTATACCTTATATACTTCACAAATAAGGCCAAACCTCGAATACTGCTCCCATATCTGGGGTGCAGCTGCCGCTTCTACACTCGCTATCCTGGACTCCATTCAAAAGAGAGCTATACGTCTCATCGGTGACCATACCCTCACCCAAAGGTTGCCATCCTTTGCCCACCGACGTGCTGTTGGTGACCTCTCTCTCTTTTATAGATATCTGCACGGTCACTGCTCAGAGGAGCCTTCCTCCATAGTTCCTCCACCTGCTGCCCCCAACAGATCTACCATGGGAACAGAGCGAATGCACCCTTTTACTGTCCAGGTTACCAGACATAGAACATCTTGTTATGCCCGCTCCTTTGTCGCGAGGACTTCCAAGTTCTGGAATTCCTTGCCGGCACATGTTTTCCTTCTCCTCCGAACCTCCAAACCTTCAAGTCCAGAATTAACAGGTTGCCTCTTTCCTCCTTGTCAACACCCACGGTACGATAGTATTTAGGCTGTCAGTACTCGTGGTGTGTTGTTGAAAAAAAAAGGTATTCTGAAATTTTTCATTGGGTTATATTTGGCCATTTTGGTTGTCATGGTGATCTCAAAAAATATTTTAACTGATACGTTTATGAGCCACTAGAGTCGACTTTTTTCTTATGAACACAATTTTTGTCATTAAATGACAAAACATTTTTTTGTGTTTACAGTAATAATGTATCATTCGAGGGAGTTTTGTTTGATTTTAGAACAGTTTTGCACAGGAAGAGGCATTCTAATTTGATAATATATCAAAATCATTAGATTCTAGTATTTATCTAAGGTTTTCACTAAATCTCCAAATATGATGGAAATTCACCCAATCTAGTGAAAAATCGCCAAGGCTGGCAACACCGTTCTCCATCCCATTCTATCTTTCTGTCTCTGTGTAAACCCCAAGCAGACACTGCCAGGCCAGGAATAAATGTATCTGTACATAGGTGCCAGATTTTCCATATTTAAGAAGAAGTAAATACTTTTGGTACACCTATGCTACCGCAGAAACAAACAAACGTGGCAACAAAGTTCTGTAATCTATTAATATTTTTATTTGTAAAACAAGAAATCAAAACGCATTTTCGTTCAATTCATCATTTTAATATTGCAATTCGACTGCTTAATAGACAAAAAGTTCTGTAGTGCGTCTAGGTTCACCATCACACCAACTAATTTGGTTATAAAGGAAGCCTTGACGCAGCAAATGCGTTATAGTAACGGTTTTCATAAGAATGGGTCTCCATAAAAAAATGTTAGTTAAAAATTAACAAATTTCGGGACGCCGCAAGTGCGTTAGAGTAGCGAATTTTCATAAGGATCGTACACTACTATTATAAGACATATTAGTAAAGTTAATACTTTAAACTTACACAGACCTTGAAAATCGATTTAAGAGATCCTAGTATGCGCACATTTGAAGAATTCTTTCGAAAGTGTTACCATCGATATCTCTCTATTATCAAAAAAAGCTTGCGTTCTAACTCCTTTTGAGATAAATGCGCAAAACTGAATTTTCTATGAAGCCAAAGAACTAAATTTTGCTATATCTGTAAATAGTGTAAGTCTCTTTAAACGAAACTTGTATTACAAATTTCATTAAAGTTATACAGAAGATCTCCAGAAGGAAACTTAATTCATATTTAGAAAAGTTAAAGTATCTGCCAAGTTATACACGTAGCAGTTATTTTTCCTTATTAATCGCCAGTATGATTTCGTTTTAGTCAACCTAATCAAACCTGTTTTTTCAATATCGACAATAACAAAATTATAATTTCAGACTCAAAGGTGACTATCTTATTCATAGCCGTTTTAAACAAAAATGAGATCTTGTTCAAAACGTATGAAATCCGTGCACTATTGTTTCTCCAAATGTCAAAATAAAACATAAAACAACATACATTCATCGAGCTGGATTCGATCGCGTAACCTTCTGCGTAGAAGACAACGACGCTACCTCTGCGCCATGTAAGCACACGCTAGCCAACGTTTGGTTTACATGATATTCCAGATCGGCTTCATGCTCGAAATATTATATTCAAAGTGTACGTAACAATTAATTACAGAATTAGTAGAATTACCATTTAAACACATCCCACGAGTGTTTCGGTCTGATATAAGGCTTATGTTTAAGTTTAAAAATAAAAGGAACTATTTTAGAATCACTTTTATAGAGAATTGGTTTGAGTTTGCTTACATTTGTACTATATTATGCGACAGCATAACATATCTATGCTACGCACAAACTGTATTTGGGGCCGTTTATAAAGCTACAGATATAGCGTATTTTAATAATTGATTGAATCCCCCAGTTAAATAACAATCACTTGGCAAATTTGTAATTTCATGTCGTCTGTCATTTTCCATAATTGCGGCCGAGATTTCACGATTGTTTGTTTGGGTAGTATGTTTTATGCCTGGTATGGCATATCTTTGGGATTTTATTTTTAATTTGGAAAAGACTCTAAATATTGTAAACCTAATTACTTAAAATTCACAACATAGGTTTATTTGCATTATTTCTAGCCACATGTAAAGTCTCATTCCAGTCACTCTGATACTTACCAAAATATTTTTGTATATGTTTGGGGGAAAAATGTCCGTTGTAGCTGATATACGAACTGGTACGCGTTCTTAATACAATGAAGATATATACCTAGTTTCGTTCAAATCAGTTAAGTATTTTTTGAGTTATCGCTCGGATACACACACACACAAATATATATATATATATATATATATATATATATATATATATATATATATATATATATATATATATATATATATATATATATATATATACTCATAAAAATATTCACGGACCTTGGTTTTGGGTTCTAGAGACTCACATTCGCGCTCATCGGAAGAAATATTTTCAAAAGCTTTTCACCGTGACCTCTCTGTTAGCGAATTTTTCGTAATGAAAATTCGCTCAAAATAAAGAAAATTTTGTAGTGAAAAATTAGTTTTAAATGTAGGGGGGGGGGGCATAGATTTCACAATGTGCCAGAAATTCTTAGGTTATTATATTTGTCAGTTCGAAGTTCGGTTTGGTATTTATCAATAATACACAAGAAGTGTAATTTTTTTGTTTCGAAAATCCGTAAATAACGTTGCAGGCTAAATAAAAAAAGTCTGGACGCAGCAAGTGCGTTATGGTAGTGAATTTTCATAGAAATGATCTGACACGAAATATATCTTTATAACTTTTTTTCTTTTAACATAGAGATATAGATTTTGGTATATAGTTTCCTTTTAATATCAAAAACTTTGTAACGAGGCCTGACTTGCGGGGTGAATTATACGGTAAAACGGATCAATGGATTTACAGGAACGGTCCCGGGCGCCAGATTTTAGAGGGTTTACTCCCTACGAGGGTGTCTGCGACCTCGTCACAAGACTCCGACCACCGACGTGGCCGAAGTGCCTGGGTAGCTCCGTGGAGAGGGTCCGGTAGCCTGTGATGTAGCAGGCCGTATAGATACCTCCGGGGTTGCGGGCTTTAATCGCTCCCCCGGTATTTACCTGACCTTCCGAAAGTTTATAAGGGTGTAGCAGATTTATTTAAGATTATGAAACAGACTGAACGTAGTTTCCACTCTATTTATTACATTATAAGATTTTACAACACACTGGTATGCTCACAATATGAAATGTACTTGTCGCTCTAACTTACTCTAAGACAAGTCGTATTGCTGGTGACGGGCCAACGAAATCACTTATTCCCCACGGAAAGAAAATGCGGGAGTCACGCGGACGGAAACCTCGCGAGTGCGGTGATTTACAACCCGTGGATGCAGCCGTTAAATGGGTCAATTGGAGACGCGCTCCTCAAATAACTAAAAAGGCGCCTAGCCGACGGAGTCTACAACAAGAGATCCAGCGCCTCGACGTCAGGGCGTCGATAAGGAGCGGGAGGGTTACAGGGGAACACCCTGTAAAAGGATATTGTCGTATCCCAACTCGACCTTGGCCTGCTTGTGTACTACAGCGTCCAGACCAGAGTCGACTTGGAACAGTCGTAGTTAATACCCTTAGAAGGTCTGTGTTAAATACAGCATCACCTTCCAGAAGTATTACGACACACTAACAATGAGGGGATAGGATCGTGAAGGGGAACGCACTAAATCTCGTGGTCTCGACGTCGACGGGTAGGCACGTGGGGACTGAGGGAAAATATCCTAAAATTCGCTACAATTATATCAAATAAGGCAAAACTAAAATATTCTTACCTCGACGGCGTTAGATAGGTTTATTACGCCACGGACTTGTCTCTCACAACCACGGACAAGAGGGTACGGTATACTGACGTTCCTCTACAACTTCTATAAACTGACTCTATTTCTTGAATATAATTTCCAGCTAAATATTTTTCAACACGCTACGGCAAACGGTGAACTATCTACCTCGGTAGTTAAATTCTCTCTGTCCAGTCCCCGGCTGAAACATCTTAATCGGTGGTCGATACCTTATCCTTATCTCTGCAGATATGTTTTTACACCGCCGCGATAATTCGAAAATGCGTACTTTTAAGAAATGTTAATGATGAAGATAATAATTTTTACTGCGTGGAATTTTTATTTGTATGAATTATATTATATTTATTTTCGAACAGCCGTTTCCAGTACATACAGCTGTTCTGAAAATATAGACTTCGTCACAACTTACGTACCAAATTTGGTTATCATAGCTTTCCTATTTTTTGAGACAAAATTTTTTTTCGAAAGAAAACCCAAAATGGTCCTGGAAAAACTGGTCCGATTTTTCTGGCTAACGGACTTATCCAAGCCACTTACAAAAGGAAGGCACGTGCTAAATTTTATCAAAATCGGTCCATGATTTTTTGAGTTATCGGTGTGATACATATATATATATATATATATATATATATATATATATATATATATATATATATATATATATATATATATATATATATATATATATATATATATATATATATATATATATATAAATATATTTTTATATATATATATATATATAAACATATAAAAATTGAAACTGACCCTGGATATGGGTTCTAGGTGTCCTAGATCGCGTTCATTTGAAGAAATTTCAAAAGTCGAGATCTCCTCATTAGTGAATTTTTTCTAAGAAAATTCACTAAAAGGTGCTCTTAAAGAAAAAAACTCTGGACGCAGCAAGTGCGTTATGGTAGTGAATTTTCATAAAAATGTTTTTTTAAATAGCAAATATGTTTTTTAAGAAAGCAGGCACCAAATTTGGTTACCAGTATAATCTATATATTAGAAACAATGTGCCATGTTTCATCAAAATAACTTTATTGTTTGAAAATGTACAAAAATTTCCGAAAGTAAACTTAAATTGTTCCCGAAAAAACTGGTTTTCTGGTCAACCTTATAGGTTAATAGCAAATTGATACAAAATTTGAAGCATTTAATGAAAATTCGCTACCATAACGCACTTGCTGCGTCCCGAATTTCTTTTTTTACAAAGATGTATTATATTTCGATGGAAAATACAAAAATGCAATATCATAGGGCGTGTTCGATTAAAAAAAGTCACTAAAAAAAAGAAAATTTGAATCACCAACGACTTATGGGCCAGCCTGTAATTGTGGAAATATTTTTTTAAATGTAGCTTAAGACACCCTACAATTAATGTATACAACTTTTTTTTGTAACTTGAATAATAACGGTTATATTGCGCTTTAATGATTTTTTACGAAAATTCGACAAAAATGATATACCATTAAACGATAAACTCTATAGCCAACACTACTGCTAAAGCATCAGAGAAAGGGTCTATTTGAAATGAATTTTCTGGGAATATTTTAGTAAAATGAAGGACAATGACGATTGAAACTAAGAGCCCAGGCTTTGTAAAACATTATTCTTGAGACATTTTCCTTCCATAGCTCATATTAATTTCAGGTTCATTGCCTAAATATTAACAATTTTGACGTTTAAAATCGCGACTTTGACGTTTTGAGGAAAACCCAACTTTATTTTTCTTTAAATACCTGTAACTTTTTGTCTGTTAACCTACAGCGCTAAATTTTGGTAGGTAGTTTACCTATAATGATATAAACCAGTGTATTAAATTTAGTTGCCCTTACTTTGTTAATTCCGGAGATATAATTTTTTTTCGATTTTTTTCGAAGGAAAACACAAAATTTTCCGGGAAAACCTCGGCGGATTTTCCTGGCTAACGAACTTATCCAAGCCACTCGCGAAAGGAAGGTACTCATCTAATTTTATCAAAATCGGTCCATTATTTTTTTAGTTATAGGTGTGACACAAATATATAAACATATATATATATATATATATATATATATATATATATATATATATATATATATATATATATATATATATAAAACATATAAAAAGTGAAACTGACCCCGGATATCTGTTCTGGGGGGCCTAACTAGCGCTCATTTGAAGAAATTTTTTCAAAATTCAAAAGTCGAGATCTCCTCATTAGTGAATTTTTTTTAAGAAAATTCACTAATATAAGGCCGAGAAATAATAAATATTTTTAACTAAAATTATATACCTAAAAGGCATCTTTTTTTTTTTTTTAAACTTGTTTTGGCCTCGAGCAAAGCTCTTTTAGCCACGGTCACTCCAGGTCAACAACTAGTGCTACAGCACCCTATTATAATATGATGTTTTACATTATAATAAAAAACAAAAAGGATTCTCTATGCTATCGTCTACCAAGCTCAGCAAACAAACACCTAAATTTCCCTTACTTCATGTAAACCAATAATAATTTACGAAGATAGACTATGCCCATCATACTTTACATTTTGTTTTTGTGGGTAAGGTGTATGTATTTAAGTCTTATAAACTAGGATTAAAAATAAGGAAAAAAGACATGGGATCACAAACTTCACGCCTAGGGGTCCACCAAGGCGACTTTATTTGAGACAAACTAGACTGGACCACGGTAAAGATGGGTTAGACACAGGGACAGACAAAAGGAATCTATAATTATATGCCTATTAACTATAATGTCAATTTCTTCCACAAAATTACTATAAAAAACAGAACAAAATTTTATATCTTTTTACGTTGAGCTAAATTACCTCATGTAATTTATTACATTTAATGAAGTTCAAAAGTATATGCATCATCTCTCTTTCAACATAGAACGCTACATGCAACAAATATGATATATTTAATGGTAGTGGAATTCCTTGACCAAGACATTTTTTAATTAGATTGTTACATGCATGGATGTGTTTCTTACAATTAAAAAAGATATGATTAATATCACACACACTTGTTCCATCACAACTACACAGTGGATTGTCTGCCAACCCCATTTTAAATAGTTGCTTTTTGGTAGCACCATGCCCTACGATGATTCTAGCAAGTGTTATGTATATTACTCTGTTAGTTGGGGCTATTTCTGAGATCGATTTAGAAGGCAAGGTGGGAAATATTTGGTGAAATTTACTTTTTACTATGGCTTGTTGCTTGCTCCATTGGTCTGACCATTCTTTCCTCATGTGTCGTTTACAGGTAGGGAGAAGATCTCTCGTTAAGAGTATATTGCAACTCTCTCCTATTATTGTTGCATTTTTTGCCAGTTTATCTGCTTCTTCATTGCCCTTAATATGTGCATGTGCTTTTATCCACATAAATATAGCTGTTTTTCCAGCCCTCACTAAGTTCAGGTAATTGGATCTAATAATGCCTATAAGTGGGTCCTTGAATACCTTAGAGGGCTTCTTCAGAGCCAATAGTAACGACTTGCTGTCGGTTATTATTATAAATTTGGAATGGGATTCTATTCCCATGGCCATTTCAAGAGCTTTGATAACTGCTACTGTTTCTGCCGTATATATGCTGGTTTCTTTGTGTAGCTTAAAAACGAAACTGGATGTCGTCGATTCGCAGTATATACTACACCCTACGGAATCTGATGTTTTGGATCCATCGGTAAATATTAGGGCAGATCCTGGAAACTTCTGGATATTTTCACGGTAATAGCTTTGAACATCTATGTCTTTACTATGGCAATCTGGTAAAACAATAAAAGGCATCTTTCTTTTGTTAATGGCTTAAATAAGTTTGTAAGCAAGGAAAATCAGACAAGAATCTCCGGAAAATGTTTGAGTTTTCTTTCGGAAAATTTTTGTATTTCAGAAAATAACAAAACCATGTTACCAATTTAGTACGAAAGACTCTATTATAACACATATACTATATATTAGATTTTAGATCATTAAGTTAAAAGAAGAAAAAGTTATATGCATTAACAGACAAAAAGAATTGGGTGCCGCTAGTGCTCAGAGAAGGGTATAAGATCAAAACATGTTCTGTGGTTAACAAAATCTATTTATTATTAAAGGCAAAGGTGAACTACCAAAAAAAAAATGTTGTCGTTGTTGTTGCAAACTAGCCTCGAAAGTTTCCTTTCATTAGCCACAGATTTTTTGTTAAAAAAGTTCTTTAACAGTCACAATACTTGCCCCGACCTCCATTACAATAGTCTTGTTTTTTATCTTTGTTACATAACGCTAGTTCGAAATCCATAACCTTATTTATTCCAAATTTACATACAGTTTGTTTGTATTAAATCTACTTACACTCAAATAACTTAATTAGACATAAATAATGAGTTTTTGTGTGTATTTGTGTTTAAAAATTTTGTTTTTTGTTTTCTTGTTTGTTTATATATATATACAGGGTGTCCCTCTAACAATGGGCCAAACCCATATATTCGGATAGAGCATCAAAAATTAAATAGACTTTCATTAATACGTTTTGTCCGATTGTTGCTTGTTTTCGATATACAGTGTGTTAAATTTGACTTTGAAAAAAATTAAATCGCTCGTTTTTCTGCTAATTACTGGAATATTGATTTGGAACTTTGTAATAGGGGGTTATCGAGGATGCCGCTTCCAACCGTGATACCTATTTTGAGATACATCATAGTTGGCGCCACCTACACTAAACCCGAATGTTTTACAGGGGCATAACTTTTTCGATGATCAACTTTCTGCAAATCTGTTCAGAAAAACTGAAAACTACTAATTTTTTGTTCGAAAAAGGTAGTTGAAACTCATAAAGTGAGTAGTTATCGAGATATTGCGGTTTTAATAATGGTGTGCATTGAAAATCTCTCAAATCTGAAATTTTATTAACATTATTATTATCACTAAATTATAAGAAAAAATTGACAATTATCGAACAATTCACTTAATAAGATTCTCAAAATGGCCTCCGCCTACTTCAATACATTTTTCTAGTCTCAACCCAAAATTTTGCCTCACCTTAAAAAAAGTTTGATAATCGTTTTTCAATATATCACTGGATTCGATTATTCTAGCCCAAAGTTCATCTCTGGAGTTACAAATATTCTTGTATACTAATTCTTTCAAGTGACCCCAGAGGAAGAAATCTAGAGGATTGAGGTCGGGGCTACGTGCAGGCCAAGGAAAATCTCCACCTCGACCTATCCATCGGCGCGGATAATTTTGGTTCAGAAATTCTCTGACAGGAAGTCCATAATGGGCAGGTGCCCCGTCGTGAATGAACCATAATCTCCTGCGCACGTCTAGAGGGACATCTTCCAAGAGAATAGAAAGTTGATCTCTCAAGAAAATTGAATAATTCTCCACATTGAGCCTTGCAGGAAGTTCTATTGGTCCCAACAACACGTCGCCTAGTATGCCACACCAGACATTAATGGAGAACTCATGTGGAAAATGGTGTTCTCGCGTCAAATGAGGATTGCTGCTGTCATATGCGTGAGCATTTTTGAAATTGAAAACTCCTCTTCTTGTGAATGTCGCTTCGTCAGTGAATAGAATGTTGTTGAAGAAAAACGGATCGTCATTCTGATACCGACGAATGCGTTCACAAAAATCCAATCTAGATAGAAAATCTAGAGGTAAAAGATTCTGCACTGGTGTGAAGTGGTAAGGATGTAACTTTTCTTTTCTGAGAAGTCTACCAATACTTGATTTATTTATTCCAGTTGCTGCAGAGAGGCGTCTTACGCTTGTTTCCGGATCTTCTGCAAGGCGTACTAATATCTCTTCCTCTTGATGTACAGGACGTCTTGGTCCACCAACTTCCGACTTCGAATTGAAAGAACCAGTTTCACCTACGAATACATTAGGACGAGATGATACGCATCCGTGTAACAAAATGTGTATTTCACGATTTTTCCAGCCCTCAGGTGTGAATTTTGTCAAAACTTTCGTTTCAGAAATAATCAATGGCAATGAGTGCATATTACTCTTTTACATACCTAATTTATCGTATAATCTTCTAAAGGTCTTGTGATCTGGTTGTCTACGACTAGGATATAATTCCAAGTATCTGGCGGCGGCTTGGTGGCTACGGAAGTTTGATTGCGCATAAACGCAGATCATATCTCTCTTCTCAATATTGCTAAACTCATTATGGCGAGGCATTTCATAAATAATAACTACCTACTGCTCTTAATTGAAAAACCATGTGCTTGTCAAAATTGACAGATTATGTTTATTGTGTTACGCAAATGACATCCCTATGAAAACGAAAAACAAAAGATATTTCATCTACTTCATTGACAGTTGTTGACCCGGCCAATCAACTGCTATAGTTATTAGCGCCTTGATATATCTACAGGAATACATCTTTTATTTGCCAAAAACATACTTATTCTATGAAATCGAATTAAATCCAGAGAAACTTCCCAATTTTTAGGAATTGATTTAGAATTAGAAAATTATGATTAAAATACACCGACCTCAATCCTCTAGAATTTTCCATTGGGGTTACTTGAAACAACTGGTACATACACAATAATGTTTGTAACTCCAGAGATGAACTTTGGGCCAGAATAAAATTTCAGATTTGAGAGATTTTCAATGCACACCATTATTAAAACCGCAATATCTCGGTAACCACTCGCTTTATGAGTTTCAACTAAGTATACCTTTTTCGTACAAAAAATTAGTAGTTTTCAGTTTTTCTGAACAGATTTGCAGAAAGTTGATCATCGAAAAAGTTATGCCCCTGTAAAACATTCGGGTTTAGTGTAGGTGGCGCCAACTATGATGTAGCTCAAAATAGGTATCACGGTTGGAAGCGGCATCCTCGATAACCCCCTATTACAAAGTTCCAAATCAATATTCTAGTAATTAGCAGAAAAACGAGCGATTTAATTTTTTTCAAAGTCAATTTTAACACACTGTATATCGAAAACAAGCAACAATCGGACAAAACATATTGATGAAAGTCTATTTAATTTTTGATGCTCTATCCGAATATATGGGTTTGGCCCATTGTATATATATATATATATATATATATATATATATATATATATATATATATATATATATATATATATATATATATATATATATATATATATATATATATATATATATATATACATTTAAACATTTTGTATTTAGGATAAACAGGGGTACTGTGCGTCCAGGGGCCCTTCAGGACAACTTTACACAGACGAGACTGGACCACGGTTTAGATAGGTTATTAAACAATATGGAGAGAAACAGTAGGTTTTTTTCTCCCTGAGGGCTCGTCCGCGTCTTAGCCGCCCCGATAGCACTGCAGCCTTTGGCTTATTGTGCATGCCCTTAGTATTTTCTACTTCACCCATTGGAAAATTACTGTGCCTTGAACTAGTCTGCACAGCGATTGGTTGGGTGAAGTTTAAAAAAAACTGGGGACGCAGCAAGTGCGTTATGGTAGTGAATTTTTATTAAATGCTTCAAATTTAAATAACTAAGTTTTCTATAAACTTAGAGAGTTTAATTTCAATACGTAGTAAGGTTTTTCCTAAGGTAAGATATCCACAAAATTTCATTAAAATAACTTTGTAATTTTCGGAGAAAAAAAGTTTTTTCGAAAGAAAATTTAAAATTTGAATAACTCAATTTTCTCTAAACTTAGAAAGTTGAATTTTGGTACGTAGTAAGGTTGAGGCAACATGTATAGTAAATTTCATTAAAACAGCTTTGTTACTTTCGGAGAAAAAATTTTTTTTCGAAAGAAAACTCAAAATTTTTCCCGAAAACCCCGTCTGATTTTTCTGGATAACGAACTCATCCAAGCCATTAATAAAAGACAGGCACTTGCCAAGTTTCATCGAAATCGGTTAATTATTTTTTGAGTTATCATATATATATATATATATATATATATATATATATATATATATATATATATATATATATATATATATATATATATATATATATATATATATATATATATATATATATATAAACATATAAAAATTAAACCTATTTACAAATGAACTTTAATAAGATATTATGCTGTGACAATACCTCTCTAAAGCACCCTAAAATATAATCAAAATGTGCACAGTTATATATGTTTTATTTCTTTTTCCCTTGTCTTAATACACTATATATTTTATGACAATCGATTTAATTTACTTATTTGATTTCATAAATAGTCGGTTAATAGTGACTTGGAATGAAGTAGACACCACATCTTCAAACATATTAAGAGAATATGAGTAAATCAACAGCAACTGGGAATGAATTCGGTCAGTCTCCCAGCCACGTGGTTAAAAAACACTGTTTGTATGAGTGGTTACAACTCTACCTCTAAATAAAAGGACTGTAACAGCGGCAGAAGCAGAAGTCAATGGAAGGTGTGTGTATTCGGAAAGAAACTATTGACTATTAATAACAACAATTGACTAAAAACGCTGCGAGTTGTAAGGCAAAAATAATTATACTACAGAGGTGATAAATGATAATAAATTACAATAGGGTTATATATAATCGTAAATGCTTCCAATGATTAACAATCAGTGAATTCAGTATTATTGACATTTCTCGGAAACTTACAAATGAATTTCATGAGGCAATAAGAAAAGCATTGACTAACCAACAGCAACCACATACTTATGATTTAAACATAAATGTTTCAAATTTGAATAGCTCAATTTTCTGTAACCCTAGAAAGCTGAATTTTGGCACATAGTTAGGTATTTCCCAAAGCAATATGTAGACCAAATTTTATCGAAATTTTCGGAAAAAAAAATTTTTTTTGAAAGAAAACTCAAAATTTTCCCGGAAAACTCCGTCCGATTTTCCTGGCCAACGAACTCATCCAAGCCATTAATAAAAGAAACGCACTTGCCGAGTTTCATCTAAATCGGTTAATTATTTTTTGAGTTATCAGACGGATACATATATATATATATATATATATATATATATATATATATATATATATATATATATATATATATATATATATATATATATATATATATATATATATATATATATATATATTTATAAATATAAATATAAATATATATATATATATATATATGTATAGATATATATATATATATATATATATATATATATATATATATATATATATATATATATATATATATATATATATATATATATATATATATATATATATATAAACATATAAAAATTCAAACTGACCCCGGATATGGGTTCTAGGGGTCCTAATTCGCGCTCATTTGAAAGAATTTTTGCAAAGTCTCACCATCGATACCTCTCTATTAGTGAATTTTTTAAATAAAAATTCACTAGAATAATAAAGCCGGAAATTTGGTACGTGAGTATAGCTAGTAAAAAATCAGATTATGTGATTATTTAGCGAATTCTCTAAGAAAAATATTTCAATATTTAAATCAGGTTTGGCACAAAAAAAATAAGGTGAGTATTATTTATGTACATATTTTTTTCAATTTTAATTACATATTATATAATTTGAATTTTGCGTATTTTATTAGCGTATTTTCGTGTAAAAGATTATTGTGGTTTTCACCGATTTTTTAAGGGTTTTTATTATTCATTTGTCGATTTTTTCTGAAATGTCAGTAATTCATAATTGATGTTTAATAAATTATTGTAAACAAATTTTTGTGAATTCACGTGAAAAAAATTTTCCTTTATATATTTTTTTGAATTGTAAAAATGCTTTTTCTGAATAATTTTACCTTGACAGGTGTGGTTTTTGTGTAAATTGCTTGAGCAGGTTATTTGTAAACGGTCTATGCCTCCTCCGTGGACACATGCTCGAAGTAAAATTTGTAAACAGCAGACGTATTAGCACCTGACACTCCTAACGCGTCTGCCGTTTATACGATATAATATAACAATATACATTATTTATTATTGCCTGTATTTATTATGATGATGATGTATACTGTATACACAACTTACCCATGTGACACAATATACGTTTTCTTGATGAAATTATTAGTTCTCTGCGGTTTTGTGTTACGGTCGTCAACACTGCGGCTGCTATACAGAACTAACCTCAGACCAATAAATTAAATAAACAACGCATGATATCTCATGTTGACATAATAACTATTTTACAGAAAGTGAGTTTTGCGTAGTGATAAATGTTCGATGTTTAAAGTGATAAATAACCTCATCTTTAATTTTTATTACCTGAGTATATGGTCGTAGATAAATATATTTTCATTGGGTGAGGAGGCCTATCTGTTGTCAATAAAGGAGCAAACTCCCAGTCCTGGAACACATCTGCGTATTCAATGACTCTATGGCAGGCTTTGTAAATAAATTGATAGCGTTTGATGGTACCACGCTTTTTAAATAAGTTTTATTAAACAAGTTCGCTATTTGAAAGTGTGTTACAACTTTTCCAGGACTTTGGGGTGCAAAGTTAGCTCGCCTCCTCGTGGTGCACCCTGGGTAACACTAAAGAGCTAACGGACAATCTTGTAATCTCCCGGCTAAAGCACATGATGCCTGACGCGACATTTAATCCAACCGGTCCCCCTCAGGACCTACCGACAAGAAATCTTGGACCAAGTCTCAGGATCTGCCAACTAAATATAGAAGGAATAAGCTGGGCTAAGTTCCAAGTCCTTCATAAAGTCTTAGTGAGTAACGATATTGACGTCATTGCCATACAGGAAACCCATACGGAAAACGAGGACCAGCTTGCCAAAAGAGGCAGGATACCGGGGTACAACCTCATTGGGGCAACGTACCACCATGCTTACGTGGTCGCAACCTACGTTCGCTCATCTATCGAACATGTCCAACTTTGTAAAATATCTAGCTCAAACAATATCCACAAGGTAGTCATCAGGGTAGGAGAAATAAACATTAGCAATATATATATATATATATATATATATATATATATATATATATATATATATATATATATATATATATATATATATATATATATATATATATATATATATATATAAACCTCCCGCTATCACCTGGTCACCTGACGACCTGCTTACCTCACCCCACCCAGCTGTCTATGTGGGAGATTTCAACAGCCACCACACGCTGTGGAAATACAGGAATACAGACTACAATGGCGAAATATTAATGAACTGGGCAGATGTTAATAATGCATACTTGGTGTTTGACGCTAAACAACGTGGATCTTTCAAATCTGTAGCATGGAATCAGGAGTACAACCCTGATCTGTGCTTTGTAAGGACAAACTATGACAATACACCATTAAGAGCAACCCGCAGAATTCTGACAGACTTCCCTCATAGCCAGCACAGACCGGCTATTATAGAGATTGGAATATGTATCCCACTTATCACATCCTTTCCACGACCAAGATGGAATTTTAAGAAAGCCGACTGGGAGAGCTACTCTAACAGACTCGATAAATGCATAGGCTGGATCCCATCAACAACCGAAAACTACCAGAGGTTCATAGGAGCGATTATCAAAACAGCAAAAAAGACCATACCCAGAGGATTCCGTAAGGAATACATACCAGGATGGAATAATGACTGTGAGGAACGGTACAGGGCATTTCTCGAGAGCGGAGACAGGGATATGGCTGATGGGCTGTTGCACAGACTGGGTATAGCCCGCCAAGAACGGTGGACAAAAACAGTCAACAGCCTAGACTTCAAAAAATCCAGCAGGAAAGCGTGATCACTCTTGAGAAGGCTCGGCGAGGGCCCAAAAATCGCAAAAATGACCCGGAAATACATCCAGACAGGATTGCCTCCCACGTAGTGTCCACATCAAGAGCACCACGGGACAGAACCCACTCAACTCGCATTAAACACGAACTTAAAGCCCTAAAAGCCAACAGCCAGGAAAAAACCGAGTTCTCACGCCCATTCACCGTAGATGAGGTGGTAGATGCTCTGAGAAACACGAAGGCGGGAAAAGCACTAGGACCTGATGGAATCCATCCAGAATTCCTCCTGAACAGCGGTAAATATACAATAAAATGGCTAGCCCAATTCTTCACGAACATCGTGGAAAAGGGAACCATTCCGAGCACAATGAAAAGGTCCAGAGTTATCGATATCCCCAAGCCAGGAAAGCCGAATGATGATCCGAAAAGTTACCGCCCAATAGCGCTACTAAGCGCAATCTATAAGCTCCTTGAGATACTTCTTTATAATAGAATCGGAAGCAAAATATTTGAAAGGGTCCCCATCGATCAGGCTGGTTTTAGACCAGAGAGAAGCTGCACAGATCAGATCATGTCACTCACAACCCATATTGAAGCAGGCTACCAAGATAACCTGAAAACATCAGCCGTGTTCGTGGACCTATCTGCAGCTTACGATACTGTGTGGAGGCATGGACTACTCTACAAACTTTATCAAACAGTCCCATGCAAACAAACCCTGCAACTTATTGATAACATGCTTACTGGTAGGGTTTTCCGGGTCATACTGGGCAACAAAACGAGTTCCTCAAGGAAGCTTAATGACAGTCTTCCCCAAGGATCTGTCCTGTCCCCACTGTTTTTCAACCTCTATATCTCCGACATGCCTGAAACTAGATCTCGAAAGTTCGGCTACGCGGATGACTGGGTACTAGCCACACAACACCGTCTCTTTGAAGAAACAGAAACTTTACTCTCTTCAGCCTTGGCGAGCTTGGGGACGTATTTCCGTAAATGGAGACTGAGGCCAAACCCCAATAAAACGGAGACGGCGTGCTTCCATCTCTCTAACAAGGCAGCAAGTAGACAGCTCCAGGTTTACTTCGAGGATACTGTACTGCGCCACAACACACACCCGAAATATCTTGGTGTCACCCTAGATAGGACATTTACCTATAAGAGGCATATAGAGAACACGGCTGCGAAGCTGCGAACTCGGAACAACATCATCCACAAGCTATGCAGTACCACATGGGGCTCAACCGCTGAAACATTAAGACCCTCAGCACTTGGGCTGGCTTACTCAACTGCAGAATACGGTGCACCGATCTGGCTCAACAGTGCGCATACCCAAAGGGTGGACACACAACTAAACGAGACCATGAGGATAATCAGCGGAACGCCAAAATCGACTTCTATCGAATGGCTACCAATATACCAATATACCTCCTCCAGATCTCCGGCGCAAGGCAGCTCTTCTCCGAGAATATAAACGTATACAAGGCAACCCTCAACTTCCCATACACATATCAATCTTTCTTTATCCCCGAAACAGTTGAGGAATATGTATAGCATATGTTACATACTTTTCAAATATGTCATATAATCTGAAAATATTATAATATAACGAATGTTCTATTGGAAGAACAATGTTGGTATCAGCTACAAGTCGATCTGGTAACACCGCATCATGAAAAACACTCTAAATAGAGAAATCCTTTTGCTTACATGAGTTACCAAAATTTCAGGCCTTTAGCATCAGTAATTTTCCATAAACGTCTCATAGGTTACCCAGCGTGACTAACTCTGTATATAATGGAAATTATATTCGAATTTTTATACGACAATTCGCCAGAAAGATTTGTGAAATGAAGAATACGCTGTTTAACTAAATATAATCACAAATAATAGTAAATATTTTCAATTAAAATTATATACTACATATAAAAGATAAAACAAAGATTAAACATTTATTATGTATAAAATTTACCTAATATTACAATAACAATATGTACATTACAAAGCGATGTATATTAAATTAATTACAAGCTTGTTTTAAATATTTCTCTTTAATCTGTCTTCTCATTATCTTCCCAGTTATATTCTTTGGTATACTGTCAACAACTTCGATACCGCCTTCAAGTCTTTTGAAAGGTGCCACTTTGTTATTCACATGCTCACTTAACTTGGCAATGTCTATGCTCGTGGACTTCTTGGGCACTATATAAGCTCTAGGTACTTCCCCATATAGTTCATGGGGGACTCCTATCACAGCTGCCTCAGCAATACCAGGAAAATCTCGTATAACCTCCTCTAATTCAGCAGGGGGCACTTGGAAACCTTTTACTTTGATCAGTTCTTTAACTCTGTCCGTGATAAAGATATTACCTTCACTGGTGTAATAAGCAACATCTCCTGACCTAAGCCATCCTTCTGCGAAAGCTTTTTCGCTTTCCTCGGGCCTGTTGTGGTACTCCTTCATCACTTGGGGACCTTTAATGAGAAGTTCACCGGGTGTGTTGGGGTCTACAATTTTTGTGGGGTCCTCTGTCGAGACAATCTTGATCTGAGTGTTGGGGAGCGCTGAACCTATGGACCCTGGAACTCGGTTGTCTATGGAAGATACAGTGACTGTTGGAGAAGTTTCCGTTAAACCATAACCTAAAAAATAAATAAAATTTAAATGGGGTCTGCCGAAAAATAGCATTTAGGGATTGAAAAGTTTTTAAACCATTACTATTTCTACCTAAAACCGTTTAACTATAATTTCAGACATATTTAGGCACCTGGTTAGCAAAAGGTGCTACTTTTGTCATTTACATTCTGACAACGTTTTGATTGAATATCCTTGTGACCATTTTATACCAGAAAAGCATGCTACATTGCCATGAACAATTCTTTAATTTTAGGCTTTGTATAGAATAATTACTAGATATAAACGAAAAACTAAATCCTGGCATCTTTTTCCTTCTGTAATGCAGCGTTTATAATCTATGCTGCTCTGCCGCTGTTACGCCTCTAAAGTCCAAGAAAGCACCATGAATCGCGAAATTTTGATATGTCTGACAACACTGACCGCCACCTGGTGTAAATATGCATCGTTGTTGAATCGGGTAACACGTTGGCTGTGATACATATCCTCGACGATATGCGGGGTACTAATTTTGCGGGAATTTCTCGCATGCGGAGTTTGTATTAATCACTTACACTGGGAATATTTCTATTGTAAATATAGCTTTAGAATCTATAAAAGTTGCTCAATCTGTAACAAGTTAAAATATTACATATCCTCGACGATATGTACTGGTTTTAGCACGTTGCATGTTAGTACATTGCGCAAATGTAAAATATGCGTCTGGGTGGTCAGTAGTCGTCTCTTCTTGTCAAGTCAGTCGCCAGCATTGCTACTGCTATCGAAAGTTGCCGGGATGCCTGATCGCTCGAGGAAAATCTTAGAACTAGCACTTCAGCAACTAAGTGATGAAATTAATTCTGCAGATACCACCTCTCCATCTGGTATTGTGCCTGAACCGAAAACGCTTATGGAAGTAACTTCCTCTAACCTTGGTGCATAAGTGAAAAATTCTGGAAATTCTAAGCGTAAAAGGTACATTTCTAGTTACAAAATTTCAAACGATTCAGATTTTTCAGATTCTTTTGACAGTGATGACTCGGTGAAAGATAAAACATCAAAATTCATAGAATGAGGAAGATTCGAGGTGGAGGAATTTGAGCTAGATTTACGTACTGGCATTCAAACAGAAAATAATATTGATAGTGATGTCAAAGAAAGTGAAAAAACTGATAGTTTAGATACACATATTGATGCAACATGGCATAATATAACAGTTAACCCTACAAATATGCCATTTGATCTATTTAGTGAAAGAAGCACACTCGATCCTAATATAAGTAACACATCAGTAAAACGTCCCTTGGACGTTTTAAAGTTTTTTATAAACGATGAATTGCTCCAGTTAATTGTCACTCAAACAAACATATTCGCTGGTCAACTGCTCACCAAACGCCACTCAAGTAAGTCGAGGATGAAGTCATGGATTGACACCAATAAAGTAGAAATATGCAAGCTCTTAGGAGTTACATTAGCGATGGGTTTAACAACAGTTCCTACCATAAATCTTTATTGGTCAAAGGACCCCCTATACCACAACAAATACATATCCTCCGTAATGACAAGATATCGATATTTGTTAATTTTAAGCTGTATACACTGTGTAGTGGATATTTATTTGTTGTGGTATAGGGAATCATTTGACAAATAAAGATTAATGGTAGGAACTGTTGTTAAACCCATCGCTAATGTTACTCCTAAAAACTTGCATATTTATACTTTATTGGTCATAACAATACTGCAGATCCCAACAATAGACTTTACAAAAGTGAACCACTACTATTCATTTTACTGAAAAACTTTCAGAGTGTTTTATGTCCTGGCAGGGTTTTGGTCATCGATGAATCAATGGTTCCTTTCAGAGGGCGACTTCACTTTCAGCAGCACATACCAGATAAATCTCATAAATATGGTGTCAAGCTTTATAAATTCTGTACGCCGAATGGTTACACTTTCAATGTAAAAGTATATGCAGGGAAGGGCGATACGAATCCTGAACTCCGGCATTCACATTCAATTGTTTTGAAATTACTTGAACCTATCCAGGAAAGAAAATGACGAATATTATTCGCCGACAATTTTTATTCCAGTATACCTTTATGCAGAGAGTTGTATAGAGAACAATTACTCTACTGTGGTACATTACGAAAAGGAATACCGAAAGACTTCTCAGGAAAAATGAATAAAGGAGAGATTCTAGGAAAGGAAAGAGATAACATAAAAATCATCAAATGGGTCGACAAAATACCTGTTTTGATGATATCCACTCATCCAATGCATACGAGTACTATAGTCCCTACAGGTGGGTACTTATTTATCTAGATTTTTGTATTCCCTAATTTACCAAAATGTATTATTTCAGGAAAGCATAAGAGAACAGGTGAGGTGGAAAAACCACAATGATGATAAGACTATATAATAACGCAAAAAAAAGGAGTGGACTTCAGCGACCAAATGTCCTCTTACCATAGCGTTATAAAAAAGGCTTCAAGTGGTATAGTTAACTATGTAAAAACTGGAACCTGTGATGAGCACTAATAAGTACACTTGGAGAACCATTTGACCACTTAAACACTCCTAATTTGTCTGGTAGAATAATAAATTACTGTCAATAACTTGGCCGGTATATACATATACTAATCTTTACGCTTGTCTCGACTTAAAGACCCTTTCGTGTAGTATTCTAGTTGAATTATTTATCCTTTGTTAGAGTTAACATTGTGAGCCAAACACCCGGGTTTAGTTTTCTATATAAAAAAGATGAGCGGAGGTATGGTGTTTGTCTCACCAGATGTGCTTGTCGGCTTGCTCCAATATCCACATAGTAAATTTCTAGATCGAAAGGGAACGTTCAGATTCCTTAAATAACTCGGTACTTTTCTTTTTAAGCCCATTATCCTTATATTAGATAAGGGCTCATAAATTTGTCGACCAGAAGATTAAAGCAGGTCTTCGACCTCGTAGTTTCACTACACAATAAACAAACGATGGGTCTTCAACGACAGTTTTACTTCGGACTAGTTCGTTTACCTAGACGCGATATGAATACACTGTAGCTAGTAGTTTAATTTTATAATTTTTCTTCCTCTGAAGATGTTGACATGGTTAACGAAACGATTGTAAGATCTCTGAAATATGTGTTGTGGTGATTTGGGTTCTCCAAGTGTACTTATTGGTATAGTTAACTTTATTACATTTTAGCCGTCTCTTTTAAATGTCATGTCTTTTTCTTTTAGAAAAGTGTCATTTGAGCTGTTACTTGGAACCACCGTGGTCAATGCATGGATTGTGTATAATATGTTATCCGATAAAAAATTAGGTATAACTGAATTTAGAAGACAACTGTCAAATGGTTTGGTAGAATTTTGCGAAAATATCGAGAATGGTCCGCCTAATAATAAAACAAAAGAATACACACTTTCATAAAACCAGGGGGGTCCGGTGTAAAGAAAATACGACCCTACAAAGGATGCTATAATAAGGTGAGGGAAACATTATTTAGTCGGGAAGCAGACAAGAATGTTCGTCGCATAATCAGCTCTTGTGACGATTGTCCGAATAAACCTGCCTACTGCCGCACTCAATAAGCGCGCCCGTGCGTGCGCACTGCCGCCTGCCGTAGAAAAAATAATCTTTTTGCTATGCTATATTTTAATAAATTTTTATGTACTTTTTTACCTCCTGCATCCAACAAACAATATTAGTATATCGAGGATCGATGATCGCAGAGTCGTCAGCCATTAATACAGAATCAGAAGAAGTATAGTGTTAATGGTTGCAGACGTTATATACATACATGAGTCGCGCGGCGTGTGTATTTTTCGGCGCTCTAAAGAAATGCGATACTTCAATGCGAAATGATCGACTATCTTCGTCGAAAACGACCAAATAAGCAATCTGGTTTTGCGCTTTAAAATTCCACACTTGAAGTACACAGTGCACTTTTCGAAGAGCGTGTGTAATAATTTTCGTGTAGTGCTTCGCGTTGAATTGATTTAAATTAGATCATTTCGTTGTTGTTTACATATTCTTACAAGACAATTATTATTATTATGATGGCTACTAGTTTGGGTTGCTTAAGTGATTAATTTAGTGGATAATATTTTAAAAGTTTACTTTTCACAGTTAGACTTAAATTGTAAGGTAAAGATTAAAAGATTAGGACGACCTACACCAGATTTAAAGTTAAGCTAAACTTGTATGAAAAAAGAAGGTAGGTCTTTTATCGACATTTTGCTAGAAGTATATATAATCGCAACGAATGGATATGTGGATGCAATCTAAAGAATTCTTTTTTTTTTTTGTTTTTTCGTGCTTAATGCCTTAATGCGCTAGCAATGTTGGCAATAAACAGGGACTTTGTATTTGAAATACCGAACTTTGATGAAAGAGTTTTTGAACAGTTTGTGGCTATCAAAAATACACGTATGGCTTTTTCGTTTAAGGAATGATTGTTGACAGAATTGTGATTTGTGTTAGGAATTATCAAAGGAAAGGACTTTTTAACTACTATAACCTATAACTAATTAGAGGAAAACTTGATAAGTAGTTAATAATTCTTAAGTTTAGTTAGTTAAGTAAGTAGGTTTTTTTATAATAGAAGCGATGGAGAGACTTTGCAAAAATTTTTTCAAATGAGCGCGAACTAGGACCCCTAGAACCGATTTCCGGGGTCGTTTTCAATTTATATATATATATATATATATATATATATATATATATATATATATATATATATATATATATATATATATATATATATATATATATGTATCTAACCGATAACTCAAAAAATAAGCAACTGATTTCGATGAAAGTCGGCAAGTGCCTTTCTTTTCTTAATGGATTGAATGAGTTCGTTTGTCAAGAAAATCGGATAAGGTTTTCCGGGAAAATTTTGAGTTTTGTTTCAAAAAAATCTTTTTCTCCGAAAATTACAGAGATATTTTAATGAAATTTGGTGAATATGTTGCCTTGTAAAAGACATTACTACACACTAAAATTCAACTTTATACTTTTGTATAAAATTGAGTTATTCAAATTTTGAATTTTCTTTTGAAACAAATTTTTTTCTTCGAAAATTACACAGTTATTTTGATGAAATTTGGTGGATATGTTGCCCTATGTAAGACCTTACTATACACCAAAATTCAAATTTCTAAGCTTGTAAAAACTTGAGTTATTCAAATTTGAAGCATTTAATAAAAATTCACTACTATAACGCACTTGCTGCGTCCCGAAGTTTTTAGTGAATTTTCTTAAAAAAAAATTCACTAATGAGGAGATCCCGTATTTGAATTTTGAAAAAATTTCTTCAAATGAGCGCTATTTAGGATCCCCGGAACCCAAATCCGAGGTCAGTTTCAGACTTTACATGTTTATATATATATATATATATATATATATATATATATATATATATATATATATATATATATATATATATATATATATATTAATATATTTATGTGTCACACCTATAACTTAAAAAATAATGGACTGATTTTGATAAAACTTGGTAAGTACCTTCCTTTTGCAAGTGGCTTGGACAAGTTGGTTAGCCAGTAAAATCCGCCGAGGTTTTCCCGGAAAATTATGTGTTTTCTTTCGAAAAAAATCGAAAAAAATTTATATCTCCAAAATTATCAAAGTAAGGGCAACCAAATTTCATACGTGGGTTTATATCATTATAGGCAAGTTACCTACCAAAATATAGCCCCGTCGGTTAAAGGACAAAAAAGTTACAGGCATTCAAAAAAAATAAATTTGGGTCTCCCTCAAAACGTCAAAATCGCGATTTTAAACGTCAAAATTGGTGAGTACCTTCCTTTCGCAAGTGGCTTGGATAAGTTCGTTAGCCAGGAAAATCCGCCGAGGTTTTCCCGGAAAATTTTGTGTTTCTTTCGAAAAAAATTTATATCTCCAAAATTAACAAAGTAAGGGTAACCTGGTTTATATCGTTATAGGTGTGCTACCTATCAAAATTTAGCTCTGTAGGTCGAAAGACAAAAAAGTTATGGGCATTTAAAGAAAAATAAATTGGGGTTCTCCTCAAAACGTCAAAGTGACAATTTAAAACGTCAAAATTCGCAACATTTAGGCAAAGAACTTGAATCTAATACGGGCTATGGAAAGAAAATGTCTCAAGAAGAATGTTTTACAAACACCGAAGTCTTAGTTTCAACCGTCATTGTCCTTCATTTTACTAAAATATTTCCAGAAAATTCATTTCAAATAGACCCTCTCTCTGATGCTTGGCAGTAGCCCTAGCTATAGATTTTATCGTTTAATGGTATATAATTTTTGTCGAATTTTCGTAAAACATCAATAAAGCTCAATATATCCGTTATTATACAAGATATGAAAAAGATATTGTATACATTAATTATACGGTGTTTTGAGCTACATCTTAATAAATTACTGCGACAATCACAGGCTGGCCCATAAGTCGTTGGTGACACAAATAATTTTTTTAGTCGAAAACGCCTTATGTTTTTTCATTTTTCATCGAAATATAATGCATGTTTGTAAGTTATGAAATTCTGGATGCAGCAAGTGCGTTATGGTAGCGAATTTTAATTAAATGCTTCATATTTGAAAAGCTCAATTTGCTATTAAGCTATAAGGTTGACCAAGAAACGGATTTTTTCGGTTACACTTTAAGTTTACTTTTGGAAATTTCTGTACGTTTTCAAACAATCAAGTTATCTTGATGAAACATGGCACATTGTTTTTACTATATATGTTATACTGGTAATCAAATTTGATGCCTGCTTTCTGGAAAAAAAAACCAGACACATATTTGCTATTAAAAACATTTTTATGAAAATTCACTACCATAACGCACTTGCTGCGTCCCGTTAGTTTTTTTTCTTACGCACCCCCAATGCATTAGGACACGAGCCGCTACTGATACTGCCTTTCGTGCTTTAATGCACATCTCCCTTAATATATTATGTAATAAACCTTAAATTAAAAAAAAACACCTAGCAGTTACTTTTTTTTTACAGTATAGGTATTATTATATTATAAACGTTTAAACCAGTCTCATTTATTTTCTCATTCATATGCAGTTCTAGTCCTCCAAGATATGTACTGCTTTAATGGTACATGAAATGACTATAGAACTGACAGATTTCTATTCCTAAAGTTTTTATCGTTTAGTCTACTTACCTTCAGATGGAGGTAAACTCTACTCCACCTACATATCTTTGGGGTATGTATCGTTATGGAGTTGTGGAGAGAAAAGAAATTCTGCTTCCGCAGCCAACGTGTTAAACGAGCATTGGATCATTGAATTTAGTTAAGCCATTGACTAATGATCATTATAATCAATACATTGTCTCCTGCGTCATCTCGTAGGCACATTTTGAAGTAAGGATCAGAAGCAACAGAATACAGAACAGCACAACATATTTAATTATGCTCGAGTTAAAACAGAAAGTTTTTTTTAGAAGTATCTTCTTTAGAGGATCTTTGCAGGAGATACCCCGTGAGCTTCAGCTATTATACATGGGAGGTCCGCACAAAATATTGTTAGCAATATTGATTTAATCTCATTTTATTTAAAAACTTGAGATATACTGTTTAATTGTGTTACATATTTTGAAAACGATACGACGAAATGAAATAGGATTTATTATTCAGGCAACGTATCAAAAATATAAGAGATATCGAGTCTCATTTATTCGAATACATCCTCTTTTAATAAATTTATCATAATATTATAAACTGACGGGGTTGATTTTTCAAAACGTTTTATTATAAAGCGTATTTTGTATGGACTAAGAGGCCTAAAGAATAAAACATTTCGGGATTCAGCAAGTGCGTTATGGTAACGAATTTTCCTTAGGATTGTACACTATTATTATACGGCATATTAGTAACGTTAATACTTAAAATTTACAAAGACCTTGTAGATCAATTTTAAAGGTCCTAGTACGCGCACATTTGAGGAATTCTTTCGAAAGCGTTACAATCGATATCTCCCTATTATCAAAAAAATCTTGTGCTCTAACTCATTTTGAGATAAATGTCCAAAACTTAATTTTCTATGAAACTAAATAATTAAATTTTGCTATATCTGTAGATAGTGTGAGTCTCTTTAAAAGAAACTTGTATTACAAATTTCATTAAAGTTATACAAAAGATTTCCAGAAGGAAACTTAATTCATATTTAGAAAAGTAAAGTATCTGCCAAATTATAAGCCTAGCAGTTATTTTTCCTTATTAATCGCCAGTAAGATTTCGTTTTAGGCAACCTAGTCAAACCGGTTTTTTCAATATCAACAATAACAAATTTATAATTTCAGACTCAAAGGTGACAAACTTATTTAGGCCTTTTAAACAAAAATGAGATCTTGTTCAAGACGTATGAAATCTGTGCACTATTCTTTCTCAAAGTATCAAAATAAAACATAAAAAAACATACATTCATCGAGCTGGATTCGATGGCGTAACCTACTTAGGAGGCAAGCGCGACACCCACTGCGCCGTCTAGGCACAGCTGAACTAACGTTTTATTTGCGTGATAGTTTAGATCGGATTCATGTCCGGGATATTATATTCAAAGTATACGTTACAATTAATTGCAGAATTAGTAGAATTACCATTGAAACACATGCTACGACTATTTCGGGCATATATGACTTCTGATGTTTGAGTGTAAATATTAAAAAAAAAAAACTATTTTAGAATCATTTTTATAGAGACTAGGCTTGATTTTGTTTACATATCTACTGTATTATGCGACATCATAATATATATATATATATATATATATATATATATATATATATATATATATATATATATATATATATATATAATATATATATATATATATATATATATATATATATATATATATATATATATATATATATATATATGCTGCGCTAAGTATTTGAGGCTGTTCATACAGCTACAAATATAGTGTCTTTTAATAATTGATTGAATCCCCCAGTTAAATAACAATCACTTGGCAAATTTTTAATTTCATGTCGTCTGTTATTTTCCATAATAGACAATTTGCATGCTTTTTTTCTTATCACATCTGAGAGACATCTCACAAAGATGATATTTAATATTTTTGTTCATTTCACATACTATAAAAATAACGACGCAAAAAATATTTGAAAATGCGAATTTTATAATTGATTTCACTACTATTTTGTCGATATAAACTTTGACGTCACTGTAATGTCACAATGACAATGAGCTTGCTTCACTGCGTATACATCACCAAGATATTGAGAAACAGGCAATCATACTTATAATAATAATATAATAATAATAATAATAAGAGGTCTTTATTAGCGCGAAGTTAATTTTACAATTTTCTTCCACTTAACCCTTAAAAGATAACCTAAAATGTAGGAATTACAAAATAAATAAATTATAAATGCCTTAGTATCCAAAACAACAAAACAATGTAACAACAAAACATTGACAATTGTGCGCCTTAAATTTAGCTGAAAGAAAGGAATTCTTAAATATGAATATGATTTATTATAACTACACTACGCAAACTGACTATTTTTATAAAAATCTGTAACATATCTCCGAAACCCTGGCAGAGAACATAAAGTATGTTTAAAAGTTATTTTATTATACAGATGTGGTGCAACATAGGAAAAAGAGCCCCGATATTGGCTCGTATAATATTTAGGTATGGCAAACAAGTGATCGAGTCTTGTATTGAGCGAATGTATTTGTCTTCGAAAACAGAGCTTCTGATGTAGGTAATCAGGTCCCGCCCCGAGGACAATCTTGTGAGTTATACAAAGAAGATGTACTTTCCAGCGATTCTTCATATTCAGCCAATCTAATTCTTTCAACTTATAAGAAACACGATCTGTTCTTTTTAGATTAAAGATGAACCGTAAACATGATTTCGGAACCTTTTCTATTCTTTGCCGATCCCAACTGTCAAGGGCAGGTCCATACACAACATCAGCATGGTTAAAGCGCGAGAGAATCATCGAGGTTACCAAGAGAGCTTTTACTTTTACTGGAAGGCAATTTCGGTGGCTATAAAAAGATATCAATAGGCCAAAGCTAGCTCTACGAAGATTAGTGACGTGATCAGAAGATTTTAAATTGTTATCTATTATGAGATCCAGATTCTTTGCAGATTGTTTTGTTTCCATATATTATATTTGCTTATCATACCATTTATTCACTGTCCAAGTACGTCATGACCAATAACAGAACGTTCACAGTCACATGATAATAATTCGAAAGTTTTAATTTTAAAAGTCTGTTTCTTCCCATTGCATATGTTTTTGGGTATCTTCATGCGTGTAATACTGCTCTATGTATGAAAAACTATTAGGTAAATGTTAAATTCATGTAATGGAAAATCCATGCAACTTGTCTATTGCGGCCGAGATTTCACGATTGTTGGTTCGGGTAGTATGCTTTATGCCTGGTATATACTAAGCTTGGTTACCGTTGATGTATGGTTTACACCTGTTGTATGAATCAATCTACGCCTGGCAGTTAACTACTCTGTCTGTCAGGCATTAAACTTTAACCACTAAGTCGTCTCAACGCATGTCTTTGGGATTTTATTTTTAATTTGGAAAAAAACACTAAATATTGTGTAGTAAATTACTTAAAATTCACAACATAGGTTTACTTGCACTATTTATAGCCGCATGTAAAGTCCCATTCCAGTTACTTTGATACTTACAAAAATATAACGTTCAAAAAGTTTTCCCCGATTTTCCTCCGGAAAAACTTGATGATAAAGGTTACGGTTACCACAGAAAACAATAAGGAGATACCTTAAAAATGCAAAAGTATGAAGCCCTTTCAACCAAAATTTCTGCACACCTTAGAAGAAGGCGACAGTGAGAAGCGAATGGAATATTGTTTTTGGTGCCAAGGAGAATATTTTAATGACAGGAATTTGCTTTTAAAAAATGTTTACTGACTAGGTAATATGTACAACAAATGGAACGGTTAATTCATAAAATACGAGGCATTGGGCACAAGAAAACTCAGAATGGGTAATAAGTTTTGAACGGCAGTATTCACAAAACGTAAATGGTTGGCTTGGGGTATTAAATACCAGAATAATGCGCCCATTCTTTTTTGAAGGCAATTTGAACAGCCAAAGTTTTATAAATTTGTTGAACAATGAGTTCTTCGATGCTATGGATGAACGTCCACTAGCAAAAGTGGCTGATCTACTGTTTCAATTAGATGGCTCTCCTATCCGTAATGGCAGGACTGTGAGGGCGTGGTTGGAAGAATATTTTCCTAATCGGTGGATAGGACGAAATAGTGGATTTCCTGCCAGGTCTCCTGGCTAAACCCCCTAGATTTTTTTCTATGGGGGTTAATTAAAGAAAAAGTCCACAATACGTGTCCAACCAATTGACAAGAATTGACAAGAACTGATTGAAAGGATAAGACAGGCACTCGCAGTGATACACCAAACCAATTGTCTAATGTTAAAAAAAGGTAAAGGTAAGATGCTTACTGGCAATAAGGCCATTGCTGACCCTTTTTGCTCATCTAAACTAACCTACCCTCCACCTTATGCTCGATCTCAACGACGACAGTGATTTTGAAAAATCATCCGCCGCCGGTGAGGCTCGAACCGTCGACTCCCGAGTCCGTATTTGAAAGTCTGAATCGACTTTCCCGCACGGCCACGGAGACGCTATTGTCTAATGTTATGGTAAACATTAAAAGACGATACAATTAATGTATTCAATTAAATTGAGGTTCAGTTGAAAAATTCAGAATTTAAAGTGAATGTATCTGTCATCTAAATTTATTGTGTGATTTCGTTGTGTTAATGTTTTCTTGTTATTTTATTACAAATATAAGCGATATTACGAAAATAGTAATAAATTTGTATTTAATACATATGCGTAAAAATGCCTATCTTTTATTAGACCAAATTAAAAATTACATTTCAATTAAAAACATTCATTTGTTATCACATAGATTACTGGATAAGAAGCTTAAATTCATAATCAATAGCCCGATTCTCCATTTAGTCGTAGAATGATTAATATCCAATATTTTTCTATGAAATTTGGTAAAGACCAATTTTAGCGGACGCAGATTTTCCTAAAAAAATCGCTAATATAGTTTTGGGAAATCCCAGCCTCTAAAACTGATCTAGTAGGTTCTAGAAATTGTTTCACAACCCTTTAACCACTGATGCTTGGTAACCACTGCTATTGAAGTGACGTTTAAAACTGTTCATTTCCTTTGTTAATTTTAATGTAGGCGTTGGTTGACCATCGTTATTTGATATTTTATCCCGAAAGGATAAACTCAAACATTTCTGTTTCTTAAATTGTATATAATATGGCGTTTATATAAAAAAGACTTTTATTTATTACAAGTTAAGTTACAAAAAAAGATAATAAACGCTATGGGATCTTTCGAAAGCTAGAACCTTGTATGCAGGTGACATAACAATTCACTCTTGTTCAAAAGTAACACACAAAGATACAAACCTTACAAAATATTGCCAAAAAAAAACAAGCCGTTTAAAAAATTTCATGAATAAAAACGAATTGGGCACATACACACAAATTGGGCACACAAACTCCAAACATTACACAATCACCATAAAAGAACACACAAATCCCAAGAACTGAGACCCAGTTCGCTGGTTAGCTGCTACAGGTCAACAATCTTATGTACCTCCAATCTGGGGATAGTGTCCAACCATCTTCTAATACCACGTCTGAACCGCCCATAACTGTTCACATTTCTAATTCACCCAGGAATTGTTATAAAAACCCTTGAGCCAAGGAAGGCAGCACATCTCTCACCCATGGTTTTATGTACGGAACAGTATACACCATGCTATTTCTGGTGTTATAAGTGCGTCCTCTTCTTTCAAGTTCACTTTTGTGCCTACACTGCCGCAACAACAAGTTCCTAATATACAATTGTCTCAGGTCCAGAAAACCTGATGCCAAGTATAACTGGTCAATGGGGTAAGTAAAATTTCAGACTAAGGCTCCATCTCACCCTGTCAAACCATATGAAAGGTGTGTCTGAACAAGCGCACAATATATAATTTTAAGTTATTTGCGTTCACAAAACCGTTGAAAAGTCTTAATTTTGTGGAGAAGCTCTCGCAATTTTTTAACCAAATACTCGATATGGTAGCTCCACCTCATATGTTGGTCAATGACACCTCCAAGTATATGACTCCTTCCTGGAGAAAAACGAACCTAGAGCCGTCAATCGAGAACTAAGGCAAAGAAAAACCAGCCATATTGTTCTGATAACTCATGAAGGGTATGTAGTTGGTTTTAGAAACATTGACCGTAAGAACCTTCCGATCGAAGTAATACCAGATTTTAAGAAAGCACTGTTACACCAATGTCTTCAGCTCAGTCCATGATTTTGCTGTATAAAGTATCGCGGTGTCATCAGCATATATAGTAATTATTTCCTGAGTGTATCAAAAACAATAAAGCACCAAGTACCGTGCACTGCGGAACATCGCAAGTAACACCTTTAAAAGCACTTACATAATCTCCAACTCTCACGCACTGCTCACACATATAACACAAACACATTCACCAACTTACACGGCACCACTCGCAGACGTGCCAGAGAGAGGGAATTACATTGCACATTACTCTAAAGATCACGTGCCGACCAATACTAAGTCGCGTAAGCGAATTTAAATCGCTTACTGGAGGGGATATAAACTGCATAGATGGAACAACGAGCTTCACATGGACTGCAGTGGTATAGACAGATATCGTAGACATAGGAGATAGTAGACAGTAGGAAATAAGCGACCCCGATCTCCGATTATCGGATTTGCGCGCTTGTGTCTGTCTCATAATAAAACGTCTCGCGTCTATTTAGTGTTTGCGACATTGCCAGACTCAATAAATATTCCAAACATCTACCTACAAATAGATTCATACTGAATAAAACGAAAAATATAATTTAAGAGGAAATATACAATTTTACTAGAAATACTTCCATTGCTTCGATGAACCGCACGCCCCTGACCCTGACACTCATTGACTCATTGAACTAAAATGCATAAATATGTTTGTCACCAAACTTCACAGCTGCACATTATTACGTATAGGTATTTTGCCAACGAAATTATTTTAAGGGTCTGTAACACATTAAGGTTGTGAGAAATGTAGCTGTCTGCCGTTTAAATGCTTCTAAAACTAATTGAAGGTTTACCTTGTATTAGGGGTATATCTCTTCCTAGCTTTTCAGCAAATTTCTTTTCATCAGCAGCTCCTAAAGGTGCAGCTCCAGACAACATGATTCTCATAGAATCGAAATATTCATTTTTTACCTCTGGATGTACTGTTAAAAATAGCACTGGAAATATATACATAAAAAAAATTAAATATTATTTTTGCATGACTATAATTTTTAAACTTACAAAGCGGTGGAACGACTAGAAACATTGTGATCTTGTGATTTTTAATAGTTGACAGGTATAATTCCGGTGAAAACTTTGGTACTGCTATAATCTTGCTTCCAGTTGCCAAAGATCCTATTACTGTAGAGTTCAGACCATAAATATGAAACATTGGAAGGACGCCTGCTATAACTTCTTGAAAGGTATCTATAAGCAAACAATAGCAAATTGTAATTTTACAAGCGCCAACACTGGTAAACTTTTCTCTAAAACACAAATTGCCTGATAAACAGTTACGGTATACTGAGGCCGTACCCCATTGTCTAAGTTAAATAAATGCCTGTACGTTCCGCCTTTAGAAGGGAAAGTAAAATTGAGGGTACCAAGTGATATTATTTGTTAAAGACCCATACCCTTCTTACAGAATAACGGACTAGTAGTAGTAGTAGTAGCAGTGGTGGGGAGGCCAATACCAAACAAGTAGGCCACCATGTGCCCTTTTTGCCAACCCCAGCACCCCAGCAACCATGCTCTACTCCTCCTCGGTTCCGTCGCCAAACCGCCTCGACCTCAAGATGAAGGCCGTGACGGTCTTCAATTGGACGGTACTTACCTGATTCCTCTGCAGGGTACTCGATCTGAACAATTCTGCTCGAAGACTCCCAAAAGCCTCGCGTTCGCACAGGTAGTGGTAGGACGTTTCCTCATCCTCGCCGCATTCCTGGCAAATGGAATCCCTCTCTACGCCTATCAATGTGAGGTGTCTTCTAAGGGCCCAGTGATGCGGCGAAGCGCAGGTCGACTCCTTCCGAGTAGCCAGACAGCTTTATATCTGTACGGCCCCTCCATGATGTCCATCGCCTGCCTGCAGCCACCAACCGACCCCCAGTGCCTCAGATGTACACACATTTCTCGGGACTCCTCTTCACATCCTGTCTGTTAGCCACATACAGGATAGCGTACACCTCTGTTTCGAATGCCGTGGTATATGCACCAAGAGCATAGCTCTCACGCACCCCCAGTCCCTCGATGTATATTCCTGCCCCTGTGGATTGTTGGTCCTCCAACCGCGATCCGTCGGTGAAACAGACCAGGCTTGCGGGCTGGAATTCAACCTCATTTTCCCTCCACTGATCCCTACTGGGGATCCTGAGGGTGTATGGCCTAGTCAACCTAATATCATCCTCGGCATCCCGTACCTTAATGCCGGAAATCGGAATTTTCTTTTCCACCTCCTTGGCGACTCGTGCATGCCCTATTACTGCTCTCTCTCCATACCAGTTTCCTGCGTCTCGCATTCTGAGATGCGACGCCATCGTCTCCCTCCTGACACATATTGGAAGCGGTGGCAGCATCAACAGGACCTCTAGCGCGGCTGAGGGTGTCGTCCTCATAGCGCCTGTGATACCCAGGATTGCCAGCCTTTGGAGTTTGGCCAGCTTCCTGCTGGTAGTTTGGTTCACACCGCACTACCAGACCAACGCCCCATAGAGGATTCTCGGCCTGCGATCGCAGCTTAGATCCAGTGAAGGATCCGAGGATTAACTCGCCAGGTCCTCCCTACCACTCGGCGCAGCTGACAGAGGGTCGTTACTCCCTTCCTTACAACCCGTTCTATTTGCCACCCCCATGTTAATTTGGAGTCCAGGATCACTCCCAGATATTTGACCTCCCGCCCTAAAGCTAAAGGCTTTCCAAACATCACGGGCGCTTAAACCCCTCTACCTTCCTCTTCTTGGTGAATAGTGTCATCTCCGTCTTGGCCGGGTTTACGGAGAGTCACATCTCACCACACCACCTTTCGATTATATAAGACTAAAACATAAAGTCAGACTTTACAGGCGGAAGATTTCTCATAGTCTTGGAAATAGGGAGACGTTAAGTAACTAGAAAACAAGAAATACAGCGACGAAAAAGAACAGACTTATTTTTAAAATTTAATCACAGATAATCTATAACTATAACTATATAGTAGTTATAGTATATAACAGTAGTTTAAGTTTTGTTTCGGTTATTATGACAAACCCCCAAAACTCACATTGTAAAACATTATTCCTTCAATGTTAAGTCTAACCGTAGTGCAATTTTTGTGATATTTACCAACAAAAAAAGCGCTAACGGTAACAATTTTAGTGACTAAAGTTTTTAAGTTTAACTTATTTATTATTTATTTGTGTGTGAACAAGTGACCTATTTTATTAATCATTATTTTATTAAGACTTTCAAGAATAGAATAATGCCTTACCCAGTGCAAATAATGGAATCCTTTGTGATTTTTGTTAATTAGATATTATTAATTTTATATTACCTTTCCTACTCTATATGGTAGAAACTTTCCCACGATTAGGGAGGTAAATTTTTTTAGAGTAGTATTGGACTCTAAGTTAACCTGAAACGGCCACGTTATTGCGCGAAATGTACCAGTCGGCTATATGGAAAAACGTGGGGACTGAGACCCAGTATGGCCCACTGGCTGTACACAAGGTCAGATCATCGTTAACATACGCAGCACTTGTATGGTGGTCCAAGGTGATGCAATCCAGTGCCAAAGAAAAACTGGGCCAGATACAAGGGATGGCTTGCCTAGGCATCACAGGGGCCATGTCTTCAACCCCAACATCCGCCATGGAGATGTTGCTGGATCTACCCCACTACATTTAGCCATTATGGGGGAGGCCAGACTAGGATTATATAGACTAGTCTGCAATGATAGACTGAAGGCCAATCTAGGCTGGAGGGGCTACTGCAAGTTTCAGGAGATCGTGAAGGAACCCATGCTTGAAATGACGGGCATGGCGGGGAGAGATATCTGGTTTATTCCGGGGTAGGACAGAGTATTTCTCACGGGGTTCACGCAACGGTCTTTCAGGCGGAAATATACGCAATCTTGTACTGCGTACGAGAGCACAAGAGGAGGGGCTGCACTAACAAGCGGATCTTCATAGCTACAGATGACCAGGTAGCCCTTAAGGATCTAAGTAGCTCACGGGTAAAGTTCAGACTTGTTAGTGAATGCCGAGATGAAATGAGTGACCTGGCCGGGCAGAATAAGGTTACCCTTATCTGGGTGCCGGACCACTCGGGGGACAAAGGCAATGAAGGTACTAACAGACTCGCAAAGAGAGCATTAGCAAAACCATTTGTGGGAACAGAATCGATCCTCGGCGTGTCGAAAAGCACCGCCAGGGGAGCCACTAAATCCTGGACCAGAAAAGACATATTTGGCAGATTGTCTAGGACTTAAACACCATTAATTGTAAACCCATTGCAAATAGCGCTGTAGAGCTGCTAAATCTCAGCAGAAAACAGCTAAGGAACATAAGAGGACCCTTGACGAGACACATGGGTGTCAAGAAATACTTGCATAAAATGAGGCTGTTCGAGGGAGGCATGGCATGCCGACTCTGCGGCGAATGGGGAGAATCAGCTATGCACATTCTGTGCGAGTTTATAGGTGTGGGCCGTAAAAGACCGGAGGCAGAGCAATGTAAAACTTGACCCTAGCAGCTACTATGCAGAATCGTTCAGGGTACAGTGATGCTGGAATGGATAGCGAAAAAAGGCTAATGGCCGTGTACAATAAGCCAAAGGCCCGAGGCGGTAATCTTGGACTGCCAGAATCTAGTAATGTATTTAATATATTATTTTAGATAGGTTTAAGGTGCAGGAAATCATTTTTAATATACAAAGCATCATACTATTGATCTCGTCACAGAAGGCTTGTCACAATCTGACAACAGCACATTGTATAGATGCAGGTTCCCACAACGTCGTTTAAGTTACATCACAATTTTCCATAGTCGTGAAAATACATTTCTGGGGCATTTTTAAAGCGTCAAATAGTAGGGAAAACCGTCTAATTGCTTTTAAAATAGGTTTTAACTTGTAAGGACGTGTGTAAGTCCCCACAAGTTGGTCATATGCACATTAGTAGATATGTGAGTACACACAAGTTACCACAAGATGCACCCTCACCCCCCAACAACCCCCCACCCCACCCCGCCACACACGCACACACACGCACATACATATATCATCTTCACGTCTGTTTTGTTTCAAATTATCGGTCTATTTTTTAGTTTCTTTTAACAAATATCATAAACAAATAAAAAAGTTTCAGCAAAACAAATAAAAAAGTTTCAGCAAATAATGGTTGTTAAAGGGGGGGGTCTTCCTCTGAAAGTAATATAAATGGTTAGAATTGAAGATGGAGTGAGTAAATGGCGGAATAAAAGTCAAGGTTTTTATTATGTCAACATTTAATTTGTCAATGTCTTCGTAGTTTTGCTAATACCGTTTGGACATAACCTTCGAAAACTGCATCCTGGACAAGCACAAGTTTACAATATCTTTGTTAAATGATGCACTGTAAAATTAATATAAACAGACTCATGATAATAAACTGTGCCGCCATACCTGTTGCTTCAATTTTCAATCGTAATTCGGGAACCCCAGTTTGCTTGAAATTGGCGACCAGGTTTCTATGAGTGAGCAGTACGCCTTTTGGAAATCCAGTGGTCCCACTAGAATATGGCATGAATGCAACGTCATCCGGAGAAACTGTTACATTTGGCAGATCCACACGCAAATTTGCTAACTCCATGAAGTCGACTGCCTTTTCGGGTAATTGGTCGGTGATCTGAAAGGAATGAATGTAACAAAATATAAAAGAAAAACATGGAATCAGTAGTAAATAAGTTTCAGGCAATTAAATATTATGGTTAATTAAAACTTGTTAATTATAATCAAGAGGTGTTAAGTCGAATGATGTTGGTTCTTTATTGGAATGTGTACTGGAGCTCCGTTGTATTGATACAAAGATGGTGGTGTGAATGGTGGTGGTGAAATAGTCCGTTCTTGCAAAACTTGAACTCACTGCTCCATATAATTTTGTTTAGAATTCGGTCGACCATTTAGATTGATATTTTCAGTACGTTTCTAGATACTTCTAGTAGGCCGTCACTATGAAGTACCCTGTATATATATATATATATATATATATATATATATATATATATATATATATATATATATATATATATATATATATATATATACAGGTGTCCCACGTAGACCTTCATTTATCCGTTTCTGGAGTACGGTCACAATTGAATTCTGAAAATTCACGCACGTGGGTTTCTCGAAATTACCAGTTCACTGAAAATATTAACGTTAGTATGGGACTTCCGATTATACCGGAAGTAGACGTCAACTTTTTTATTTCAAATAGAAGATGGTGTTTTTTATTACGGATTTAGATTGCACGTCAAATTTTATGGTAGGTTTTACTAACATGCTGCGTCATTTTTCTCAACCATTTTCGAGAAATTTGACTTTTAAAAAAAATTTCTTAAAAAACATTGTCACATTTACACACCTGAACACTAAGAAATAATTATTAGTCAGTTTAACAGAATGCTTTGGAAATAAACATTTTAAACGTCATCTTCCGACATAAGTAAAATACATGATACAAATACCGAGAGATATGATATTCAGACTATTTTTAGACCTGTCACGCGCATGGTGCGCAAGTGGTGAGTCAAATGCAACAATAATATGCTGTCGTGCAGTTGAGTTTGACGTTTCATCACAACCTCTTAACAAATTACGTGTTTTACTAATATTTAGTTGCATACAGTTGGAAGTAATAAAAATGAAAACGATTAAATTTAGTGCTGCGATCTTTATTATCTGAAAAAGATAATATAGGCGTAACTTCAACCGTATTAAACTAACGTATAGAAACTATTTGATTGCGATTGCTTCGTTTTAAGTGTGTAGTTGGACTTCCATCACGTTACTCACCACGTGACGTCATAGGAGGGGGCGGGGCATATGCGCAAGATCATATCTCTTCTAAGTCATTATATCATGAGTAAAATATGCGACGACTTTTGAATATAACTTTTATTTACGAGGAGTATAATCGAATTATTAACAGAAGATGCCGTGTGGTTGCAAAGAGATTTACACTTAAACACAGATCAACTCGTTACATGATCAGAATACTACTAAAAGGTTTCTAAGCATGGAGTGTTTCGTCCAAAATTTCATAAGAGTAAAGCATTATTAGGGAACAAAGAGATTTGGGTGTTAGCACTTTACAATAAATGTTCGAAATTTGCACTGTTCACTTCGCAGCATTTGATGGCTCTTTTAATGATGGTACCCGTGGCTCCAGAAAGGTAAGCTTGCTCCATTGCGTTGAAGGCCTCTAATACACTAGCTGCCATATCTTGTTTTGTAGTAGGTGGTTCTTGGTAAACTTTGTTTTTAATGCACACCCAGATACTAACTTCTAGTGGAGTCAAGTCTGGTGAGCGTGCCGGCCAACGATGAGGAACACCGTTAGCTACCCATCTGTCTTCAAATGTTTCCTGGAGTAGGTCGCTTACTATCTGTGAGTTGATTGGCGGAGCTCCATCTTGTTGATAACAAACGTCTGCAGCTTCGTGTTCATGTAAGGAGTTCAGCGCTGGTATTATTGCTTGCTGCAGAATGCGACAATATCCAGGACCTGGATATATATACATAATTTCAAAGACTTATGTACGTACAATAATGTAGTTGATGCGTTCGCCGTTATTTAAAAACTCAGGTAGGGAACATCATGAATCGTAAATAGAAGACTTAATACTGACTTTTAAAAGCCTAATCACATTTGTACAAAGTTAAGCAGATTGTCGTAGCCATTCTGAACTGCATTTATTCAATGCTCTAATAAGACATGAATTCAAACCAAGTCGCCATGCGTTCTCGATAAATGGCAATTTTGTCATTTGTCAAACAGTTTGCGAGAAACGTAAGTTTAATTGTGAAAATGAACGGTTGGTTCAATATTCAACGTCCTTTTGCTGTTGAAGCTTATTTCAGTAATAACCATTTAATTGTAACCACCCAGCGCAGCGTCTATTTCACCACCATTTTCATGTGAATCGACGTGATCCAGTTCCTACTCGAGTAACAATGGGAAAATGGGTACACGAGTTTCTCAGTACTGCTTTAGCCGCCAGACAAATACCAAAAGGAAGAGCTCGTTCTGTAAGAACATAGAAAAATCCTGAAAGGGCCAGAGCAGCTCTCCTACAAAGTCCTGATCGTCTAAACGACAAGCATTAACGCTCCATATTTCAAACAGAAGTTTTCACCGCATCCTGAGACTTCACTTCCATTCCTGCAAAATTTAAGTTGTACAAAGACTTTTGTTTCGAGATACTGCAATACGCTTTGATTTTTGCAAGCGTTTCGAAGGGATAATTGCTGAAAACTCGAATATCACCGATTGCTTGTTGATGTCAGACCAAGCTCATTTTTCCCGGCAGGTTCTGTTAACAAACAAAACTTTCGCCACAGTGAGAAAGTTACTGTGTGATGTAAAGTATTAGCCTTTGGAATTTTTGGTCCTTTTTTGAATAAAACGAATTGAGTGTTACTGTTACACCACATCGTTATCAACATGTATTGCAAAATTTTGGACAATAACTTTGTAATGTTGGTGTCGATATCCGAAAAATACGGTTTCAGCAGGACGAAGTAACTTCTCACACTACTAGGGAGTCTATGGCAATTCTGAGAAGAATGTTTCCTGGTCGTGTCATTTTAAAATTCGGAGATCTCATGTGGCCGGCACGGTCACCGGATCTGTCAGATTTTGTCATGGGGCTACCTAAAGACCAGTATTCGCTAATCAACGTCGAACTCTGGAATAACCGCAACATAATATTCGAACAGAGATTAACGCAAATGTTGCAGCAAGTGATGCAAAATTTCGTGGTAGACTCCAGGAGTGCCTGCAGCGTGGTAAGGGCCATTTTGTTGATGTAATATTCATAACACATATAGTAAGAAATCAGATAGACTATATTCTTACCAACAAAAGATTTAGGAACTCCATCACCAAAGTTACAACGTATCCTGGAGCGGATATTGGGTCTGACCACAACCCTTTAGTCGCAGACGTAAGAGTCAAGCTAAAACAAATAGAAAAGAAACACCAGCAAAAGAATCTCACGATTTCAGACGTCAACAACAGTAAAATTGAAAAATCTGTAAACGATTACATGAAAGAAACCAAAACAACCGAAGGTGTCGAGGAAACATGGGAATTATTTCCCGAACATATGACCAAGATATTAGAAGAACATAAAGTAACCACAAGAAACAACAATAGATGACGGAAGAAATACTAGATCTGATGGAACAAAGAAGACAGTGCAAGGACAAACCAGAAGAATACAGAAGAAAACAAAGAGAAATAAAACAAAAAATACGAACGGCTAAGGAGAGATGGATGACGGATGGATGTCGGGAAATGGAGGAGTTTAAAAGGAGCACGACACGTTTAACATGTACAAGAAAGTCCGGGAGGTTGCTGACTTGTATAACAAGAAAACTACTAACATACTAGTGGATAGCACGGGAAAAGCTATTATTGATAAAAGAGAGATTTTTGAAGTATGGAGTATATATGTGACGGAATTGTTTAAAGAAGACAGGCCAAACATGCAGGGTAATGCAAACCAAGACGAAGGGCCAGAAATTTTAAAATCCGAAGTTCTCCATGCCATAAAATAAGCGAAAACCAAGAAAGCAACTGGTCCAGATAACATCCCAATAGAGCTCTTACAGATGATCCACGAAGATCACATCAATGCTCTGGTTAAGTTTTTTAACAATATAAATACTACTGGTGAAATACCCGAAGAATGGTTGAAGTCTGTTTTTATAGCACTTCCGAAAAAACAGCGAGCAAAGAAGTGCGACGAATATAGACTAATTAGCCTGATGAGTCATACATCAAAGGCGTTTCTTCGCATAATATATGGAAGGATGAGAAGTCGGTGTGAGGAGGACCTGGATGAAACGCAGTTTGGCTTTAGGAATACACTAGGCACACGGGAAGCACTTTTTGCCCTAAATATACTTCTTCAAAAGTGTCGTGACCAACGCAAGGATATTTATGTATGTTTCATATACTATGAAAAAGCCTTAGATAGGGTTCAGCACTTTTAAACATACTAAGAACTTTGGGAATCGATGAGAGAGATATTAAAATTATAGAGAACCTATATTGGAAGCAGAAAGCAGTGGTCCGAATCGATGGTAGACTAACCGATGAATGTCGCATTCAACGAGGCGTCAGACAGGGATACATTCTCTCCCCGCTATTGTTCAACATCTAGTCGGATACAATATTTAAGAAGGCTTTGCAAGATAAAGACCTTGGAGTAAGAGTAACGGTGAACTGATTAATAACATTCGATATGCCGACGATACGGTCATCTTGTGTGATAGTGTCCGGGACCTTCAAGAGTTGTTGGATAGTGTAAACACAACAGGAAGGGAAATGGGTTTGAAAATAAATGTCAATAAGACAAAATTTATGATATTCAGTCGCCAACCGCACGCGGATGCTTCCCTACAGATAGACCAACAAAACATTGAGACAGTTACCCAATTCAAATACCTTGGTTGTTATATCACAGAACATATAGACCCTGATAAAGAGATAAAGTGCAGAATTGAAACAGAGCGCTTAACTTTCATAAGAATGAAATAATGTTTCTCTAACGACAACTTATACCTAAGATTGCGTCAAAGAATGAACAAACGTTATATTTGATCCGTGTTGTATGAAGCTGAGACCTGGACTCTGTGGGCTGCTACGATCAGTCGACTGGAAGCGTTTGAGATGTGGTTGCATAGACGAATGCTTCGAATACCCTGGACAGCTATGCAGACCAACGAAGCAGTATTAAATAGAGCGAATGCCGTCCGTGAATTATTTGTCACTACTAAGGTGCGAAAAATATCATACCTGG